>JAUTXW010001521.1:2480000-3080000 GCA_030620095.1 Kuschelorhynchus macadamiae
TATTACGTAGGAAATTTTGGTATGAATTCAAAATGGCGGCTTAATAAAATAATTACTTGAAAAACTATTTAATAGTTCGGTTTCAAATTTTGCGCAAAAATTAAATGTGGTTTAAAGATGAACTGATAAAAAAAAGATTGTAGTAAAAAATGGCGGCCAAATAAAATGTAATCGTGAAAAAATTACCCTCCAAGAAACTAGTAAGACGATTGACTTGAAATTTTGGTAAAACATTAAGGGTCGTATGGGGATAACCTGGTAATATTTTGTCAATTTGACGGAACTCAATGGCGGTTTAGTGAAATGTTAAAAAAACTAATTACCTACTAATTATTTAATTTACCAAAATTTACAGTCAATTTAATAACAAGATTTATTTACGTTAATTTTTTTTAACATGTTATTTGGCTGCCATTTTGTTCCGCTATCTTGAATTCGTAACACAACTTTACCAGCTTATCTCTATATCACACTTAAGGTTTGCACAAAATTTGAAATTAATCTAATAAGTAGTTTTTTCAGACTGTTTTAAATATTTTATTAGGCCGCCATTTTATGTTATAAGTTCATTCTTATGTAACACTTTATTTTTTTGCAAAATTCGAGGTAATTTTGATAATTAGTTTTTTAGTAATAGTTTTTTAAATTTTCACTAGGCCGCTTCTGGCATATTGAATTTTTACCAAAATATTACCAGGTCATCCCCATATGAGGCTTAATTTTTACCTAAAATTTGAAGTAAATCTGATGAGTAGTTTTTAAGCTGTGCCGCGAACTGGCAGACAGACAGACAAACCGACACACGGACCTACGGTATTTATAAAACATATTTTTTGGCATCGATGGACGCGAAAACGCAAAGATATGTAAACTCTGAGAGGGTGATTCTTCAGATTACAAACATTTTATTTGGCAGCCATTTTGTTCCGCCATCTTGAATTATTACCACAGTTTTACTAGTTCATCTCTATACGACCATTAGTTATGGCACATAATTTGAAATCAGTACGTTAAGTAGTTTTTTCTGGCTGAATCTTTAAAGATTTTATTAAATCGCCATTTTCTTCCGCCATATTGGATTCGTACCAAAATTTTATCAGCTGATTTCTACATAATACTTGATTTCTGTGCGAATTTGAGATACATTGGATAAGCACTTTCTTAGTAATAAATTTTTTAACATTTCACTAGGCCGCCATTTTGTTTTGCCATATTGGATTTTTACCAAAATGTTACCAGATCATCCCCATATGACCCTTAATCTTTGACCAAAATTTGAAGTCATTCGGGTTATTAGTTTTTATGGTTATGCCGCGAACAGAGAGACCGACAGACAGACAGACAGACCGACGGAATCGAGAAAACATGTTTTTCGTCACCTAAGGACCCTGAAACGTAAAGATCTGAAAGTGATTTTCTCACGATTACAATACTTCCCTTTTATTAGGGAAGTAACAAATGTCTCGATTCTTGTGCACAATACATAGTATTGATTAATTCAAATAAGGGCAATGAGCACATAGGCAAACATAGATTTTATTTACTATAATATACACTAAATTGCAAAGTTTATCCAATTACTATTAGTTAACCATCAACATATTCTTGTACGCTATAATATTATATATTGACTGGGCTATTAATAATGAACATACATTAGAATTTGAAGTATAAGCTACATTCATTTTATTAATGGCCTATTTATACATATCGGTGATCAGTGACATGTCCGTTCAGTTCTGTATCGATGTATTAGTGTTAGTGAATCTATAATTTAAATGAAAACCTTTACCTCGTAAAATGGAAGTATTGTAATAGTGAAAAAATCAGCCTCTGAGATTTTTTGCAGATCTCTACATCCTAGGTCCCTAGGTTCCGAAAAACATGTTTTCTCGATTCTGTCGGTCTCTGTCTGTTCGGGGCATAAATAAAAAACTATATACACGATTGAGTTCAAACTTTGGTAAAAGATTAAGGGTCACATGGTGATCACTTGATAATAGTTTCGTAAAAATCCAATACGGAGAAACAATGGCAGCCTAGTGAAATGATAAAAAAAAATATTATATAAAAAGTATTTACCCAGTTTACTTCAAATTTTGCACAAAAATCAAGTATTACGTAGGAAATTTTGGTATGAATTCAAAATGGCGGCTTAATAAAATAATTACTTGAAAAACTATTTAATAGTTCGGTTTCAAATTTTGCGCAAAAATTAAATGTGGTATAAAGATGAACTGATAAAAAAAAGATCGCAGTAAAAAATGGCGGCCAAATAAAATGTAATCGTGAAAAAATTACCCTCCAAGAAACTAGTAAGACGATTGACTTCAAATTTTGGTAAAACTTTAAGGGTCGTATGGGGATAACCTGGTAATATTTTGTCAATTTGGCGGAACTCAATGGCGGTTTAGTGAAATGTTAAAAAAACTAATTACCTACTAATTATTTAATTTACCTCAAATTTTGAACCAAAATTAAGTGTTACTTCGGAATAAATTGGTACCATTTTGGTACAAATCCAAGGTAGCAAAACAAAGTGGCGGCCAAATAAAATGTTTAAAAAAACAACATAAAATTACATCTTATCTAATTGACTTCAAATTTGGCAAAAAAATTAAATGTGATATAAGGATAAACTGGTACTAATTTAACACGGCTGAACAAATGGGGATCTTAAAAAATGAGTGTAAAAACTACTCATTTAATTTATTTGAAGTTATACCCAAAAATCAACTGTGGAATCAATCCAATATGCTGGAACAAAATGGCGCCCAATAAAAATATTTGAAAGACAGTATACAAGTATGTGTTATTAAGTGAGTATGTGTGGATCTAAAATGGGTTACACTTCACTATTCCTAATAAAAGGAGAAATTCATAATGAGAGAAGTTCCGGATAAAGGAAATTTACCAATTTCTTCCTCCAGTGTTGCTTTATAAACATAATTATAAATTATTGTCAGGGAACTGTGTCGGTACTGATATGTATAAATAAATCAGAATTCAATCTACCGACCATGAAGTAAAAAATCATGTAATAGTTTAAACATAAAAATCGGTAAATTTTCTTTACCCGGAACTTTCCTCATTATGAATATTTCCTTTTGTTAGGAATAGTGAAGTGTGAACCAATTTAATTCAGTACATAGTTATTTAGGAATACATATATACTGTCTTATCAAACATTTTGACTAGACGCCCTACCAGTATCTTATAGTTGGCGCATTACCTTTCTGGAATGACGTCATTTTTGGTTATTTTTGTTTGATTTATGTTAACTGACAGTGACAAAAACATTTTGAAAAAACTCATTGTCGTTTCTTTACAACAGTCAATGCCGGTTTTGGTTATGTGTCTTTCAGAATATATTCGTCAAAATTGACATTGATTTGTTGTGATTCTTTTTAAACTTTTGCAAGATGCCGCGAAGATATAATCAGCAATCACAGCTAATAGTTTTGAATATCTTGGCTTTTTTTCAATTGGAAAAAGAGCAAGCTAAAAATGGAATCCTTCCGCAAACTGATAATATAATTGAACGAGCTTCAAATGCAACAAAACTTAGCCATACAACAATCATAAATATTAAGAAAAGAGGAATAACGAGCGATGAATCCTTTACCTCCAGAATGTCTCAAAAGCAAAAAGAGGTAAAAACAAAAATTACAGTTTACTTAAAGAACAAAATAAGAGATACGATCTACTGCATGTATGCGAAAAATGAATATGTTACAATGCAGACTTTGCTTAAAAAACTAAAAGAGATAAATGAATATTTTAATTTTTCCATCACCTCGCTAAGAAAATACGTAAAAAGTATTGGTTTTAAGTGGAAGAAATCAAATAATAGAAAATACCTGATGGATTTGCCCCACATCGTCCACAAGAGAATCAATTTCTTGAGGGAATATGTCAAAAATCAAAATCTAGGACAAGATGCTTATACCACCGTATTTATTGATGAGACTTGGATTTTTAGTAAAGGTTCGTTTAGAAACAGCTGGCAGGATAACACTATGTCTACAAGTTCTAAAAAAGCTAGTGAAGGTCATCGATATATTGTAGTTCACGCTGGATCAAAGGAAGGATTTATTAAGGGGGCCAGTTTAATATTTAAAAGTGGACTAAAAAGCGGAGATTATCATGACAATATGAACAAGCAAAATTTTGAAAATTGGTTTAAAAATCAGCTGGTACCAAATCTTCCTTCAAAAAGTTTGATAGTGATGGACAACGCAAGCTATCATTCCGGCCTTTTAGAGGATATTCCAAGAAAATCATGAACAAAGCAGAGATTGATTGGATGGTTAAAAGAAAAGAACATTGACTTCCCAGAGAGGGCCATGAAGGATGAAATATGGAGCATTGTAGAAAAAAATTGTAACATTGAAAAAACATTCCACCTTGACGAATATGTGAAACCTTTGGGCCACAAAATACTAAGACTTCCTCCATACCATTGTCAATTTAATGCTATTGAAATGGCATGGTCTGAGTGTAAGAGGAAATATGACCAATACATTGCTAGTCTGAAGGGGACACCATCGGAAGTTTTGGCCATGTGGGAAAAAGCGATAAATGAAGTATCTTCAGAGCATTGGAAAAATTATGTCAGCCACACAGAAAGGGTAATCCAAGAAGCTTGGAAGACAATACAGATATGTGATGCTTCAGACATTGCGCCACTTGTAATTAGTACCGACGAAGACAGCAGTGACGATGAAGAATTTAGTTCTGATTCTGAAGACAGTGAAGGGGAGTAGTTTTTATTTTTAAAGTTAGTTAGTTATACATTAATTTCTCTCTTTTAGTTTTTAAAGCAAAGTCTGCATTGTAACATATTCATTTTTAGTATACACGCAATAGATCATATCTCTTATTTTGTTCTTTAAGTAATCTGTGATTTTTGTTTTTACCTCTTTTTGTTTTTGAAACATTCTGGAGGTAAAGGATTCATCGTTCGTTATTCCCCTTTTCTTAATATTTTTTCAGTATTGTCTGTAATTGAGAATTAAAATAATTTTGATGAAAATGGGTAACTGGCGTCAATTTATTACATTGCAAACAAAGAATAAGACTAAGATGAAAGAATTTATATTAGTAAAGTCTTATTTGCAAAATAATTTTAGTTTTTGAAGTTATAATAGTTATTTTTGTATTAAGTGTGCAAAATGAGGGTTTTTTTATGGCAATGAGAGTGTTAATTTTTTGCCAGCCATTTTCGACAAGTTGCAGCGCTTTCTGTACAGAAAATGCCAATTTTAAATTCGCTTTAGCCAGTGCTGAACGCACCCCTCCTATCTACATCACTGCATACGTTTAGGTTAGGAATCATCGCTGAAATATAAATAATATAAGAAATACGTTATTTGAAACCAGCGTGACGTCATTCCAGAAAGATAATGCGCCAACTATACCAGTTTCCATCTATGCCACACTTGATTTTTGGTATAATTTAAAATGAATTTAAGAAGTAGTTTTTAGATTGACAAACATCGCAATTTCGTTACGTCATGTTGAATTCGCAACAGTTTATCCTTATATCATATTTAATTTGTTTCCAAAATTTACAGTCAATTTAATAACAAGATTTATTTACGTTAATTTTTTTTAACATGTTATTTGGCTGCCATTTTGTTCCGCTATCTTGAATTCGTAACACAACTTTACCAGCTTATCTCTATATCACACTTAAGGTTTGCACAAAATTTGAAATTAATCTAATAAGTAGTTTTTTCAGACTGTTTTAAATATTTTATTAGTCCGCCATTTTATGTTATAAGTTCATTCTTATGTAACACTTTATTTTTTTGCAAAATTCGAGGTAATTTTGATAATTAGTTTTTTAGTAATAATTTTTTAAATTTTCACTAGGCCGCTTCTGGCATATTGAATTTTTACAAAATATTACCAAGTCATCCCCATATGAGGCTTAATTTTTACCTAAAATTTGAAGTAAACCTGATGAGTAGTTTTTAAGCTGTGCCGCGAACTGGCAGACAGACAGACAAACCGACACACGGACCTACGGTATTTATAAAACATATTTTTTGGCATCGATGGACGCGAAAACGCAAAAATATGTAAACTCTGAGAGGGTGATTCTTCAGATTACAAACATTTTATTTGGCAGCCATTTTGTTCCGCCATCTTGAATTATTACCACAGTTTTACCAGTTCATCTCTATACGACCATTAGTTATGGCACATAATTTGAAATCAGTACGTTAAGTAGTTTTTTCTGGCTGAATCTTTAAAGATTTTATTAAATCGCCATTTTCTTCCGCCATCTTGGATTCGTACCAAAATTTTATCAGCTGATTTCTACATAATACTTGATTTCTGTGCAAATTTGAGATACATTGGATAAGCACTTTCTTAGTAATAAATTTTTTAACATTTCACTAGGCCGCCATTTTGTTTTGCCATATTGGATTTTTACCAAAATGTTACCAGGTCATCCCCATATGACCCTTAATCTTTGACCAAAATTTGAAGTCATTCGGGTTATTAGTTTTTATGGTTAAGCCGCGAACAGAGAGACCGACAGACAGACAGACAGACCGACGGAATCGAGAAAACATGTTTTTCGTCACCTAAGGACCCTGAAACGTAAAGATCTGAAAGTGATTTTCTCACGATTACAATACTTCCCTTTTATTAGGGAAGTAACAAATGTCTCGATTCTTGTGCACAATACATAGTATTGATTAATTCAAATAAGGGCAATGAGCACATAGGCAAACAGATTTTATTTACTATAATATACACTAAATTGCAAAGTATATCCAATTACTATTAGTTAACCATCAACATATTCTTGTACGCTATAATAAACATGAGTCTTACAGACAGGGACTGGCATATAAGGGGGATAGGCAGTGCCGGACTGGGCCAGTTTGGCTAAGAAGTCTAATTTTTCTGGCCCCAAACGCATTCTAGCCTTTCTACTATTACATACTAAGCCGGAGAAAATTAAATAACCACACATGAATAGGGTTGACAGACCTCCGGGATCGTCCCGGAATCCGTCAGCTTCTCCGGTGTCCCGGGATATTAGTAAATTGTTCCGGAAATACAAAATTGTAAGTTATTCTTAATTTCCTTTCCCTGGCATAGTACAGCTTTTACGGTTGGTGTCAATTAAGAAATCGTGTTCATTGGGTTTAGACTATGTCAAACTGGAATTACGATCCGATGTTCCGCCTGAGATTTCGCAGGGATCTTCACGACACAAGATCAAAATACTAAATGAGCTCCGATGAGGAGAGTTCAGGTATTTATACCCGACCGGTATCCACGAAAGCGTGCCTTGTTGTGATGATGCATGATGTAGTATGCATCCCGCGTCTCTATAGAAAATTTCAGTGTGCTTGATGATTTTAATATATATTAGATTCTCTAATTTTTAGTTTTTAATAACCCGAGACTGATGCAAGAACCTTGGTATCTTTATATTAACCATGTGTCCTGATGAGTGCTGGTATTCGGCGACAGCGGATTCAACAATTTGTTTCTCACTTATATATCTTTCATTGTTCTTAAGTCGTTCAGTTTTACCTATATTCACTTTATCACAGAAACAAGAAATTTTATAAACTCCTTTTGATTGCAAAGGAATTACACCTTTTGGTGATCTCAAGCATTGCCCATTTTTTTGTGTGTATTAAAGATTGTGCGAATTGGATCTTCGCGGAAATCTTGCAATTTTATAATAGTAATAATAATAAACGTCTTTTTATTTTTAATCAATCTCATTTACAATAATCATTTTTATAAAATAAACAAAATATTTGATATTGAAGGCATCAGCGGGCACAGTTTAGCTTTCTGTACAGCTATTCTTACACTTAACCTAATGATGGCAACACAGTATATTAATTAACATACTTAAATAAAGATTCAGATACAATTAAAATAAAAACCTAGTGAAATGTACACAATTTAAACCGACAATCTGCATATTAGAAAAAGAGAACGTTTTTGTGCTAAAAAGTGTTAAAATTATTACAAATATTCCTAAAAAAAGAAAAAAAAAATTATGTGGGTAAAAAACACAGGTTTAAACTGATCACAAACTATAAAAATAAAGCATAAAAAGGATTACTTATTTACATGTTGTTTTGCTCACTTAGAATTATGTTTCTGTACTTTTTCTTGAAAGCATTACTGCTTAGAGCTTTTATTTCAGGAGGTAGGCTATTATAACGAACTGACGCTCGGAACGGACAAAAAGGTGCAAAATCTCGTGTTAAGGTTGTGTGTTTAATTCCTAAACTGTAGTTTTGCTCTTAGGTATGGGGGGTTTCCAGTTGTCATTACTAACTGGACAAATCCAGCGAAGTGCAGTTTCCTTCTGTTTTTCATGCTTAGCCATCCTAGTTCTCTCATCTTAGTAGAAACATGATCGAACCTGCGGAGACCAAAAACAAATCGGCAGCAAGAGTTTTGTACTTTTTGAATTCGGTTTTGATTTTTTATGTCCAGAAACATGAAAAAAGGACAACACAAGAGCCTCCGCCAGTTGGACCCTCAGCTTTTCAGACAACATCCTACGATTACTATATAACAATTTTAAATTCATGAAGGATTTCTGCAGCAAACTTGTAACATGAGTGTTGAATGTCTACTAGACTATCACCAATCCCTATTTGTATTGCTCTATGGACACTGCCTAGTTTTCTTCCTTTAAAGTAAGTGACAGAACATTTATTTGCATTTAAATGCAAAAGTATAGGCCCAAGTATTGAGCCTTGTGGTACTCCAGATGTTATAGTGCTCATTTCTGAGGCTTGTTCGATCAAATAAGATGATACAAATCATATCGTTCCTAGAGAAAACCCATAGTACCGAAGCTTCGAACAGAGTAATGAGTGATTTATTGCATCAAACGCCTTTGAGTAGTACAGTAGAACCAGAGCCGAGACTCTACCGTCATCAAGGTCGCCACCAATGGTGTCCACAACCTTAGACGGCCCGCAGATGTACCAAAACCCTTTCTGAAGCCAGACTGGTTGTCTGGAATGATTTTCTTTTCCTCCGCAAATACCATCATTCGGTCTTGGATAATTCTTTCCAAGATCTTGGATAAAACCGGTAAAAGAGTTATTGGAAGAAGATCAGACAAAGAGTCAGGGATGTCGACTCTGGAGATAGGCTGCACAATCAAAGTTTTCCAACATGAGGGAAATTAGTTTTTTCGAGACATACATTAACTAGATGTGTTATAATTGGATCATGGAAGGGGCTACAATACTTTGTCATATTTAAGGATATGTTATCAGAACCTCGAAAACAGTTGCCATTTTAAAGTTAAATAAGTCATGATGCAACGGCGGTTGCATATCGTATTGAACCACGGTTTCCTCACATCCTATAATAATAAAAACAAATGAAAATTATTTATTTATTTCATCTATATTTTTTAGAAAGTTTGGTATATAACGTTGTTTTGTATTGTAACTTGTACTATTGTAAGGGAAATATGTTTCCCCTAAAATAGCAGTTGTGCGAACGGCAGCTCTTCGTCAGGTGGCAATACTTACAAGGCAAGGAATACTTACACTTAATTTTTGGGCGCCACACAGTTTAATTATCAAAGTTTTTATAGAGCATTTAAACTGAGAAATTCCGCTCTGAAAATACTGATGAAAAATAAAACACTTGAAGTAAGTTTCAATCTGTTTACTTTACCTTTTTTTTTTTGTTTTTTTTTATGATGACATGAAATGATATAATGCTGTAATAAAAATTATAAATGTTAAAAAAAGGTAATGAATGTTTTCACTCAAAATGTTACTTTATAACCAACTCTGACATGTTAAATTTTACGCATTGTAATTGTATTAAAATGATACCCGATTAAATAATTCAAATACCGCTTCCTTGATTAAGAAAATATGCGCATATGAATATGTAAGAAATGAGCTTTATCTAACCGATAAGCCTATGTATTGTTCGAACAAAAATTATCAGATTAGGTTTTACAACACTAATCACTATATGTAGGTATATGAATTTAAATAGATAAAAGTATACAGGTATATATTGATATTGTCTTAGGTATAATAAACAAAGTAAGTCATGAAATTTGGGGCTTAAAATTCATGAGGTTATACTAAAATAAAATTTATAAATATATTCACACTCATTATTAATAAAATGGAAATAACTGGCCTTAATTCCAAAAGCAGTGAATGTAGATCTGTAGAGGTATGAATTAGCTCATCTCAGCACAGCAACCCAGTGCACGTGTCCACAAATGTGGAAAATGGACAAAAAAGACAGGTTATGTTACCTCTGCATTTTCATACAAATAAGAATACCAAAAAGACTTATAATGTCGCTGAAGGAAGAAGCGTGGAGGTTGTAGGGTGTACGTTGGAGGGTGGAGGTTGGATCCTGTAAAGAATATCGAGAATGAAAATAAGGCCTTGCAAGATTTTACAAAAAAATCGCTTACCTTAATTTAAGGGAATAAACGAAATCCGCCAGACATTGGCATCCTTTTATCCAAAAAGGTAAAGAAAACAAACATAGCAGTCTTAACTAAATATGATGCAACATGCCGCACCAGGCAAAAAAGAAATCAAGAACTCTTAAAAAGACATATTTTGACTTTCAAACACGAGATGCCAAAGGAAAGTGATCTATTTTACAAAATGGCCCTTGCCCCTTCTTCATCGGATCGCCTAACATTTTACTGAATCGGGGAGAAGCCACATCGCTTCGAAAATCTGCACGATTAAGAAATCGCCTAATGACAAATTGTCAAAATCATGAAATTCTCAAGATGGAAGTGAGAACTGACAACGTTGTAAGAATACGTCAAAATAAAGATGCTTTATCGATTGGCAGGTGTGTTCATAAACACTAAATATTACAACCAAGCAGCCCCAGGGTTGTGAAAAATAAAAAAATAAAACACAAACGAGTGCAAACTAAAATGAGTGATTTAATTTCTTACCAGAAATGACCGTATATAAACAAAACTGTAGAATTTTAAAATTAAAATGCTACTGTATGTCTAACGTTTAGGTCACTTAACGTCCTCTACATTTTTTTAGGATTGTTTCAGTTGCCACCTGGTCAACGTGTAACTTTTTTGTGTGTCGAATAAGAGCAAGAGTATGATTTCTAAATTCCCTATAGGTTAGGTTAGGTTAGGTTCCCAATTTTCTGCAGATTTATTTTCCATATACTTTTTTAAAGCAAGCATTCTTTTTAAGCTTTATCAAGAACTTTATACCATCGGTCAACCAGGGAGTTTTTGGTCTTGTGACTCTTACTGATCTTTTTGGTGCATGGATATTATATAACTTTTATATGTTAGATGTGAAAAGAATTCTGTTTTCGATGTTATTTTCATATATCACATCATTCCATGGGATGGTAAGTAAGCTATTTAAAAAAGTTCGACGGTTAAAATGTTTAAAATCACGATATGTTATTAGCTTTAGTCTAAAATTATCAACTTTGCTGCATAAGTCACAAAAAGTTAGCCCATGATCGGAAATCTGTCCAGTGTCAACAACCCCAGCCCCCGACTAAGATACTTATGAGACATAAAAATAGGGTCTATCAAGGACCCAGCGCCACTGGACACTCTTGTCGGCTAGTTAATAACTTGGATATAATTATAATTTTCAAAGCTTTGAGACACAGGGTTGTTTAAATTAAAAAGATTGACGTTAATGTCGTCTAGGCATACTACACAATCGGCAGGGCCAACGACAAAGCACTCTCAAAGGAGTCAATAGCTACATGTATATTTGTCCCTAGAGCTCTATAAAATACTGCTATAGCCATTGTTATCGAATTGACTTTTAACTTTAACCATAATTGTTCAATGTGAGAGACGTCCAGGTCAAGGTTTAATAAAGCAACTTTTAGCTTAGTACTTACATACGCAGCCACTCTTCCACCTCTGGTGAATCTGTCCCTACGTATCAGACGATATCCGTTGATAATATATGCATTATCACGTATGTCTTCAGTAAGCCAGGTCTCAGACAAGGCGATGATGTCAAATTTATGATTTTGTATTAATATTCTGAGGTCATTAAAACCGGTGTTTAGAGAACGCACATTTAAATGTCCTATCTTAAAGTAAGTACTCATTTTATTAAAAGTACATATATTACAGTTCTAACAACTTAACGAAAAAAGTCACAAACATGTTAACGATGTGGATATTTCGACATTGATCCAAAATATTATTTGCTAGTTTGGGATTTATTCCGTGTCACTCGCATCGTAGGTCCACCAGCGATAGAGTTCATCCCCTTAGGAGTATCTGGCTTGGGCTTGGTCTGTAGATTAGGGTGAGTACTTGGTTTTGTCTTGGCGGTGAGTGAGGTGTGAGTTGAGCCCGAATGTTGGGAAGTACAAACAGTTTTTTTTGTTGGTGATGCCGATGTCAAACTCTCCGCTTTAGCTATTGTAGTATCCTCTTTCCCCGGCTGCTCTTCTCTTTTAGATGCTGTAGAGGGCGCACTTAAGGGCAAACATCGGCAAAAACATCTTCATCAGATAAATTATCTTTACTTGACAGCTGTTCGTAGAAAAAAAATTCATTCCCAACATGTAACAAGTTGTTTTTTATTTTTGCTGACAAAACCTTTTTTTTAGCTTCCTTGAGATTTTTGACTAATACCCTATTAATCTCCCGCTCCGCTTTTGAAAGGTCGTTTGATATCGACACTGATTTACCCTTAAGTTTATTGCAGTTTTTAAAAATTTCCGCCTTTTTAGAAAATTATATAAATTCCACTATTATTGGTTTGATGCCAGAAGTTTTTGAACGAACCAAGTGTGCGTTATTAAAGTCATTTGGGGTGACCGAAATTTGTAACAGATCACTTAGACATGTAGTTACACAGTTTAGACACTCACACTTTCAAATACCTTACGTCCAAACAGAACAATATTATTTTTCCGCGACTTTCTTTTTAAAAGCTCCACTCTATGCTTTAGCACCCTGTTTTCCGTCTGCAGGGTATTAATTTCATTATTAAGCACTTTTATATTAGATGTTAGTTCCGCATAAAAATTATCTATTTTTTTACTAAGTTCAACGTTTTTATCCCATATTAACAGTTTTATCTTGTTAAATTGTTCCGAGTAATTGCAGTCCTTATTCGGCATATTAAATTAACAAAACGTTTAAATTGTAAATCTTGTAGTGCGTGGACGCCTTTATAATTTTTACTCTATTATAACTTCTAACCGATCGATAACAACAAATATGGTTATGTTGATAAAATAGCTTTTTGTTATTTATTTCAATTTCAATAAAGACAAGGTTTAAAGTTTAGAAAAAACGATCCTTAACCAGTTACAATTTTTATATGTATTGCATTGTTGTAGTATTTTAAACTTTTACAGAAATATGCACATTTTGGACAACAAAACTCACATAACAAAAAGTAAAACTGCACTCTTTGTTGGTTGAGTTATCCGATATTGGTTTAGGTCTGGGATTATTATAATACCTAATCGAACGCCTAATAGCTTCAGTGATTCCGTTCGATTTTAAAGTTCATTCAGTTTTTCTGTCTCGTTTGGAATTGAATTTGCGTCACATATTAATAAAGCCCTAAAGACTAACGATTTGATTTTCAGATGGATGTTGGTGACAATTAAAATTTGTATGTTTCGTTTTCTTGTAAACACTGTGACTTAGGGTGCCGTTCTTTTATACAAACCCATCAAGAAAATTAATGGCATCGTCTGGCTTAGTTTCCAGAATGAATTTTGTACGGTAACTATCAGTTTTCTTGAAAGCCTCTATAAAGAGTTTGCTACCACTGACGATAGCGGAGGTCCCATGGCGGCGCCCGTGATTTGCTCATAAAAGGTTCCTTGAAAAAGGAAACATGTGGATGTTAAACATTATCTTATTATTTCACTTGAGATGTGTTTAAGGTTTTTATGTTGAAATGTGTCAGAAATCAATAAGCACCTTTGTATACCGGCATTTAATATCAAAACCGACTAACATATTACCGCGATCTTATGTAAAATTTTTAAGCTTTTCTATAAAACGTTTGAATTTTTGATATAAGAATTAGATCGTCCTATAAAGGGGCTTAAGATATTGTCTAAATATTCACCTATTTCGTAACATGGTGAACCTATTGCACTGACGATGGGACGTAACGTATATATTGGCTTAAGTATTTTGTCCGTAAAATCGAGGAATCTTCGAACCGCTTAGCTTCAATTTATTCTCCAGGTCTGGCAAATCCAAGGCACTAATAAGGCTGCGAATTCTCCATTCAATTTTCTTAGTTGGATCCGTTCGTATTTTCCTATAGCGGTCGTCGTTAGTAATGTCCCTATTTTCTCTTCGTAGTTGTTCTTATCTATGACCACTGGTGCATTTCCTTTACCTACAGGTAGAATTATAATATATTCTTTGTTATTGAAGCTGTTTATGGCCGTTCTTTCTGCAGCTGTTGGATTTTGGTAGTTTTGAGCTACTAAGTATTTTCACTGTTTAATATCGAACTGAATCTGCCTGTTCTTGTCGTATTTTTCGGATGCTAAATTGATTACCGTATTCTGTATTGCTTCTGTATATGCTATTCTGTATAGGCTGCGGAGAGTTTCGAACTTCTTCTGTTAGTTTGCTGTCAGTTGCTGGTAAATCCTTTCTGGTTGCTGATAGGTGATTATGTCCAATGTTAAAAATGAGTTGATTTTAAGTCTCGAAGCTAATTTTAGGTATACCTGTAGAAGTTTACGGGCGTTTGTGTCCAAATCACGGTGAGTGGCCTTGATCCTCTCGTTTACGAGAGTCCTGCTAGCACGACTTCAACACCCGTATTCACTAAGTAGGTTTAAATTTAGACCGGGTCTAACTTGAAAGTTCTAGGTTTAAGCTGACATATACAACAATGGAACAAATAAGTAATAATTACAAAATGACAGTGATATAAGCGGAACATAACTGGCGAACCAAGAGTTTTAAGTACCGTGGCAACTAGACCTGGTTAAACTCTTAAACCTTTTTAGTGAATACGGGGGTAAATGTTCCCTGTTGCTCTTGTTGAAACATGGTGATTGACTTGAGACTTGGGAACTATTTTTTCACCACGGTGCCCCCAGCGTGTTAGGAGGAAGAACAAGTGGCAGAGCATCTTTTTCTGTCATGAAGTCATGGTTTTTTGGTTTAGACCGTGTCATATTGGAATTACTTTTGCCTGCGATTACACGAGGCATCTTCGAAGATCTTCACTGCACAATAGGTTGGTCATTTTACGAAATAGGTAAATATTTAGCCATTATCAAAAATTCTAAACATCTCGTAGAAAGTTTAAAGATTTTACATTAGATCCCTGTGATATCTTCATCGGTTTTCATGCTGAATCCCTGTGTACAGGGTGGCCATTTTATGGTGATACAGTACCTTATCTAGAAAACGGTATTAGTTACTACAAAAAGTTAAATACAAAAGTTGTTTGGATTCAATCAAATTTTTATTTTATTTCACTTTTGCTTATACAGGGTGTTTCGTTTTGACGTGACAGATGTCAACTTTCTTAATTTAAACGGGATACCTTATATATTTCCACATATTTCGATTCTACTGTTAATTTGGGAAAGTTTTTATAATAACATCTATATTTGAATTCTTTATCATTTTTGAGTAAATTGAGTTTTTAGAATTTTTTTTAAAAAAACATAAAAAAATTTTTTACCTATAAAACTTTAATGGAACTGACTAATATCCTAAACATACATTAGGGTTCAATTCAACGAGTTTCTATGCTGGTCTTACCAATTAATATACAGGGTGTTAAAAATGGAGAGCAAAACAAACAGAACTTTAAATGTAAAAATCTCCTGTTTTTCAAATGGAACACTCTGTATATTTTTATTTCATCTGATTCGGCGTTCAGTTACCTATCATTACTCATATATATGTCCTATACCTAAAATGAACAGTTTCGATTTTATTAGCCGTTTTCTGATTTATCCCGTAATTTTGCTAGTAAATGAGATCAGAAACTAAAAAAATCAAGATAGGCTTAGGAAATAACCTAACGCAATTGTTGACTTGAGTTGACATTTGCTCTGTTTGTCGTTTTTGTCAAATTTTTGCTGCGAAATTTGTTAAAAAATGGCTTTATATAGTAGATGAACGTTTGAAATTATACAACTGTTTCATAAAAAATAATAAAAGTCCAGGGTTAGCCCTTAGAGAATATTCGAGGGAATATTCTAATAATCGAGTTCCCTCCAGGACTATATTTTTTCGAATTGTGCGTGATTTGGAAAATGGTGTCCTTAAAAACTCTTAGAAAAATCGTCCCAATTTTGTCCTCACTGAGGAAAAACAACTGGAGATTTTATTTTATTTCGAGGAAGTATTCAAAAAAACGCTGCAGGTGAATGGTTATCATCCTTATAAATTTCTACCAACTCAATTACTATCACAATTAGACTTTAATGAAAGATTGACTTTTTGATGTGATTTTATGTGTTTTTTCAAAAGTGCTTTGGACTGATGAGGACTCATTTAATACGGCGAGTATTTTTAATCGGAAAAACACTCATTACTGGTCTCAAACTAATAAACATCTAATAAAAGCAATTGAAAAACAAGGCCGTCAAACCGTAAATGTGTGGTGAGGAATTATTTGCGACCGTATTATCGGACCAATATTTTTTGACAGGTCGTTAAATGGCGAAAGATACTTCGAGCTGCTTAGGAACGAAATCATGCCCCTTATCAACGACTTGCCAGCATATATTCGAGAAAATATCATTTTTCAGCTGGAAGCGCCCCTTACCACACGGTTGCACCGGTAGTAAATTTCCTTAATCAACATTTTCCATTGTGGATAGGAAGACATGGTTTAATATCCTGGCCACCACGAAGCCCTGATTTAAGCCCTTTAGACTTCTTTTTGTGGGGTGCACTAAAAAATAAAGTTTATAAAAATAGGTCTAATAATAGAAATGAGTTAAAAATAAAAATCAGGGAAGGAACGCTATTCGAAAAATGGAGGCTATTTACACTTCATGTATCGCAATGGACGGTGGCCATATTGAAAATTTTTATAATCTGTTTTAATTATGTTTAATACTCAGTTAGTTATTAGTTATACCGTGTGGCACAAGATATTTTTTTTGTCTTTCCCTTATTTTCGTAAACATTAAATAATAAGAACATAAATTACGTAATATTTCACTTTTATTTGTATTTTCTAATATTATTTATAGTCGCTATATGTGTTAAGGAAATGAGAATAAGGCTTAGTTTACGACATTTTTATTTTAGCCCACTTTATCTGTTTACTTATATTAAAAAAAAAATAGTCAAATCAGAAAACGGCTAATAAAATCGAAACTGTTCATTTTAGGTATAGGACATATAAGTGAGTAATGATAGGTAATTGAACGCTGAATCAGATGAAATAAAAATATACAGGGTGTTCCATTTGAAAAACAGGAGATTTTTACATTTAAAGTTCTGTTTGTTTTGCTCTCCACTTTTAACACCCTGTATATTAATTGGTAAGACCAGCATGGAAACTCGTTGAATTGAACCCTTAGTAATGTATGTTTAGGATATTAGTCAGTTCCATTAAAGTTTTATAGGTAAAATGTTTTTTTTTAAATATGTTTTTTAAAAAAAAAATTCTAAAAATTCAATTTACTCAAAAACGATAAAGAATTCAAATATAGATGTTATTATAAAAACTTTCGCAAATTAACAGTAGAATCGAAATATGCAATAATATATAAGGTATCCTATTTAAATTAGGAAAGTTGACACGTGTCACGTCAAAACGAAACACCCTGTATAAGCAAAAGTGAAATAAAATAAAAACTTAATTGAATCCAAACAACTTTTGTATTTAACTTTTTGTCGTAACTATTACCGTTTTCTAGATAAGGTACTGTATCACCATAAAATGGCCACCCTGTACAAATTTGCCTTTTGACGATTTAATTTCTATAATTTCTGACATATTTCAACATAAAAACCTTAATCCCATCTTAATTGAATTGATAAGAGAATGCTTAACGTGAACATATTTCATTTGTCAAGAAACCTTTTATGAGCGAACCTTGGGCGCCGCCATGAGATCTCCGTTGGTAGAAAACATCATTATGGACGGTTTCGAGGAACACATCTTTCGAGCTTTCGAGCGAACATCTTTATGGAGGCTTTCGAGGAAACTGCTTTAAGCTCTGCTCCTTTACAACCGAAATGTTGGATATATTCATACTTTTGTAATATAGGAAAAGAAAATTTAACTATATTTTTAGATCATCTAACCAACAACATTCTATCGTAAAATTCACTATAGAAATTGAGTCAGATGGTGCCATTACCTTCATTAAAGTGTTAGTACAAAAGCAGGAGAATGGCACCCTAGGTCAAACTGTTGACAGGAAACCGACATATACGAGTAGATATTTAAATGTTAGTTCTCACCATCTTCCATCTTAAAAACATTCTGAAATCAAATCATTAGTCTTTAGGGCTTTGTCAATAGGTGAAGCAAATTCCAAACGAAACAGAAAAAGTGATTGAAGCTTTAAAATTAAACGGATATATCACTGAAGATATTAGGAGTTCGATTAAGTATTATAATAATCCCACACTTAAACCAGTATCGGATACTCAACCATCAAATAGTGAAGTTTTACTTTATTCAAGGTATACAGATAAGATCCAACATTCGCCAAATCCTTAATACAGGCAAACAATTTGGCAATGCTTGTGATCACCAGAAGACGTAAATCCTTTGACCTCAGAAGGAGTTTATGAAATTCGTTGTTCCTGTGGTAAAGTGAATATAGGTAAAACTGGACGGTCTGTGTTTACTAGACTTAAAGAACATGAAAGATATATAAGTGAGAAACAAATTTATTTATTTATTTGTAGGTACTTAACAGGTAGCAAGCACAGATTACCATTACCCAATTACAAAGTACTCTCTTACTTACGAACTCTCGGTTGCACAAAACTTAATTGCTTTTTTGAATATTTAACCGAGCTTTCGGATTTGACAAGCTGCTTACAGAAATCTAGGATCCCGCTGTCAAATTTGACCATTACTGTAGTAGTTGTATTTAGCAAAACCTTTAGATCACGATACTTAATGTTAAATATATCGGGAGAATTCAATTGTTAATTAGTATGAGCCACAGTTGGTAGGAAAAATGTTAATAAAGCCCTAGTATTATACGAAGGTTCATTATAAAAGATTTTTGCTGCAAAGGTAGAGTCATCCACCAGTCCGTATTATATCATATCACTCACCTTCCTACGTTTCTCCAGTTAAAGGTTACCTCGCGAAACGTACGTATCAAATTGTTGAGTCTGCTATCGCTGAACACCAGCACTGGACAGAACACATGATTAATGTAGAATATATCAAGGTTTTTGTATCAGAATTATAAATGAAAAATTAAAGAATCTATTTAAATCATCAAGCACCATAAAAATTTCAATAGAGGCGTGGGCTGACGTGCTTCATCATTCGGATAAACCGATCATTACTGTGAGTCACGCTTCGGAAGATACATGTCGGGTGTAAATGCCAGAACTCTGCTCATCGGAGCTCACTCAGTGTTTTTAAATTGTGCAGTGAAGATCCCTGAGGATACCTCGTGCAATCCAACCGAACCGTCGGAAAGTAATTCCAATTTGACACGGTTTAAGCCGAATGACCATGATTCCTTAATGTCCCTTCCCTTATTAATTATTACTTGTACAGGGTGTCCAAAATAAGAATGTATATCTCCTTATCTCGAGAACCATAACAGATAGAAGGCAAGTTCATATACAAAAGTTTCTTAGCTTCATTTGAATTTTTATTTTATTATATTCTTATTTATACAGGGTGTTGCGTTTGGTCTGGGCTGAGATGCACTTTCTTATTTTAAATGGGACACCGTATATATTATTGCAGATTATGATAACGCGCTTAAAGACGAGTTCACCAATATATAACAGTATGGGCCTATAGTGCAACGTTTCGGATTTATTGACATTTTTCTTCAGTTTTCTACCTATTTTCAAATTAACAGAACTAAAGTACTTTTATAATTTTTTAAATTTTTGTTAAAGCCTTAAAAAATTAAAACCTCGTTCTACTCACAGTCTTATACTCGAGTTTTAAAACTTCATAAAAGTTGCAATGTTGCCATGCTTCGCGTATCGTAATTTTTTTTTTAAATTTAAATGCAACACCCTGTACATTACAATAAATTCGGATAGAGAATTGAAGTAAGATTTCAACGACCCATAATAATATGGGTCTCCGACTTATAGTTTTAGACTTATTGACGATCATCTTCAGCATGCAACTAATTTTTTTAAGACAAAGTTTTCAATTTGTTTAATT
Source organism: Kuschelorhynchus macadamiae (assembly GCA_030620095.1). Classification (NCBI taxonomy): domain Eukaryota; kingdom Metazoa; phylum Arthropoda; class Insecta; order Coleoptera; family Curculionidae; genus Kuschelorhynchus; species Kuschelorhynchus macadamiae. The sequence continues at coordinate 2,500,376 of JAUTXW010001521.1, forward strand.
TCAAAAAATTCGTGGGTGTATTATAATGTATGCATTAAGAGTTATTACTTAGGTACCGATAATCCTTATTTACCCTTAATTATTATCTTAATATAAAAGTGTCGTTAATTATAAAACCCTTAGAACCGTATTCACTAAAGAGGTTTAAATTTAGACCATGTCTAACTTAACAGTTATAGGTTTAAAATGACAAATGCAACGATAGAGCAAATAAATTATTGTAGTCACAATTACCAAATGACAGTGACATATACAAAACGCAACTGGCGAACTAACAGTTTTAAATGTCATGGTAACTAGATCTGGTCTAACCTTTTTAGCGAATACGGGGGCTAATTTTTTAAATTTAATTAATGTTCACCTATTTTTTGCTTAAATATTAAGATATTGGAAAAACAACAAAAAAATAACAAGAAACTCAGTTATTCAATAAAATCTAAACCGTGTATATTTTGCTTTTTTTAGATAGTTATTAAATTCAAAACATACTTTGTAAGCGTATCGCCTGTATTTCAGCCGGTATAAACGAAAAATGTGATACTTGTTAATTATTTTATAATTTTCCATATTTTTGTGTATTTCTAAATAAAAAACAGCGTTATTGGTTGGTAAAGAAATAATATTAATAAAAACAAATTATAATTTGAAAACGCTTTAATTAGATTTACAGATTTTATGCTTTATATATTAGATTGCTTAATCGTTTTTATTTATATAATAACTAAATTTATTTGGAAAAAATTCTACAAAAAACTTATACAAAAAATTATTTTATTAAATTACCAATGAGTCCACCGTTTTCGGCAATGCAAGTTGTAAGAATCATTTCTAATTTATTGGTCGCTTTTCGAACTGCTCCACTTTCATTTAAATACGCAACTTCCATAATAATTTTGTTTCTTAAATCCTCAATATTTTCGCAGCGGTTTTGGTAAACCTTATCCTTTAATGTTCCCCATAAGAAATAGTCCAATTGAGATAAGTCTGGGCTTCTAGGAGGCCACAGAATATCCCCATTTGGACCTATCCATTCCATAAAATTGTTGGAAAGAAATTTCTTTACATCTAGCGTGTTATGGCATGGAGCGCCGTCCATTTGATATATTATTTTGTTGGTATTTCCTCGTATGTCTAGCAAGGGCTTAATTGTGTCTCTAAGTAACTGTAAATATCTAGGGCCAGTTAAATGCTGATCAAAAAATACGGGGCCTATAAGTGTACCTCTGTAGATTCCGCACCACACGTTAATGCTTCGTTGTCCTTGATGTTGTATAGTTTTAAATTTTTTCGGTTTCTTTTGTGCCCAGAAATGGCTATTTTTTCTGTTGAAAACTCCACAGGTACTAAAGGTTGCTTCATCTGTCCAACATATTTTATTTAATATAGATTCCTGGAATTGACGATCCATAATTAAATTGCTATATTCTAATCTAGTAACGGAGTCATTTGGCTCTAAATGATGTAATTTCGCAAACTTCCATGGCCTGTACTTATTAAGTTTAAGCGAAAAATGAATAGTAGATTTAGCAACGCCTAAATCGCGCTCTGCATCACGAATAGAATTTTCGGAATTCTTTTCAAAATACAAGGAAATATTTAGTTGTTCTTCTTCGGTTAAAACAGATCTTGGTGTTATTCTTTTATCGTATTTTAAAACGCTGTGCCCCTCGAGATCTCTTTCAATTTTCTGAAAAATTCTTCGATCTGGGATTCGGTTTTCGGGATATTTTCGTTGGTATGCCCTAAGAGCCAAAGCAGCACTACGATTATTTTCCAAATAGCACTGGTAAAGAATCAACTTTTCTTGATTTGAATACATTTTTATAATGTTAAAAGATATCAATAGCACTAGCAGGAAATTATGTTGACATTTCTTGCGACGTTTACCTTGGCGTCCTTTCAAACTCTATTTCCATGGCACTCTATGTGTCTTAAAAAAATTAGTTGCATGCTGAAGATGATCGTCAATAAGTCTAAAACTATAAGTCGGAGACCCATATTATTATGGGTCGTTGAAATCTTACTTCAATTCTCTATCCGAATTTATTGTAATATACAGGGTGTTGCATTTAAATTTTTAAAAAAAAATTACGATACGCAAAGCATGGCAACATTGTAACTTTTTTGAAGTTTTAAAATTCGAATATAAGACTGTGAGTAGAACGAGGTTTTAATTTTTTAAGGCTCTAACAAAAATTTTAAAATTTATAAAAGTACTTTACTTCTGTTAATTTGAAAATAGGTAGAAAACTGAAGAAAAATGTCAATAAATCTGAAACGTTGCACTATAGGCCCATACTGTTATATATTGGTGAACTCGTCTTTAAGCGCGTTATCATAATCTGCAATAATATATAGGGTGTCCCATTTAAAATAAGAAAGTGCATGTCAGCCCAGGCCAAACGCAACACCCTGTATAAATAAGAATATAATAAAATAAAAATTCAAAAGAAGCTAAGAAACTTTTGTATATGAACTTGCCTTCTATCTGTCATGGTTCTCGAGATAAGGAGATATACATTCTTATTTTGGACACCCTGTACAAACGAGAGGACTTTTTTCTTTTTGTGTCGATAGTTGATTGGTTTTCACCGGCTCTGTGAGACTGTCCCGGAATTTAGAGTATTTGATATGGCTATCCTATGCATGAGCCTTGACCTCCCGAACAAAAGACACCAGACACCAGACCACAGTCAAAATGGTAAAGGCCTCTAAAACGTCCTTTTTACTGCCCTCTTAAAAGGAATGCATTGTAATCGTGAAAGAATCATCCTCCAAGATTTTTTCAGATCTATATGTTTCAGTCATATGAGGATAACCTGGTAACATTTTGATAAAAATCCAATATGGCGAAAAAAAATGGTGGCCTAGTGAAATGTTAAAAAAATTATTGCTAAAAAACTATTTGTCCAATTTACCTCAAATTTTGCACAAAAATCAAATATAAATTAGAAATCATGGTTCTTGAGATTAGACCGTGTCAAAATGAAATCACGTTCCGATGTTTCCCGTTTGATTGCACGAGGCATATCCAGGAATGTTTATTTCACGAGATCTGTACACATTCAGTGTTTTTTAGAGCAGCTCAGCGCAAAATATAAATAAACTGTTGGTTTTAAACATGTTTCTAGTCGAAAAATAAGTTTTTCACTTTATGAATCCTCAATTTTATAGATTTTTATCTGTTAAACTTGCTCTATGTGTCACTTTGGAAAAAAAAACAAGTCACATTGAAAAGTTTTTTAAATACAGATCAAATTCTTAAATACCTTGTTAACTATTTTCGCAAGGATACACTGGATACGAAAGAAACCTGAGCTGGAACTCTATGAAAATATAAGAAAAGAAAATCTCAAAATAGGAGTGTTTGTTGCTTTTTTGGTATCTCGTAAGTTTTTTTATTTATACAGAATGTGGCAAAAATGCGATATAAGCTGGCACTTCAACTTTTTTAAATAGGACACCCTAAATATTTTAACATATTTTCATCTAATTATATTGACATTTACAAACTGAAACATTTAGATTTGGAGACTCTGTAAAATTTAAATGATTTGACTTAGAGAAAAACTATTTTATGTTTTATGGTCTATCCCGTGATACTAATATTTCACCTTATGAAACCATATAACATTTGGTTTGTATGTTTATAACTTTTTATTAGACTGACAACAAAAAACGGAATTTTTCACGGCTTTAGTCAATTAATAAATTATGGTTCTTGGGATTAGAACGTGTCAAATTGGAATTATTATGCCACGTTTCACCTTGCATCTTCAGGGATCTTTAGTCCACAAGATCTGAATACTGAATTATTCATTATTTCTCCCGAAATTCAGGAACAGTGTGATTCAATGCCGGTGGTGGTATTAGCCAGTGCAGTAGTTGTTTCTATAATTCCATCCATTTTGTGCCTTTGCCACACACAGGGCTCCCTAGTCTATGGCGGCCTGATGAAATCGCGATCGTCGTTTGAGTCAAATGGATCATTGCGCCTGCGGCATTGCAGAACATGTTCAAGACGGGGATCCCGTTATCCTTGTTGTGATGTTGGTGTAACGTGAAATAAAAATATTTTAACATTATTTCTTCCAACGAAATTCAGGAATCAACAGTGTAATTCAATGCCGGTCGTGGTATTAGCCAGTGGGGGAGTTGTTTCTGTAATTCCATTTTGTGCCTTTGCCCCACACAGGGCTCGCTAGTCTATGACGGTCTGATGAGCTCTAAAAAGAGCGAAATTGAGATGTTTGGAATTAAACCTGATATGTACAGGGTGATCCAATAATAGAGGACGTCGGATGTAACTCGAGAACCGCTAATGACAGAAAAATATTTATAGGTAAATCGGCCAACAAAAATTGCTGTAAATTATTTTCAAGTTCGAAAGTTAGCCGCTAGGTGGCGTCACAGCAACACAAAAGTGTAAATGCCAAATTTCTCTTAAATTTCCATAAGTAAGGTATATTGAAAATATAAGCATTGTATTTCTCAACCAATTATGTACTTTTCTGCTTGAGACCATTATTGTCTAAGTGGTGGGGGAAGGTCAAACATTTTTACTTTCAAATGTAAATATCTCTGTTTTGCATTGTTTGATCTACTCGTGGAGACATAAACTATATCGTAACGATTTTTGTTAGTGGACACTAGATGGCGATATTTCGGAATTAATGTTGATTTTCTCAAAAAAATCAAATAGTATGCTATGACTTTAATATCACAATTTATTTGGTAGTTACGAAGAGCATTGAATAGTGAAATAAAAAATCCAGGACCGCATTTAAATTTAAAAAAGCTGATGATGGTCTTTCGAATCCGAAACGTCGGATTGGAAAATTAACCTTGCCGTTTCGTAGAGGAGAAAAAGTGACATTGGCAAAGTGGAAATTATTTCCATCTTTCATTTCAATTAATCCTAAAATTTTAGAAACACCAGAAAACTGGAAAAAACAAGGCTCCAATAAAAACTTTAGTAATCTTGCATAACTGTAAAAAACAACTAAACAAAGGAACAAAAAAATACTAAAACTACAGTCTCATAACCACATAAGCTTCGCAATAAAATAGCTAAAGCTAGGGCGAGGTAGGGCAGGACTCGGTTTGGGAGTTCTACCTTGCTTCAGTGAAACGACGAAATGAAATAACAACTAAGAATACACTAACAACAAATATATAGTAAATATCTTTACCTTAAGTAGTTTTCAATAATTTTGAATATAATTTTTGTTGGTTGTTAGTTCATTTCATCGTTTTTTTTTTGTTGTTTCACTGAAGTAAGGTAAAACTCGGTTTAACCTTTTTGCTCAAACCGAGTCCTGCCCTGCCTTGCTCTAGCTTTATTTATTTTATTGCGAAGTTTATGTGATTATGAGAATGAGTTAACTTTCCAACCCGACGTTTCAGATTCGAGAGATCATCATCAACTTTCCCAATTTAAATGCAGACCTAGATTTTTTATTTCACTATTCAATGCCCTTGTAAAACTACCAAATAAATTGTGATATAAAAGTCATAGCGTACCATTTGATTTTGTTGAGAAAATCAGCATTATTTTGAGAATTCTAAAACAACGGCGTCTAGTGACCCCTTTTTTCCTTAAGTTGTGTTATTAACCTACGGCCGGCGTCTTTTATTATTGGACCACCCTGTACATAGCATTACCGAAAGCAAGCATTCTTAATACTTGCCTATACAGAGAAAATGTATTAACGGTCAATAGTCCAAACCTAACCCCTGTAAAACTTACCTATATAATGGCACAGGTGATTAAAAAAATAGAAAACAAAATGAAAAAATACTAATCATAATAATAATAATAATATTAATATTAACAATAATAATATTCCTAAAAAATAAAAATTAAATTGCTGACTTCAAATAGACTTTTATTTCATCTGGTTACAGCTTAAAAAACTTAAGGAGTAACTTAAAAAAATATCGAGAGAATTTAGTAAGCACATCAAAAGACAATCACATAATTAGAACTACATATCTTCTTCCTTCAATAGAGCTATAACACTACCATTAAATTTTATTGTTAGCTGAAATGTCAATTAAATTTATAGCGAATGTAACTACCATCCTAAATTAACTCATTGCTATTATAAAACGAATTTTTAGGTAAATTTATGAGCTACGGAAAGCTTAACGTCCATGGAACTAATAATTTATGAAGTCCTTTTGTGAACGAATGGATTTTATAATGATTTTGATAAATTTAAAATATGTCTGAATTGTCGAGCATCAGCGGATTGAAAACACTAAATCATTTTTTCAGATCCTGGTATAATCTTCACAAAAAGAGTTTCGATAGTTTTTCTATCTTTCGCTTCTTTCTGGTTCGTTAGATATTAAATTTGGCCGTTAGAATTCGTCGTTGTTGTATTAGTTGTTTTATCCCTGACCTAAGTTTTCCGGGTTCTACCCGATTAACTGCTTATTAGATGCTCTGAATTATCCACCTACGCCCTTTTTTCTATTTCAAACTCATGCTTTTTGGTTCTAAAAGAGTTTGTTTCTGTTCTGCTTAAAATCTTGACTCTTAGAAGATTCTGACTTTGGCCAAAAGATGAATTTTGGTAAAATTTTCATATGCCATTATTTTACAGGGCACAATATTCAATCCGGTTTCTAGATTCAAGACTTTACTTGTATAACTTTTATATATTACGTCAAACATTTTTAACTATTATGTATACAATGCCAAAAAACTGTGTAAATTAAATGAGTTATGAGGTATGCTCAAGCCCATATTACAATTAGGGTCTGTGTTCGGGAATTATGCTTACGTTGCAAGATGCAACATGTTTGCTGACAAAATATTCTTTCTAGAAGAAATATAATAAAATTAAAAAATTAACTAAAATTAACAACTGATTAGTTAAGAAGAAAATTGAAAACTCCAGCATAGTGGGGGATGGAGTTTATATACAAAGGTCAAATAAAGGAGTGGAATCCTTTATTGTTTAGTCAAGGACTCAGGACTTTTCTACAAATAATTTTAAAAAGAACTATTATTATTATTATTATTATTTCTTTCCCATCTTGGCTTTACTTTGCTATTATTTTAATAATGATTTATAACTATTACAGGGGCAACTATCATATTTTTAAGGTTTCCTGAACTTTTACACTTATCTTCCTGACTAATTATTATTAATTATTATTATATAATAAATATATTGTTCTGTATATATTGCTACAAATTAGATGGAATTGGGTTAAGCATTGTATACACACCACTGTAAGATAGCCAACCTGCCATCCTTCCGTGTTGTGCCTTCAGACTATTAATCAGTATACTCTCTCTATTTCTTTTTTCATGTTCAAATAATATTTCTATCTTTTTATCTCACGATCCCTCCACTTTCATGTTCAAAAATTCTCGAAAACCGTGTTTGCCTCTAAACAAAATGAAGTCCTATCATGGACATCTTTTTGAAAAATTTTTATTTTAATTTTCGCTATAAAGTATGTAATTTTAAAAATTTTAAATAAAGAAAATGATCGTTCGGTGCAACTAAATGTGTGTCTCCTTCATGGAATGTTTTTGTTTTAAAGCAAACCTACATTGGTGAGTTCAAACTTATTATAATTATTAGTTTCTTTCTAACTTGTTCATTTTTAAAATTATTTGTAGAAAAGTCCTGAGGAAGGGATAAAATTAATTCCGAAAGCTTGATTAAATGTATATAAACTGCATCCCCACTATCCAAGAGAGTGGTGGGAAAAACTCAGAAAATAGAAGAAATGCTGGCCAAAAAAAGTGTCATACACTAAACATCCGATTATTGAAAGTTTGCCGACAACGTCGAAGAAAACTGTCACTGTCATCCCTGTAAACGCAAATGAAATTGAAGAGAATTATGAAAAAAATTACTTCATTAATATTCACGTGGGAAATGCGAAAGAGAAAAACACAGAAATTAGAGAAGAAAGTTGGAATATCTTAAGACATCATCATAAGAAACTGTACCAAAAAAATCCTAGACCTCACCTAGTTCAAGAGCAAGCTGAATTAGGAGAGAATGAACTTAAAATTGTGACAAAGAGGGTCTGTCTTTTTGTAAGTGGTATTTCAACAAATACTTAACAAAATCAACAAAATCTAACCTCGTAGATAGAAAACTGAAAGATGAAGTGCATTTGCGAAAAACTCAAAACAAAAATGGGGCTTACAAAAGTTCCTTCAAGGCATATACAAATGAAGCAAACAAAGCAGTTTTCTTAAAGGCCAGTAGTTGGCCAATAGGAAATTGTTTTCTGAATCAACGACGAGGTCCGATTTAAACGGATCAGAAATAGATATCCACAAAATAGGTCAAAAAAGCAGAACACTATTGAGCTTTGTAGAGGAGAGAGACCGAAAGGAAAAAATAATATTACTGCATTAAAATATTCAGTGCTTAAGGACCAAGGGAAATTAATTGGAACTTTTTCTGAATACACTTAACGAGAAGACCGAAATTCTGGGTATAACAGAACATTGGTTGAATCCGGGCGAAGAGAAGTTTGTTGGCATTGAAAGGTACTGGGCTGCTTCAATATTTACAAGAAAGAACAACATACCTGGAGGCTCGGGTATCTATGTAGCAGAAAGCACTGATATTCGGGATGTCCAAGAACTTCCATATCATTGAATATAGAATTAAAAATCAAATTGAAATTACAGGCATTGTAAATAGAAATAGTAAAATTATTGTAATTCTCATTTATATAACTGGTTTATGTAACATTGATGTTTTTCTTAGAACCTTTGATAACTTTTTGAAAAAATCTTTGGACATACCTAAACATTTACTGTGTTTTGGCTCTCGGAGATTTCATTAATTATATGATGAGAGAGATTGATAAGAACTTAAACTCGGCAGTCTCTGATCATCATGCGCAGGTATTAACATTTAATGGACGAACAGATATAAAGCTTAATGTATTGGGCCTTCAAACAAAAAGAATATCTTTAAAAGACAAAATGATACAGTTCCAAGTGGAACTAGGGCAGTGTACGTGGGAGAGAGTGTATGCCGAAAATTGTGTGAATAGAGCTTACAATGCATTTAGTAGTATCTTAACGGAAAAAATATTGTTTCAAAAGAAAGGTAAAGAATTCTCAAAAAAATCTAAAACCATGGATAATAATTGGAATAAAAACATCTTGGAAAAGTAAATTAAAATTAGTTAGTGAAAACCGAGCTGGCAGAATAATGGTTATTACAAAAGGTATTGTAATATATTTAAAAATGTAATAATTATATCTACGGACTAGCTAGGAAAATTGCGAATAACCATCCTTACAGATAAGACGATTAATAAAGTAATTTTAATGTTATATTTACTGACATGATCTACACCCTATGGGTAAATTGTGAATGATGAAATAAAGGAATACTAGTAAATATATATATATATATATATATATATATATATATATATATATATATATATATATATATGTCTACATAAACACACAAAACTCCATGAATTCGTCGTGGATATGAGCAATACTGAAATATAAATAGTTGTAGAAAAACGATGCGTATATAAAGAATTGACAATGAAGGAACTGGGATATTGCATAGTCGTGTCTCGTGTGATTGATTCTGAATGAAATAGATTTATACAACTTTAACAAAAAATTGAATCACAAAATAAAACAGTATATTTCAAGGCCAGGATAAGTTTACTTATTGAGAGAGTAAACTAGAAATAATCGGAGTCCTTTTTATGTAAATGAGATTTAGATTTGCGTTATATATTAGACAAGTAGCTCAATGTTATAATTTTATTTGGAATGGAAACACAGTTTCGAAGAAATTAAAACATTATTTTTTAAAAAATATAAATGCTTACATTAAAATAGGATTTAGCGGTGGCACACGTGATGCTTGGATCAGGGTAACCAGAGTAGTGTTAGTTAAAAAAGGTTGTTCGGCAATAGTCGCCATACATATCAGGTATTGCAGATGGTTCATGGATCGGCGAATCTTTCAGCGAATTTTTTACTAAAGTCGGATTCCTCAGGTCGGCTGTGTTGATTCTTTATATAACCGGAAAGTCCAATTTTTACTTTCCTTCCTCCTGCCAGAAAAAGAGCATAGCTAAAAAACTATTTACTCGATTGACTTCAAATTTTGTTAAAAAATTTAGGTTCATATGGGGATGAATTACTTCCCTCGTAAAAGGGATCCGTAGATGCCGTTAAACATGTTTTTTTCTATTCCGTCGGTTAATCTGTCGGTCCGCCAGTTGATGGTATAGCTAACAAACTACTTATTCAATTGACCTCAAAATTTTGTCAAAAATTAAGAATTATATCAATACTTCCGAATAAAAACATTGTAACTTATAATTTTGCAATTTTGAGATTTTTTCATTTTTAACGTCTAGCAAACTAATATTTCTCATATTGAAATCTAAATTGGCCAACGTTTTCTTAAAATATGAAAAAAATGATTTCAATTGTATCTACAAAAAATATACAGTAAGACTACTGTAAATGATTATACAATTTCCGATTTTATAAAAATGTACATCGTATCATACGTTACATTTCTTAAAATACACAACATGTCCCCAAAAACCTTGTGAAATATTATACTATGATATTCGACGCATCATCAACGTCATCAGTATCCACTGAATTATATCATATATCGGAATAAGTAATCATTTTTGTCAGATACAATTCTTTCATTCGGAAAAACTTGTTTGTTTAACCCTAAAATATAGAATTATTCTTGATTTAGCCGGTTTAGTAGTGCAACTTAAACAGTACACCGTGAATAAAACGTTTGTGTCTTGGCCTCTAAATCGTTATAGTTATAAGTAAAAATAATGAGATCAAGAAGTATGAGAATATTATAAATGCTGAGTGAATATTGTAAGTTCACTAATTAGTAGTATTTTATATCCTCTTCTGTGTAATTTGGTTGTATTATCAACTCTTTCGTATTATAATGAAGCAGCTTCCTGTAATAATTTTAAGTTTATTTTAAATCAAATTGATAAAACAACGAAAAAAACGTTATATTTATACTTAATTGACTTAGAATAACAAAAATTTATGAAGTCTAGTTCTGGTAAATAAATATTCCGGTCTATTTAAATCGATAGACTGTGCCTGTCAAAATAACTTCAACATAATGTAGCACTGATTTATCATATCCTTTATTTCTGAAAAAAAGGCGCAATATTAAAATCTCAGAAGTAGACCACAAAACGCCAGAAAATTCTGAAATGTTACAGGAAATAACTACTGTTCAAATGAAATAAAAATTGAAACAGATGAGCAAGTAAGAAAAGGAGAAAAGATGGCTCGAAATAGTACACATTGGAAAGCAAATGTACAAAAGAAAAAATTCAGGCAGGAGTAGAATATCTAACCAAGACTGCTAAATCTATAAAAAAAGAAGTAAATGTATGTGGGCTGTAAACACGCTTGTAAAAAGGGATGTGGAAGTTGTGTTAAAAATGATTTTAAAAAAAGCATAACTTTAAAAGACAAACAAGAATCGTCTTTAAAAGGAGGCAAAAATGTGGAAATATGCAAGGCAATGTTTTTTCATATACTTAATAACTGTTATGTGGGTTATTGCAGCTCTAAAAAAATTTACAAATCTGACACTGGTATAGTAACTCCAGATAGAAGAGGAACCCATAAGAATCGACCTTTTATCATCTCCGGAAATATTAAAGATGGAGTAAGAGAACATATACATTTTTTCTCGAAGGTTTCCTCTTATGAATGTAGACAAAGAAGCAACAAAGTTTTTGTTGAAGACGGTTTAACAATTTTGAAAAATTTATCGCCTTGGGCCACTGAAAAACTACTACTTATAGCAATTGAAAGACAGTACTGAAATGCTTTTAATAATGAATTCAATACAGGTTCTTCAAGCTTACAATTAATAGTTGTGATGTTTGTTATGATTTTGACCTTAAAACTGCAAAAACACCAGACATTGTGGAATCGTATAACAAGCCTTTAATAAGAAACCAAGAGGTTAGGTAATTAATAATGCTGACAAGAACAGAGCCAAAACTGTTAAAAGTTATCATTGTCCTGTTTTCTTTCGTATATATAACGAATCAAGTGGAAAGGATTTCTTAACTGAATTGTTTCCTTTTTATATATATTTTTTAAGTTAGATTGTGAAGCAGCAGAAACTTTGATTTTTGGCATCGTATATTTCTATAATTAAAAAAGAAATTGACTGAAAAATAAGGTAAGCCGAGGTAAAACTAACCTTAATTAGGTCTATCATAAAGATGTTAAAGTTATTTTGTTCCAATATATCCAATATTATTAAAATTAAATTACTAACAGAAAGGTTCGTATATATAACAAATCAAGTGCAATGGATTTCGTCATTGATTTGTTTCCATTTTATATCTTTTTTTAAAGTTAGATCGTGAAGGAGAGGAAACGTTGATTTTTGGCATTGCACATTGTCTATAATTTTTATTTTTGAAACTTAATTAAATCTCTTATAGAGATGTTAAAGTGTAATGGATTACTTAATTAAATTCTTTCCATTTTATACTTTTTTTAAGTTCAATTGTGAAGGATCAGAAACCTTGATTTTTAGGGATCGTTTATGTTCTATAATCTCATGTTTAAGTAGAATGATGAGAAATATTGCTGCCTTCCTCTCAACGACGTTCTGGTTGCTCTACTGCAGTTTATGCAGCTTTTGACTTTATCTGTTTGTTACTTTATTGACAAATTTCGGCTTTTATTTTTAAGGCATCAACATGAGACTAGGTACTGTGCAATTTTTCAACTAACGCCAGTTATCCTTGTCCACTAAATAATACATTTACTGGTTGGACAACTATGAATCTTCAATTTTTCTTGAAAAACAACCTTACTCCTTTCCCTAAAAAAGTTTCCAAGCAGTTAACTTATTCCGGTCCAGTCATAAGCAATTATGAGAGTACACCAACGTCGAGCGCAGAGGCGTACTCTAGGGTGGGGGAACACTTGTTTATTTTTAGTCAAAGTTAAAATATCAGCATAATTTTTTTAAATATAATTTTGACTGAGATTTTTTTCTAATGCACTCTAAATACTTACTAAAAAGCCCCATGACAATTCGAGCGAGGTTAGACTTGGATAGATGGATACTTGGGCATGACATGTACTATATACAGACGCGTTAATAATCTTTTGGTAGTGGGTGTTGTAGTCATTGAAATCGAGGCAGTACTACCACGTTGTTTAATTACAAGGTATCGTAAAACACAACAACACACAACCTTTACGGAATTTATGACACTTAATCTTGCATTATAGGTACAATAGTGTACATATACAATAGTACAATATAATTAATTTATTAGGCAGAATATTCTAAATTTATATCTTTATCGATTTTTTAAACATCATTGGATAGCAATTTTGTTCCAGAATATTGAAATAGTAAAAAACTATATAATCTTTTTTTTTATAGCACATTTAATTTAAGTTCAAAAGTTAAAGTGGATTGGATAACAAGAGGGGTAGGGACTCCTAAACGTGAAATTATGAAAAAATCTTGAAAAATGATAAACACAATTCTTCAAAGCTTCACTTTAGTAAAAAAGAGTTTAAATAACGCTGTAATAGGCAGATAATACAAGATATTGAGAACTTTTACACGGTTAAATATAATTTCGAGTATGAGAAACTATATATATAGTAAATGATATCGGAAGAGATTAACATTTTTAAATATCACCATTTGGGGAACTTTCACACAGATTAAATTATTTTTGTACAAACAGGAATACAAGAAAACTGTTTTGCCACAAGATAATTTCACAATATGTAAATTTTTTGGCTATTTGTGCGAAAAACCCCATCAGATATTATTCTTAACACTGGGTTGTCAGCTAAATGGGTGAGCGTATTAAATTGTAACGATGGCGTCAAGTTAAACGCCGCTTTTCCCTTCTAATTGCCTTCTTTAGTCAAGCATTAAAGTTGTGTCATCTTGGTTTTCCAACACTCGAGCGATTTTTGAACTAGCTCAGTAATTCCTCATTGCAAATGGGTCACGTTCTTTTAAATCTGAGATGCACACACACATTTCTGGGCATTTAACATTACCTCGTTGTTTATCAGATCATTAACTCGATTTGTATTTAAGAAAACAGACCTGGACTCGAACATTAATACATTTTCATGGGGTGATTTTAATGTACGAGGCGTGTCCACAAATTATTATATGTATTATACGACATAGACAAAATGTGTTCTTAACATAACTCGATTATTTTTGACTTTCCTTCATAAGCCTAAATATAATGGCTCAACTTTATATATCCGTTTGGAATTGCCATTAAATATTCTTAATAGGAAATTTGATGTTGTTCTTTAATCATAAACCTACATAATAGAAATGTTTTATTACTTCCAAGAAATTTCTCGGGCTTTTAATGGAGACAACCCTGTTCTGTTTAAATAATTCAACATGGGCTAATAATGGGTTTTCTGCATATTATATATTGTTGGGATCGTATCTCCTATCTTGAAATTCGGTCTCTGTAAGATCCAAACATTCTCACTCAGCCTATGTCTAATTTTATGACAACGAAAACATTCTAGTCATTTGTTTCGTGATCTGTCGAGCTTCAAGACGTAAGTTTTTCTTTCATCTTCTAGAACTCTTCTCGTAATTGATTTTATTTTTAGTTTTGAAGTATTGAAAATAGCCTCCAGCTCCAAAACATGGAAATATAAGATATTTAATCTTACTAGATAACAATAAATTTTTTAAAATCCGGTTCTGCTCGTGCTTATTTCTGAAGATTAATCTACTCGCTTAACAGGATGATGAGTTAAGTGCCTGCACGCGGCTGAGCGCGATTGCTACACGTCTTGCTACATATTTGATCAAAAACTTTGTATTGAAAATACCGTCCTGTCTACATTAGTTGAGCGTGATTCGCCGGTAAATTAGCCTCATTATCTTCGTTTTTCTACTCTATGAGATTTGGGTTTATATCTATTTAAGTAAAAAAAAAAAATGTGAATGCAGATTGATTTTTATATATAGACTTCAAATTAAAAATATAATCCCCAGTGTCGGGCTATAAAAGTAGCAGGAATAAAGCATGTACTATCAGCAATGGAAAACAAATAAGTTAAATCAATAAAAATAAACAAAAAGAAAATTTTCGGACTGGTCTGTTTGCCTTGGTGTTGCTGGAAGCGTGTTAAGATCTAGTTGTTTAGAAATGCAATACAAAAATTGTGGTTTAAAAACACACATAAGACTGCCGGGTAATAGCGTAAAACCGATTTATATCATTTGATAGGATTCCGTGGGCCACGGACTGGGCGTTAAGATATGCAAAAATCTCTCAATGAATCCTAATTATACGTAATACAATACAAAGTTGGGGTATATAGGAGATCTCTTATTTTACATTGAATGGATGGTCTATTTAGAGTATAATATTTTTTGACTAAAACTAAGCTTTTTTTAGAAGATAGGTATTTTTTTAGAATACACTATTTGTTTGCAGGATATTCTTTTATACCTGAACAAAATGCAACATTCTGAAAAGAAATCCGCACCACCCAATAAAAGGGGAAACTTTACTCCTACTTTAAGATAGGTATGTACACAAGAAAAGTGCAAATAGAAGGATCAAAGGGTATTTTATGAACTTAAAACTCGAGTAAAGGCAACGAGCAAAATAAAGGAATCAAAGGTTGGAGTTGATGCTCCCTTGATTCCGCATCTGTTCGATTCTCATGTTTGTTGGTCGCCGTGCTCCTTTCCCGTTTTCTGTTCTAGATTAGAATATACAGGGCGAGGAGGTATTCTAAAGATATCTTTAGTTTCGCAAAAAGTAAAATTCAGCGTGTGTTATAATTGATTGAAGATACATAGACAATTATACATTTTTAAAAAGAAGAAAAGAAAAAGATAAAAATATATTTTTATTTTTCGTCAATTTCAATGTTTTTCATATATATTAAAAATTTTAATGATTTTTTTTGGTTTCATTAAATTTGACACAAATAATGCTTTTGTCCAAAGTGCCGGCGGAGTACAATGCATCACATAAATTAAGCAATTCTAGGTGTTACTAGTCGATCTGCATTGTAATTTTAAGCCTAATTTAGTCAGTAATTATTGTATGCCTGTTAGTTTACCATAACCTATATATAAAAATAAAACTTCTTCTAAATCCTTCGTATTTCGACATAAAATACTTGCTAGAACTTCTCAACATTTGGGCAATATCCGGGAAATTTACTCCACTTTTCGATCCATACCCATTTTTCCCTTCTCTTAAAGGATTCGAAATGTTCTGAAACCAGCCAAAGCTATATACCGTAGAAACACCTTGGAAAAACAAAATTTTTTTTAAATGAAAAAAAAAGGCCGTTAAATTCAGCCATAACTTATAAAAACGTTTCTTGGGCGTATTTACTTAATTAGGTTAAGACAAATCTCTTAGATAATACAGAGCTGAACGTAAAACACTGTTTGAAAGCATGAAAAAAACAAAATTTCAGTTCTAAATGGCTTTCCTTGTATATCTCGGAGTGTAAGTGTTTTTTTCAACTCGAAGATATTTTTGGGCGTTTTAAACTATTCCCACTCGGAGTGAGTGCTTTTGAAAAAAAATCACAATGTTTGAAAAATATAAGGGTTAAAACAATTCTTTTTAATTTTCCCAGCATATGCGGTATGATCATCATATTTTGTTTTCGAATTTCCTTTAAATTTCATATCGAACTCTCATCTCACATTTTAAGTACTCGGGTTTTGGCTCCCTTGAAATGTTCCCTTTTTTAATATTTCAGGTAACATCTAGTTAAAAAAAAAATGTTTCGCATCTGTCGGGGTAAATGTCTGCCTTAATCCTTTTGGTTGCCAGACGTGTCCTTTACACTCGCTAGATCCTATTGCACTATATTTTATAACACTAACTTAAATCTGATTGTCGCAGCTTTAGAAATTAAAATGTATTTCAAAACGCAAATTTTTACTCCTTAACAATAAATTCCGGACAAACTAATATTTGATTGTTTTTGGAGTTCTTCCTTAACAAATTTTTTTGACATAAAACAAAATGATTTTTTAGATTTTAAATTCAATACACCTTGTTTATTAATTGGGTGCAGAATAAAATTGCATTAGGCTCTAGCGTTGTGTGAAGGGGGCTTAACAATGGTTTTAGCAACAAGGCAGGTTTATTTTTAACATTTTGTATTTTGGTTTATCTTAATATCGGACTTCTTTTATGAATCATAGATTTGTAAGTTAAACTCCGACAATTCTACACAATTTTCAATGTATTACCCTTAAAATGGTTTTAACAACCTAGATGGCTCTGAATTTTTAGCGTCGATGGCAAATATTCCTTATTTATTATGTCATTCGGGCCAATTTTAACATTAGAAAAATTCGGAAACTTACACGGCTGGAGGCAACTAAGGAATCATTGTTTTTGTGTTTAGGTCGGTCCTATTGGAATAACTTTCCAACGTTTCGCCTGTGAATGCATGAGCTATGTTCAGATATCTTCACTGCACGAGATAAAAACACATTGGTCTGTGTTTTGATATCGTGTTGTGAACATCCCTGAAGATGCCTCGTGGAATCGCAGAAGAAACGCCGGAAAGTATTTCCTGTTTGACACGGTCTAAACCCAAGAACATTCCTTATTAGAAATGAGTTTTAAATTATTTGATTTCTCGTCGACTGTGAGTTTAAGAATGTAAACATGACACATGAACAAGTAGTTAAAGCAGTGGCTCTTCGCGTATTATGAAACCGCCTCCTACAAAGGCAGGTCTTACGAGACCGGCATAATTTAAACATTTGTGGTACATCGCTTAAGACACGATTACATACTTGCGGTTTCCCCATGGGGAGTTCACAGGCAATTAAAAGAGCATCAAGATGTAGACCAGCTGTAGGTCCAAGACTCTTACAGCGACATTAATAGCTATGACTGGACTTTCCTAGGGAACATCTGATTTGGACCTTGGAGCAGTGGGCAAAGCTATTATTATGTGGTTTCTGGTCGGAGCGAGCTATATTCGCTAGTCTTAATCAATAGATTTAGACTTTTTAAAAGCCGATCTAGTCTTGCATATACTTTTAGAGAAAGTTAAAAAGATCGCATTGTGCCATATTCACTGCTTATGGTATGGACCAATCTTCGTTTTTATGCAAGATTATATATATATATATATATATATATATATATATATATATATATATATATGTTATATTCACTTTTCCAAATTTCACTTTTAAAAAAAAATATTTTATTAATACTTAAAAACACTACTTTATAATTTCAAAAATTAAACTAACATTCTAACAGCCTAAAATATCAACTAACTATTTATTTACAATTCAGAACAATTTATATTAATTTGAATGCTGATGCAGCGTCTTCTATCCGTGCGAACTGTAACGGCTGGTTGCTGGCTCGGCATTCTCGGAGGTGTCGCAATTTCCTGTGCTCGATACCGTGTGACCGAAGGTCATCACCTGCACGTGGCTATCAGCGGATTGAAAGCATGAAAAAAACAAAATTTCAGTTCTAAATGGCTTTCCTTGTATATCTCGGAGTGTAAGTGTTTTTTTCAACTCGAAGATATTTTTGGGCCTTTTAAACTATTCCCACTCGGAGTGAGTGCTTTTGAAAAAAAATCACAATGTTTGAAAAATATTAGATTATTAAGATATATATATATATATATATATATATATATATATATATATATATATGTTATATTCACTTTTCCAAATTTCACTTTTTAAAAAAAATATTTTATTAATACTTAAAAACACTACTTTATAATTTCAAAAATTAAACTAACATTCTAACAGCCTAAAATATCAACTAACTATTTATTTACAATTCAGAACAATTTATATTAATTTGAATGCTGATGCAGCGTCTTCTATCCGTGCGAACTGCAACGGCTGGTTGCTGGCTCGGCATTCTCGGAGGTATCGCAATTTCCTGTGCTCGATACTGTGTGACCGAAGGTCATCACCTGCACGTGGCTATCAGCGGATATAACAACTCCCCCTATAAAAAAAAGGTTGTTGCCTTGCTGCGACTTTTACAAGCCTTGGCGGAATTGAAGTTCTACTGCTTCTTCTATGGTCTCATCGGGATGGGCACTTGGTCTTCTTTTGGGCATCAAGTTCCTTATTCTTTGATGGACAGCGTCTCTGGACTTGGGAACTGGAGGTGCTGGTGGATTATCGTCGTTTGTAATTGCTATACCAATCCTGGGGTGTCTTTTACGTCGACATTTGCAGAGGATGTATAGAGTTACAAGTTTAGTTCGTCAGAATACTGATTGAGTTTGTGTTGGGCAATATTTAGATCCTCAATATCAAGTTTATTGAGTTTGAGAGGTTTCAGATCTAGGATCTGAGACTTTTTGGGAAGATGAATGCAGCATTCGAAGGGTATTTTTACCGGGTGATTTTGGTATGTGACAGTTTTGTATTTGTCAATGGGGTATTTGGCGTGCACCCTTGTGCTTCCAATGAAGGCATTGCATTCCGGTTGTAATTTTAGTAATGAGTTCATGTTGATTACGTTGGTGACGATGTTTTTGCTTCCGCATTTCACTGTGACTGGCAAGGGATCAGAAACTGTTATCAGCCAATAGTTTTGGTTGAGTTCCTGCACGTTGTTTTCCTTGGCTAGCAACACAGAAGTCTGGCAAGTTGCTGGTAGTCGTGTCTGTTGTTTCAGTAGCTGGGCCTCGCAGATGGAGTCGCTATCGATTGGGTACGGCAGGACATCAGAGCAGATCTTCGTATTGCTCTTCAGCTGTTTGCAATTGTCCAAGTTTCGGAATGATACATACAATAATGAATCATCATCACGCGCAATGTATTTTTTAGTGGTTGGTAATATGTGGTGGAAGCCTGTTCGATTGTCCAAGATCGGGATAGGGTACAAGTGATAAAGGGTATAGGTTTCAGGTTCGGTTAGTGGGATTTTTAGTACAAAAATAATTTTTTGATCAGATTGGTATGCTTCTAATTCAATTATATCGAGATATTCTGCTACATTTGATGAATAAGTAGGTAACGGTAAGTTGTTTTTTATTAAAGATCTAGAGATTTCTTGCAACGAGGTGATCATATCTTGTGGGGTTATAATTGAGCTATGGAGTATTTTTAAACGTGCGAACGTTATTGCATCCAAGATGTCATTGAGATAATCTTCTAAAAATACATAGCTTTCCATTAGCGATTCACATAAACTAATAGTCTTTATCTGCCCTTCATAAAAATCGATCGCGCTTGATATATTGTTGATTGAATTTTGAATATCTTTGATATTATTGTTAAGAGTTTCCTCGTCTATTTGTAGTTTGCGAATGGTAGTATTAAAAGTTTTAATTACAGATGTGGTAACGGAAATTTGGTTCTTTAAGAGGTTTTCGATTTGATGTTCGTCCCGTGTTATTTTTTCTATGCAATCGTTGAAGTATTCTCCGTCCGAAGCGTCTAGATTACCTGTAATCGATTTCCATACAGTACCAATGCCATTGAATATACCGCGTTTTGTCCTAAATTCGTAAGGTTTAGTGTCCGCGATTATTTCTCTGTATTTTTGATTAACGGCGTTGGCGAGTTGTTTTAGAAGACTAATGTGTGTTTGTACGTCTACTTTAGAGGCTAAAATTCTAGGTTCAGGTATTTCATATGTGTCTGTTAGTTCGGAGAGAATTTTGTCGTTTTGTGAGATGGCTTCTTTTAAGGGTTTCAATTCTTTATAGACCAGAAGCGTCCATTTTTCGTTTGATATTTTGATGATACTTTCTTCATGGAAAAACAGTCCTACGGTATTGTTTATTGGAGTAATGGTAAACTGGGATGTCACGGCTGACAGTATCCCGAAGAGTCTGAAGAGAATAGACTAGTCATAGAAAGGTTTTAGTCTATCAAAATTTATTTTAGAATATTGGTTCGTAGATAAATTTTTGACTGTGGCGGAAGTTCCGAAGATTTCGGTTATTTCGAAAGGTCCGTTAAATTTGTTGTTAGCTTTAGTGACTATTTGGGATTCTTTCACGTAGACTTTGTCTCCAATTTTATATTCGGTGGTGTTTCGTTTAACTGCGTTGTCAAATCGTATTTTAGATTTTTCTTTTTGTGCGTTTGTTCTTGTCCGTGCGACTTTATAGTAATGTTCCATTCTGTTGTTAAGGTCTCTGACATATTTTGTAATCAGTTGTTCTTGATTATAAAGGGTCTCGGGTGGACGACTAGATGTATGGCCGAAGATGAGCTCATACGGTGTAAAACCATGTGTCTTATTTTTGGTATTATTGTAGCAAATAATGGCGTAAGGAAGAATATTGAATGGGTGTTCGTTTGGGTTTTCAGCTTTATGTACTCGGATCATTTCGGTCAGGGTCGCGTGAAATCGCTCAAGAGATCCATTTGACTGTGGATGACTGACGCTAGAAAATGTCAATTTTACGTCATAGAGTCCGCAAAGATCCTTCATTAAAGCGTTGTCGAATTCACGGCCATGGTCACAATGTATCCTTAAGGGGGTGCCGAAATGTTGGAAGAATAGTAGGAGTGTGCTCACGACTGTCGAGGCTTTTTTATCGGAAATGGGATAAGCTTGTGTGAACTTGGTCAGTTCATCCCTAATAGTGAGAGCGTAATTACTAACAGGATATTCAAAAACATCGATGTTAATCTTCTCGAATGGTGTTTTCGGGGTTTCGGTAATTACGAGGGGTGTACTGAGGTTTTTTCGACAAAATTTTACTTTTTGGCATATTTCGCACTTTTTGATTAAATTTTCGACATCTTTCGTTAATCCGGGCCAATTATATTTTTCCTTTATCCTTTTAATAGTTTCATTTATTCCGCGGTGAAGGTTGTTTTTTCCGGAATGATAGTGGTCTAGGATAATGGGGATTTGATCCTCATCAGGTGTTTTTACAATATTTTGGCATATTTTGAACATAACGTCTAGGTCGGAAAGGATAAATGAAAGCATTTCCAAAATTGGGAGTTCTAAGTTATTTTCGACACAATACGGATGTTTTGCGTCAAAATTGTCTTTGCCAGTAAATAGGGCATAAAAGAGGTATTGGGCTACGATGTCGTTGTCAGATGGCAGAGGAATTATAAAATATTTCCGATCTTTCACGGTTTTGCTGGACACAATGTTTATTTTGTTATTTACAAAGTGAAAGTTTTCCTCGAAAATATCTTCAATGATTTTAAGGTGGATGTCCTCTAATTTTGCTCGACGAAAGAAGGTAATGATATTTTTATGACACTTGTCTAAAAGTTGGGAGTTTGATGATTCTATTTTGGAATAATCTGTAATGGATTTAGTTTTATAGAGGTGTACAAAACAATTATATTCCTCTGTTAGTTGTTCTGTGTCTGGTTCGTTTCCATTTTCGTTGTCTGATTGGAATGTTTCTTTGCTAGTTGACGGTCTGTTTCGTACGTCGTCTTTGTTAGAGGCAAATATTTGAAGTTTAGACTGGAGTTTTGCGCATTCTTGGAAATGGTTAATTTTAATCCGAGATAGCGCGTCGGCATTTTTATTAATTTTCCCGGGTTTGTACTCGATTTTATAATCATACTCTTCGAGCTTAAGACGCCAACGAGCTAATCTGCTTCCTGGGTCTTTTATCGAGAACAACCACGTCAAGGGTCGATGGTCCGTAATGAGAACGAATTTTCTCCCAAAAAGGTAGGGGCGAAAGTGCTTTACGGCCCAAACGATTGCAAGTAATTCGCGTTCTATTGTCGAATATTTTGTTTCCGCACTACATAAGGTTCTAGACGCATACGCAATAGGGAGGTCTTTGCCTATTGGTCCTTGCGATAGAACAGCGCCAATGGCAAACGCGCTTGCGTCCGTGGTTAGTAAGAATTGTTCTTGAAAATTTGGGTATATCAAAATTGGGTTAGAGATAAGGGCTTTTTTCAGTTCTTCGAAACTTGATTTGCATTCAGGGTCGAATGAGAAAGGAGTGTCCTTTTTAAGAAGTTTGGTTAATGGTTTTGAGATTTTTGCAAAATTGGGAATAAACCGTCGATAATAGCCGGCCAGTCCCAAAAATGAGCCTTTAGAATTTTTTGGTTCGGGAAAATTGACGATACAATCTACTTTTGATGGGTTTGTTTTAACACCATTTTGGGTTATAAGATGTCCAAGGTAGGCGACTTCTTTTCTGAGAAATTCACATTTATCGGGCTGAATTTTTAGACTGGCTTTTCTTAAACGTTTGAATACTTCTGTTATGCGAGAAATGTGTTCGTGGATTGTGGGAGAGTATATAATTATATCGTTCATGTATACTAGACAACGCTCATTCTGAATGCCAAGGAGAATGTTGTCCATAACCCTTTGAAAGGTGGACGGCGCATTTTTAAGGCCGAAGGGCATACGAATAAATTCGTAGTGACCATTTTCTACTGAAAGAGCAGTCTTTGGGATGTCCTTAGGGTCGATTTCAATTTGGTGGAATCCGGAGGCAAGATCTAGGGTGGTAAAATATTCACACTTCCCTAGCTGGTCGAGGAGGTCAGATATGTTCGGTAAAGGATACTTATCGTCCACAGTAAGCTCATTAAGCTTGCGGTAGTCTATAACTACGCGCCATTTTTGCTTTCCCGAAGCGTCGAGCTTCTTTGGGACAACCCAGACTGGTGGTGACCAGGGTGAGATAGACGGACGTATGATACCTTCGCCTAACATTTTGTTAACTTGATTTTTTACTTCGTCCTTATGTATTTGTGGGTATCTGTACGATTTAGTAAAAACAGGACGAGCGTTGTTTGTTTCTATTGAGTGTTTTATTTCATTCGTGAAAGAAAGGGCGTCTCCTTCAAGGTAAAAAATATCAGAGAAATCTAAACAAACATTTGTCACAAGTTCTTTCTCTTCCTCATTTAAATGCTCGGTTCTTAATAAATTTTGTATTTGTGAGACTCTGTCGTGTTGACATTCTTTTAAATTTGGTTCGGTTATATTATAGACAGGTTCAGAGGTGTCGTTAATCGGGTCTAAGGTTATATCGGAGAAATCGATATTTTTTGGAATAGCGTTTGTATTTACAATCGAAGTGAAAAATTCACCGTGTTCGTTAACTCGCACTAAAGCATGTGGCAGCCTACCTTTGTCTTTTTCTTGCGCAACTAACAAGGCATCAGTGTTAACGAGATCACATTTTAATTTAAAAATTCGTTCCGTTCGGGCTTCTATTGAAATTTTGTTGCAATTATTATTTAACGTAAGATTTTCGATTTTTTGTTCACCATCTACTTTAAATAAAGGAATAGTTTTAAAATTGGTAACTAATTGCTTTGATTTTAAGTCTATCACACATTCGTAATGTTCTAAGAAATCTAAGCCCAAAATACCATCGAAATCGATGTCTAAATTAAAAATATAGACCTTATGAGGGTCATTAGGAGCGAAAGGGACAAGGGTTGATTCGTTGATTGAAAGTTTTTGATTAGTAAGGCCTTGGATGGTCACGTTCTCTGGTGATCTATTTCGAAAATTCTGAACAGTACTTTCCTTAAAAATAGAAATTCCAGCTCCGGAATCTTTTCAATAGGATTAGAAGCTTGACCTTGCGAATAGTCGCTAGCGTTTACATGATATGTCCTTTGTTGATTAGGACGGAAATTAGAATTTTTATTAATTATCCGAGGGCGATATTGTGGTGGATTATTAAATTGTTGGGGCCTCTGCTGATTTTGCGAGAAGCCGCTTGCTTGTTGTGGTCTAGATTGATTTTGGGAATAACTACTAGACTGCTGAGGGCTGTTTTGGGTTTGGTGTTGATACGGTCTTTGAAAACCTGAATTAAAATTATTTTGAAAATTTTACCGTGACGATTGGGGAGTGCGGCACTGACTAGCAGAATGACCTGTGCGTCCGCAATTAAAGCATCGCATAGGTTGTGGCTGTGGCTTTCTAATAGGTACAGTGGGTCTTGAGGGTTGATTCCTATCTTGTTTTTGGGTTTCAAAATATGACAACTGAAGTTCCCTTCTAATTCGAGAATGGGCTTCTAAAAGGTTGACTGGATTTCCGGCACGAATAAGTTGGCCTAATCGAGGTTCAAGCCCTGTTAATAATGTATTTAGGGCCATAGTTTCTATAAGAGTACTTTGAGCTGTTTTTTGTTCAGTTGTAAGGTTAATTGCTTTTTGGATATTTGCATGCATTTTAGCATTTAATACCTGGAGGCGGTTAAAGAAAGTGAGTGGGGATTCATTGGATAATTGCTTAAGTCGTTGTAAATCTTGTATCAGGGATGATAAATCGCGAGAATCTCCAAAATGTACATTAAGTAATTGTTTTATTTCTAGGTACGAACCTGGATTTCTAGAACTAACGAGCTGTGCAGCTCTACCTCTAAGTTTGTTTTTTATATGAATAGCTAATAGAGTTTTTTGACTTGTAGTAGCCATATTGTATGCATAATCACACGCATTTAAAAACGTTCCTAAAAAGATCTGATCACCTTCAAATTCGGGGATTAAAGAAAATATTTCTGATAATTTATAAGGCTCTACTTCTACTTGACTAACATTATTTGGAGTTGAATCAGGCATTTTGAAAAATTACAAAGGTTCTGTAACTTATTTAATAGTGAAAAATCGAGTGAAAAATATTTAATTCTTGATATTCAAATTCTTAAAATCAATAAGAAATATCGGGAAAAATATTTGGAAAATCGAACAGTTTCAATAAGTAAATGCCACAATAAAATAAACAATAACGAGATGATTCATTAACTTACAGCAGGATTATTTGCATCGTCGTGTTCTTAGCGTAGACTACCAGGGGCTTCACCGGGTGTTCCTTCCGTAGTTTTGCCAAGTGAGAGCGATTCGTCCTTCTTCTGTTTAGGGATTGGAATCCGCCGCTACCAGTTAGAAAACACTCTTGTTCTGACAGCGTTAGACAGATCCTACCGCGACTGCGCCAATTGTTATATTCACTTTTCCAAATTTCACTTTTTAAAAAAAATATTTTATTAATACTTAAAAACACTACTTTATAATTTCAAAAATTAAACTAACATTCTAACAGCCTAAAATATCAACTAACTATTTATTTACAATTCAGAACAATTTATATTAATTTGAATGCTGATGCAGCGTCTTCTATCCGTGCGAACTGTAACGGCTGGTTGCTGGCTCGGCATTCTCGGAGGTGTCGCAATTTCCTGTGCTCGATACCGTGTGACCGAAGGTCATCACCTGCACGTGGCTATCAGCGGATATATATATATATATATATATATATATATATATATATATATATATATATATATATATATATATATATATATATATTGTTACGAAATACTTGTTGGAATCATTCATGAGAATGACCATCCAAAAGTCCAGAACTTAACCCGATAGAACATATATGGGGCAGATTTAAAAAACGTACCAGTTATCATAAAAACGTTCCAAAAGCAATCCGCGAACTACGACTTGCCACCCCCATTCGTAATAAGCCGCCACGATTAGAAGCTGTAATTCAGGCCTGAGGGGGGGGGTGCTAAAGTGCCTCTAGATAGAAAATTCGTTTAGAAAACTCTAGTTTTGTCATCGTTTTATTTAGAACTCTATAACGACTAACAAAAGAGAAATATTAGTTTAACCAGAAAAAAAACTGTAATAAATTAAAAAAAATTAAAATAATAATGATTATTATTAGATTGAGTGATGTTACTTTAGTTTATTAGTTTATTTTAGATATTAGTTATTAATATATTACACTGGTTAGCACGGCTACTCAGTTAGGCTAGTCGGTGGCGATTCGTAGGTTCGTATTGATTTTCGGTCTTTTATGGGCTCCACCAACATTAGTAGTTAAAACGTTAATAATAATAAAGAAGGAAAGAAAAGCTTAGGTCAACATACTGTTCTGTAATAAATTTCTATCTAAGGATAATTTAGGCTTAAATTATAATCTCTAATTAACATAACCTGAATAGTTATAGAATAAACACAAAGGAAACAAGCACATTTTTGAAAAAACACTCAGATTTATTATCTGAAAATCTACATTATATAATAATATATGTAATTGCAGCAGTGACAGAATAAATCACAAGGCAAATGTTCTAGCCAAACCAATTTTAAATTTTACCAATCAAATAATGATCTTAATTGCTTATATGTCAAACATTAAAAAAAAAATATCAATTTAATTCAAATATTCAAAATATCAAAATATGTTACAGAAAATAGTTAATACTACAGTTTTTAACCCAAAAGTGAAATAAACCAGTATTTGGTTATTTATTTTCCAAATATACATATAAATTTACAGCTGTGATTTATGCACTTAATCAAACTTTAATCAAAATTTAGCGTATATATAAAGGACTAGGCCTTATCTAGCTACTCAGTCAAAACAAAAAGTTAAGCACAATGACATTAGTGGAATAAACAAATTTTGTAAGCGTTAAGCTAATAAATAAAACCAGTTACATTAAGGTTGATTATGTAACTATTTGAAGCAGAAATGACTATAATGGAATTAGCAAAAAAATGTGTAAGCACTCAGATATATATATATATATATATATATATATATATATATATATATATATTTAAATAACCAGTAACATATAGGCTAATTATGTAACGTTTTAAGCCGAATGACAGTAACGGAAATACAACATTTTTAAGCACACAGCTATAAAAAATATAACCAGTTACATAGAGGTTAATTATGTAGTTTTACGAAACATAGTGACATTATGTAACATTGCAATTTGTATACCAAAAGGCTAATAATAACTTCACACAATATTTGTTCGGTTGTTTTTTAACTAAAAATTAGTGTCGTACTGAATAAGTCGAATTCCTGTAAATATGTAATAAACATGGTCGTAGTTAAGCTTTGAGAAAATTAAAGAGTATTAATAATAATTTGATTTATTTTTAAGATCAAATGATTAAATTTGTAAATAAGTTGTAACAAACATAAGATGGTTGTTACGATGTTAAAATCTAACGCATTGTTACTCTGCTGCCCAGTTAATACACCATGTTATTTGAATTTAGAATATAAAATAGTAATTTTGTTGTGACCCCATTATTTTATAGTCATTTTATTTGTGAATAGTCTTAAGTATTATATATTCATTAGTCTAGAGATAGTTTGACACGTAAATGCAATATTTAGACATACATTATATTTCGGCGGAACCTTCCGACAAAAGCTGCTTTAATGGTCGTTTATTGCAAGGGAAATTCTAAGTAAACAATATGTATTTTAAATTCTACTTCAAATTCTATTTTATGCACGTTCTTCCGCCCCAAATATTATTATACCCGAAAAAACCTATCATAAACTCATTTACACTATGTCGATAAAGCTTGGGAAGGTTCAGCTATAAAAACATTAAAAGAAACCATTGTAGTACAGTAAGCAGTGGCGTAGCAAATACTCCCCAAATTACTTTTACAGACACCTTTTTTAATCAATTTTACAGATACGCCACTGCATCTCAAATTAGAGAATTCATATAAAAATAAGTTCTAGGTAGTTAGTAAAGGGCAGGTCAGTCATTATGTCAGTACTATATTGTCAGTAGAATTAAGTCAGTAGACACAGTAAGAGTAAAGATTTGTTAGAAGTAAGAAGATAATAGAGAGATTTGAAACAAGTTGAAGTGTTTACATTTACTACCAGTGCTAATACAAAATACTAAAATTATTAAATCATAACAGTGGTGGCATTCGGCGAGTAATAAAAATATTAAAACATAACATTGGTGGCAGCGGATCTGGATATACTACCCCGTGTTTTCTGAAGGAGCGCCTAGAACGCAGCAGGAATCACACCAGTTAAACCACATCGGTATACCAAAGACAGGAAGTTTCAACAGACTTGGAGGAGCGCCCAGTACGCAACAAGTTTCGAGAAGAAGAAAGAAAACGAGGAAATTCGCCTTACGTTCCAGCTAACTAAGGATGAAGCTGTAAGTTTTTTTCTTTTATTTTCCTGTTGTCGTGACACTATTTGTTTTTTTTATATGTTATGCATTTTTGAAATTATATAGATATATTTATTTTGTGAAAGGTACTGCAAATACGTTGTGTGTTGAAAAAGTAATTGAATAATCGACCGTATAACTTATCTATATTTAAATTTTTACCCAAAATTTTTATTAGTATTTAATCTTTATAATTTTAGCAAACAAAAAAATGGCTGAAGGAAAAGATGCAATTGATATATTAAATTTAATAAATTCATTTGACGGCTACGGCGATGGAAATTCTCTTCAATTTTTTCTGAAAAAAGTGTGACGCAGTAATGCATATTGTGAAAGAAAATGAAAAAAATAAATTAGCTAAATTAATTTTTGGTACTAAATTAAAAGGTAAAGCTCAAGAGGTGACACAATATAAAGAATTTTTAAATTGGGACGAAATTAGAGATTTTCTTTAGAACAGTTTACGGATAAAAGACCGCCTTCTCATTTTTTAACTCAAATAATGAATATAAAACAAAACTTTAGGGAAACCGTTACAGAATATGGAGATAGATTAAGATACCTGCATAATAAATATAAAGAAACTTGTCATTTAAATTATGAACATAATTCTGCTAAGGTATTAATAGAAAATTTAGAGTCAATTTTAGTAAACACGTTTAGACAAAGGCTAAATGATGAAAAAATACAAATTCGAGTAATTGCTGAAAACACAACAGATTTAGACAGGGCGTTATCATTAGCAATCGAAATGGAACTCGAAAACAACGTTAGAGCAAAAAATTCAAATTTTAAAAATGTAGGTTTTGTGGGTCAGGGAAATAGAAATTTTAATAACCAAAATCCTGAACTTTTGTGTATGTTCTGTCATAAAAATAATCATATAACTTCTCAATGTAGGCAACTTATACAATATGAACAAAATATGGGAAGAAATAATTTTAATAATCCTAATTATCAAAGCTTCAGTCCACAACAACATTTTAACGCAAATTCTTCAAATGGGCAAAATTATAACGGGGAACAACCTATTAATGCTAGAAGTAATTTTTCTTACAGGGGAAACGATAATCATAATTACAATCAAAATACAAATTCACGAAATTTTAACAATAATTATAATGGGAACAATTATCGTCAAAATTATACCAATCCCCGTAGTTCAAACAGACCTCAAAAGCTTTCAGAGATACCTCAACAACAGCGACGATACCGTCCTAACTATAATAATGAACCTGTCAATAATTCTCATCAAATACAAACTATAACGTCTCTACCCCCCAGTAGCCTCCAACACAATCTTAGTATTTCTCCTCCACAACCAACTACATCTGTCCAAGAATTTTCGGGAAACGACAACGAAGCCTTGGTTGTGAACAGCGCGCCAAGCGCTTCGTAAAAAGTTCAATCAGTATAAACAGTAGCTGTTCAAATAATAAGAATCCACTAGAACATATTAAAATCAAACCAACTCGTAATAATTCAAATAATATGTCTCCTAAGTCAGTATTATTCTCTAATAATTGTAAACAGTTAGATATAATTGAAATAACTTCATTGGGCACTAAAACGTCAGAATTGCAAATTTTGTTAGATACAGGGGCTGATGTTTGTTTATTAAAGGAGTCGATTTTACAAGACTATTCAAAGCTAGATCAAAACTGTATTATTGAACTAAAAGGTATAAGTAAAGAACCGGTTTTTACGAAAGGTCTATATAATGTAACAATCCAATTAAAAGATAATAAAATATTAATTCATCCTTTTCACATCGTACCAGATAGCATTCCTATAAAAAATGACGGAATTTTAGGCCGCGATTTTTTGCAAAAATATAAAACTAAAATTAATTATGAAGAAGAAACTGTTTATTTTGAGGACAATTGCTTTAAGATTTTGCCTTCAGAGCTTTAACGACTATACCCCCAAGATGTGAAATAATAACTTATGCTTTGGCCAACGTTTTAGGTACTGAAGGTATCGTAAAATCGAAACAACTTGCTGAAAATCTCTATATAGGTTCTTCTTTGACCAAAGTACATAATCATAAATGTTTAATTAGTATTTTAAATATATCTAATGAACCCTTAACAATTGCGTTACCCAGAGTTAACGTACAACCTATCACTAAAGGTGAATTTGACATTATAGAGCTTAGTCATAATAATAATAATAATATTGAAAATAACACGAATATAAATTACTTTGAACGTTTAGAAAAATTGAAACATTCTCTCAACTTAGAAGGATTAAATGTCGAGGAAACTAACTCACTTCTAGAAATTTGTGAAAATTTTATCGATATTTTTTATTTAGAAGGTGATAAACTCTCTTGTACAAACACAATAAAACATAAAATTTCTACAGACCCTACTAAGGGACCTATTAATATTAAACCCTATAGATTACCTTTTCAACATCGGGAGGTTATAAAAGAACAAACCGATGCAATGTTAAAGGATGGAATAATTTCTCCGTCTTATTAGTAGTTCCTAAAAAAACTGATTCATCAGGTTTACCTAAATTTCGCGTGGTCGTAGATTTTAGAAAAATTAATGAAATAACTGCAGGGGATGCATTTCCATTACCTAATATTACAGATATTTTAGACCAATTAGGAAAATCGCATTATTTTACAACTTTAGATTTAGCCAATGGATTTCATCAGGTTCAAATGGACGAAAATGATAAAAATAAGACAGCTTTTAGTACTTCTACGGGGCATTTTGTTTACAATAGGTTGCCTTTTGGCCTAAAAGGAGCTCCGGCAACCTTTCAGAGGTTAATGAATGCGGTCTTAAGCGGTCTTAGTGGCATAAAATGTTTTATTTATTTAGATGATGTCGTAATTTATGCTAATAATTTAAAAGAAGATAATGAAAGGTTAATTGAGGTATTTGAACGGTTTCGGGAGCATAATTTGAAGCTTCAACCATTAAAATGTGAATTTTTAAGAAAAGAATGTTTGTATCTAGGTCACATTATAACAGATTATGGCATCAAACCTGATCCTTCAAAAGTAGAATGTGTTTTACAGTTTCCTCAACCAGTAAATCAAAAAGAGGTAAAATCATTTTTAGGGCTTGTCGGATATTATCGAAAATTTATAAAGGATTTTGCGAAAATTTCAAAACCTCTTACCAAATTGCTTAAGAAAGATACGGAATTTAAATGGGACCATGCTTGTGATATTTCATTTCAAACGCTTAAAAATAACATTACTTCTCCTCCTGTACTACAGTACCCAGATTTTTCAAAAGAATTCATTATAACTACCGACGCAAGTAATTATGCGATTGGTGCAATTTTATCACAAGGAAAAGTTAATAATGATCGACCTATAGCTTATGCTAGTAGAACTCTTAATAAAGCCGAACAAAACTACTCAACGACAGAGAAAGAATTAGCGGCAATTGTTTGGGCAGTTAGACATTTTCGACCATATGTTTTTGGAACAAATTTTAAGATAGTTACGGATCATAAACCTTTACTTTATGTATTTAACATAAAAGACCCTGGGTCGCGTCTTACAAGATTTAGGTTAAAATTGGAAGAATACAATTTCGAAATTATTTATAAGGCCGGAAAGTTAAATACAAATGCTGATGCCTTAAGTAGAATGATTAAAACGGTAAATGCTGACATGATAACATATTATCAAAAATTTTTAAATTATCTGCAAACACATATTGTTATTAACACAAAATTAAAAGAAAACAACGCTAATTTATTTCAGATAAATAATTCAGATCCTATAATATTATTTTTTCCCAAATTTTTTAACAAAGAGCAATTTAATATTTTGGAACAAAATAATCAGATTAAACAATTTCTTGCATCATACAACGTTCAAAACGATTTAAAAATACCTTCCGTCTCTCAGTACCAAAACAACGACTGTAATATATTTTTAATCAATGATAATGAAAATATGTTAAATGACACAAATTATGAAAATATATGGTCTTGTCTACTAAAGTTAAAAAATCTTGTAAGTAACAAAAAACTTAAATTGTCATTTATTAAATATCATTACAACCCGTTAGTAAAATGGGAAATTATTTATCCCATGATAAGATATATTTTTAAAAACTCTAATGTAGATATAACAGTTTACAATAATAATTTAATAAAACCCTCTGAATCTGAAAAGGAAACCTTATTAGAAGAATTCCACAACTCTCCTTTAGACGGTCATCAAGGAATTGCCCGTACACATAAAAATTATCCCAATTTTATACCTGGAGAGGCATGAAAAAAGACGAAAAAAGATTTATAAAAAAATGTGAATCTTGTCAAAAAAACAGAGTATGCGAAAAACATATATTAAATTCTAATAGAGGTATCTTTATTCAATTACTTACAACTATACTTGGCTGTTTGCAGTGCCTTGCCCTGCATCATTAACCATTTCATGTATTAATCAAAATAAACCAGTAGATGTTATTTTAAAAAATTGCGACAGTGTCACCATAGGAAAACAGTGTAAAGCGTATAGTGTTTCAACGATGCTCGTGCCTCACGGTAATGCCCTTCAGTCGAAAATATTTAGTGAGTTTGTTCCGCCATTAGAAATTAGTGAGGACTGTTGTGAAAAAATAATACCATTAACCTGACAGAAATTTTAATAAACGAAAATTATAAGACTCTTTCAAAGCACATTCCTGAACTGAACATCGCTAGCCATAAACATAGAAAAGCTAACAGAAAATCTTGAAAAAAATAATTTTTTGTCAACATATAATATTTCTGGTTCTGTTTTAGCTTACATTGTATCTGTTGTTGTATTATTATTTATTGTTTACAAAATATATTCAAAATGTATAAGAAAAACTTCCTGTTGTGGAATAATACCAAATATTTGCGTAAGGGTAAATCAAACCATTGAACCATCCCCGAGAAGTAATAGATATATAGCTCAGTATACTAGTGAAACTTCTAATAGAATTAATAATGATGATCACCCTGAGGACGATCAACCAGGTATATCATACACGCCTCGCAGAGCTATTGGTCACACGTCCTCAAGACGATCAATTAGATAAGTAATAATATTATGTTTTATTATAAGTAATACATTTCTTTAGTAGAATCTAAGTAGATTTAGAATGCCTAATTATTATAAAAAAAAAACAGTTTTCAATATTATATAGGTTAGTATAATATAGAATATTGTAAAATCATTTCGAACATAATACTTTTGTTAAATATTAGTATCAATTACAAGGATGTATATTTTGTATCATAATTTATATTTTAACTCAGGAACGAAATTTTCTAACAATTTCATTAGTATAAAATCTCTCATTGATGGGGGAGGTGTTGTGACCCCATTATTTTATAGTCATTTTATTTGTGAATAGTCTTAAGTATTATATATTCATTAGTCTAGAGATAGTTTGACACGTAAATGCAATATTTAGACATACATTATATTTCGGCGGAACCTTCCGACAAAAGCTGCTTTAATGGTCGTTTATTGCAAGGGAAATTCTAAGTAAACAATATGTATTTTAAATTCTACTTCAAATTCTATTTTATGCACGTTCTTCCGCCCCAAATATTATTATACCCGAAAAAACCTATCATAAACTCATTTACACTATGTCGATAAAGCTTGGGAAGGTTCAGCTATAAAAACATTAAAAGAAACCATTGTAGTACAGTAAGCAGTGGCGTAGCAAATACTCCCCAAATTACTTTTACAGACACCTTTTTTAATCAATTTTACAGATACGCCACTGCATCTCAAATTAGGGAATTCATATAAAAATAAGTTCTAGGTAGTCAGTACAGGGCAGGTCAGTCATTATGTCAGTACTATATTGTCAGTAGAATTAAGTCAGTAGACACAGTAAGAGTAAAGATTTGTTAGAAGTAAGAAGTGTCCCTCTTGTACAGAAGATAATAGAGAGATTTGAAACAAGTTGAAGTGTTTACATTTACTACCAGTGCTAATACAAAATACTAAAATTATTAAATCATAACAGTGGTGGCATTCGGCGAGTAATAAAAATATTAAAACATAACATTGGTGGCAGCGGATCTGGATATACTACCCCGTGTTTTCTGAAGGAGCGCCTAGAACGCAGCAGGAATCACACCAGTTAAACCACATCGGTATACCAAAGACAGGAAGTTTCAACAGACTTGGAGGAGCGCCCAGTACGCAACAAGTTTCGAGAAGAAGAAAGAAAACGAGGAAATTCGCCTTACGTTCCAGCTAACTAAGGATGAAGCTATAAGTTTTTTTCTTTTATTTTCCTGTTGTCGTGACACTATTTGTTTTTTTTATATGTTATGCATTTTTGAAATTATATAGATATATTTATTTTGTGAAAGGTACTGCAAATACGTTGTGTGTTGAAAAAGTAATTGAATAATCGACCGTATAACTTATCTATATTTAAATTTTTACCCAAAATTTTTATTAGTATTTAATCTTTATAATTTTAGCAAACAAAAAAATGGCTGAAGGAAAAGATGCAATTGATATATTAAATTTAATAAATTCATTTGACGGCTACGGCGATGGAAATTCTCTTCAATTTTTTCTAAAAAAAGTGTGACGCAGTAATGCATATTGTGAAAGAAAATGAAAAAAATAAATTAGCTAAATTAATTTTTGGTACTAAATTAAAAGGTAAAGCTCAAGAGGTGACACAATATAAAGAATTTTTAAATTGGGACGAAATTAGAGATTTTCTTTAGAACAGTTTACGGATAAAAGACCGCCTTCTCATTTTTTAACTCAAATAATGAATATAAAACAAAACTTTAGGGAAACCGTTACAGAATATGGAGATAGATTAAGATACCTGCATAATAAATATAAAGAAACTTGTCATTTAAATTATGAACATAATTCTGCTAAGGTATTAATAGAAAATTTAGAGTCAATTTTAGTAAACACGTTTAGACAAAGGCTAAATGATGAAAAAATACAAATTCGAGTAATTGCTGAAAACACAACAGATTTAGACAGGGCGTTATCATTAGCAATCGAAATGGAACTCGAAAACAACGTTAGAGCAAAAAATTCAAATTTTAAAAATGTAGGTTTTGTGGGTCAGGGAAATAGAAATTTTAATAACCAAAATCCTAAACTTTTGTGTATGTTCTGTCATAAAAATAATCATATAACTTCTCAATGTAGGCAACTTATACAATATGAACAAAATATGGGAAGAAATAATTTTAATAATCCTAATTATCAAAGCTTCAGTCCACAACAACATTTTAACGCAAATTCTTCAAATGGGCAAAATTATAACGGGGAACAACCTATTAATGCTAGAAGTAATTTTTCTTACAGGGGAAACGATAATCATAATTACAATCAAAATACAAATTCACGAAATTTTAACAATAATTATAATGGGAACAATTATCGTCAAAATTATACCAATCCCCGTAGTTCAAACAGACCTCAAAAGCTTTCAGAGATACCTCAACAACAGCGACGATACCGTCCTAACTATAATAATGAACCTCTCAATAATTCTCATCAAATACAAACTATAACGTCTCTACCCCCCAGTAGCCTCCAACACAATCTTAGTATTTCTCCTCCACAACCAACTACATCTGTCCAAGAATTTTCGGGAAACGACAACGAAGCCTTGGTTGTGAACAGCGCGCCAAGCGCTTCGTAAAAAGTTCAATCAGTATAAACAGTAGCTGTTCAAATAATAAGAATCCACTAGAACATATTAAAATCAAACCAACTCGTAATAATTCAAATAATATGTCTCCTAAGTCAGTATTATTCTCTAATAATTGTAAACAGTTAGATATAATTGAAATAACTTCATTGGGCACTAAAACGTCAGAATTGCAAATTTTGTTAGATACAGGGGCTGATGTTTGTTTATTAAAGGAGTCGATTTTACAAGACTATTCAAAGCTAGATCAAAACTGTATTATTGAACTAAAAGGTATAAGTAAAGAACCGGTTTTTACGAAAGGTCTATATAATGTAACAATCCAATTAAAAGATAATAAAATATTAATTCATCCTTTTCACATCGTACCAGATAGCATTCCTATAAAAAATGACGGAATTTTAGGCCGCGATTTTTTGCAAAAATATAAAACTAAAATTAATTATGAAGAAGAAACTGTTTATTTTGAGGACAATTGCTTTAAGATTTTGCCTTCAGAGCTTTAACGACTATACCCCCAAGATGTGAAATAATAACTTATGCTTTGGCCAACGTTTTAGGTACTGAAGGTATCGTAAAATCGAAACAACTTGCTGAAAATCTCTATATAGGTTCTTCTTTGACCAAAGTACATAATCATAAATGTTTAATTAGTATTTTAAATATATCTAATGAACCCTTAACAATTGCGTTACCCAGAGTTAACGTACAACCTATCACTAAAGGTGAATTTGACATTATAGAGCTTAGTCATAATAATAATAATAATATTGAAAATAACACGAATATAAATTACTTTGAACGTTTAGAAAAATTGAAACATTCTCTCAACTTAGAAGGATTAAATGTCGAGGAAACTAACTCACTTCTAGAAATTTGTGAAAATTTTATCGATATTTTTTATTTAGAAGGTGATAAACTCTCTTGTACAAACACAATAAAACATAAAATTTCTACAGACCCTACTAAGGGACCTATTAATATTAAACCCTATAGATTACCTTTTCAACATCGGGAGGTTATAAAAGAACAAACCGATGCAATGTTAAAGGATGGAATAATTTCTCCGTCTTATTAGTAGTTCCTAAAAAAACTGATTCATCAGGTTTACCTAAATTTCGCGTGGTCGTAGATTTTAGAAAAATTAATGAAATAACTGCAGGGGATGCATTTCCATTACCTAATATTACAGATATTTTAGACCAATTAGGAAAATCGCATTATTTTACAACTTTAGATTTAGCCAATGGATTTCATCAGGTTCAAATGGACGAAAATGATAAAAATAAGACAGCTTTTAGTACTTCTACGGGGCATTTTGTTTACAATAGGTTGCCTTTTGGCCTAAAAGGAGCTCCGGCAACCTTTCAGAGGTTAATGAATGCGGTCTTAAGCGGTCTTAGTGGCATAAAATGTTTTATTTATTTAGATGATGTCGTAATTTATGCTAATAATTTAAAAGAAGATAATGAAAGGTTAATTGAGGTATTTGAACGGTTTCGGGAGCATAATTTGAAGCTTCAACCATTAAAATGTGAATTTTTAAGAAAAGAATGTTTGTATCTAGGTCACATTATAACAGATTATGGCATCAAACCTGATCCTTCAAAAGTAGAATGTGTTTTACAGTTTCCTCAACCAGTAAATCAAAAAGAGGTAAAATCATTTTTAGGGCTTGTCGGATATTATCGAAAATTTATAAAGGATTTTGCGAAAATTTCAAAACCTCTTACCAAATTGCTTAAGAAAGATACGGAATTTAAATGGGACCATGCTTGTGATATTTCATTTCAAACGCTTAAAAATAACATTACTTCTCCTCCTGTACTACAGTACCCAGATTTTTCAAAAGAATTCATTATAACTACCGACGCAAGTAATTATGCGATTGGTGCAATTTTATCACAAGGAAAAGTTAATAATGATCGACCTATAGCTTATGCTAGTAGAACTCTTAATAAAGCCGAACAAAACTACTCAACGACAGAGAAAGAATTAGCGGCAATTGTTTGGGCAGTTAGACATTTTCGACCATATGTTTTTGGAACAAATTTTAAGATAGTTACGGATCATAAACCTTTACTTTATGTATTTAACATAAAAGACCCTGGGTCGCGTCTTACAAGATTTAGGTTAAAATTGGAAGAATACAATTTCGAAATTATTTATAAGGCCGGAAAGTTAAATACAAATGCTGATGCCTTAAGTAGAATGATTAAAACGGTAAATGCTGACATGATAACATATTATCAAAAATTTTTAAATTATCTGCAAACACATATTGTTATTAACACAAAATTAAAAGAAAACAACGCTAATTTATTTCAGATAAATAATTCAGATCCTATAATATTATTTTTTCCCAAATTTTTTAACAAAGAGCAATTTAATATTTTGGAACAAAATAATCAGATTAAACAATTTCTTGCATCATACAACGTTCAAAACGATTTAAAAATACCTTCCGTCTCTCAGTACCAAAACAACGACTGTAATATATTTTTAATCAATGATAATGAAAATATGTTAAATGACACAAATTATGAAAATATATGGTCTTGTCTACTAAAGTTAAAAAATCTTGTAAGTAACAAAAAACTTAAATTGTCATTTATTAAATATCATTACAACCCGTTAGTAAAATGGGAAATTATTTATCCCATGATAAGATATATTTTTAAAAACTCTAATGTAGATATAACAGTTTACAATAATAATTTAATAAAACCCTCTGAATCTGAAAAGGAAACCTTATTAGAAGAATTCCACAACTCTCCTTTAGACGGTCATCAAGGAATTGCCCGTACACATAAAAATTATCCCAATTTTATACCTGGAGAGGCATGAAAAAAGACGAAAAAAGATTTATAAAAAAATGTGAATCTTGTCAAAAAAACAGAGTATGCGAAAAACATATATTAAATTCTAATAGAGGTATCTTTATTCAATTACTTACAACTATACTTGGCTGTTTGCAGTGCCTTGCCCTGCATCATTAACCATTTCATGTATTAATCAAAATAAACCAGTAGATGTTATTTTAAAAAATTGCGACAGTGTCACCATAGGAAAACAGTGTAAAGCGTATAGTGTTTCAACGATGCTCGTGCCTCACGGTAATGCCCTTCAGTCGAAAATATTTAGTGAGTTTGTTCCGCCATTAGAAATTAGTGAGGACTGTTGTGAAAAAATAATACCATTAACCTGACAGAAATTTTAATAAACGAAAATTATAAGACTCTTTCAAAGCACATTCCTGAACTGAACATCGCTAGCCATAAACATAGAAAAGCTAACAGAAAATCTTGAAAAAAATAATTTTTTGTCAACATATAATATTTCTGGTTCTGTTTTAGCTTACATTGTATCTGTTGTTGTATTATTATTTATTGTTTACAAAATATATTCAAAATGTATAAGAAAAACTTCCTGTTGTGGAATAATACCAAATATTTGCGTAAGGGTAAATCAAACCATTGAACCATCCCCGAGAAGTAATAGATATATAGCTCAGTATACTAGTGAAACTTCTAA
Organism: Kuschelorhynchus macadamiae; assembly: GCA_030620095.1. Classification (NCBI taxonomy): domain Eukaryota; kingdom Metazoa; phylum Arthropoda; class Insecta; order Coleoptera; family Curculionidae; genus Kuschelorhynchus; species Kuschelorhynchus macadamiae. The sequence continues at coordinate 2,540,591 of JAUTXW010001521.1, forward strand.
TAGAATTAATAATGATGATCACCCTGAGGACGATCAACCAGGTATATCATACACGCCTCGCAGAGCTATTGGTCACACGTCCTCAAGACGATCAATTAGATAAGTAATAATATTATGTTTTATTATAAGTAATACATTTCTTTAGTAGAATCTAAGTAGATTTAGAATGCCTAATTATTATAAAAAAAAAACAGTTTTCAATATTATATAGGTTAGTATAATATAGAATATTGTAAAATCATTTCGAACATAATACTTTTGTTAAATATTAGTATCAATTACAAGGATGTATATTTTGTATCATAATTTATATTTTAACTCAGGAACGAAATTTTCTAACAATTTCATTATTATAAAATCTCTCATTTAGGGGGGAGGTGTTGTGACCCCATTATTTTATAGTCATTTTATTTGTGAATAGTCTTAAGTATTATATATTCATTAGTCTAGAGATAGTTTGACACGTAAATGCAATATTTAGACATACATTATATTTCGGCGGAACCTTCCGACAAAAGCTGCTTTAATGGTCGTTTATTGCAAGGGAAATTCTAAGTAAACAATATGTATTTTAAATTCTACTTCAAATTCTATTTTATGCACGTTCTTCCGCCCCAAATATTATTATACCCGAAAAAACCTATCATAAACTCATTTACACTATGTCGATAAAGCTTGGGAAGGTTCAGCTATAAAAACATTAAAAGAAACCATTGTAGTACAGTAAGCAGTGGCGTAGCAAATACTCCCCAAATTACTTTTACAGACACCTTTTTTAATCAATTTTACAGATACGCCACTGCATCTCAAATTAGGGAATTCATATAAAAATAAGTTCTAGGTAGTCAGTACAGGGCAGGTCAGTCATTATGTCAGTACTATATTGTCAGTAGAATTAAGTCAGTAGACACAGTAAGAGTAAAGATTTGTTAGAAGTAAGAAGTGTCCCTCTTGTACAGAAGATAATAGAGAGATTTGAAACAAGTTGAAGTGTTTACATTTACTACCAGTGCTAATACAAAATACTAAAATTATTAAATCATAACAGTGGTGGCATTCGGCGAGTAATAAAAATATTAAAACATAACAATTTGTTACTTCTAGTAGGTATATTATTGATTACGGGAACATGCTCATCAAAATATGCAGATGTATGGTAAGATCGGAAAACTTGCTCATAATATAAAAAAAATCATTAATATCGATTAAAAAATAAAAAAGGTATTCTAAGCCAAAAATAACTAAATACTTGTTTATCTGGAATTTATTGTGTATTTATGTTTTACCGCAGTAACCCTTTCTAAGACTTAAAGAAAAATTTAGCACATTTTACACTATGGCAAATGTCTATTAAAATAACATTAAAAATTCCAAGATACTCCAAATTAATGTCTCATATGCTTTGAAGATAGTTAATAGGTTGTTCCATTTCACTGGTTTTCTCATACCGTCTTGAATTCTTGTTTTTACGAGGTGCTTATAAAGGTGAAGAAAGGAAGCGCTACTAATACGTCAGAAGGCATGCATTTTTATGAGAATTGTTGATCACATTAACATACCTTAGAGATCAGTAAGGGTCGGTTCGTAGTTGAAATAATTTCTTGAACGCATCCCAAATATTTTTGAGCATATTTTATGTTCGATTGGCGTAACTACTGTAAGGTGTTCTGACAGTTAATGTTAGAGATACTTCTAAGGCAGCTCCGTTGTTCCTTATTATAAAAACGTATAGCTTTCAAAGTAATTTTTTTTTGTTATCACTCAGTAGTAAGGAACAGTAACGTAGCTATCTTACAAAGGAATAGGAACAAAAATAATATAGAATATGGCCAAAATCTACAATAATACTATATAAATCGATTACTAGGCAATGAACTCACTAAATTTTAAAATAATGTAGAATGAGCAGTGAGACAACCAAAACACAGCATAACAAAAAAATTCTTAATTATTGTTTACACAGTAAAACTCTTTTAACTTACATATCCTGATATCATAGACGTCAATAACTATAACCGCTCTCGGTGCTTTCTAAAGGTACACACATTTATTTTTTAAGGGTATTTTACCAGGTTATCCCCATGTGTCCCTTAAATTTTTACCAAAATTTGAAGTCAATCGGGTCAGTAGTTTTTTAGCTGTAACGCGAACAGACAGGCAGACTGATTGATTCGAGAAAACATGTTTTTCGACACTTAGGGACCTTTAAACGTGAAGATCTGAAAAAATCTGTCAGGGTGTTTTTTCATGTTTGCAATACTTCTCTTTATAAGGGAAGTAAAAATATTTTGCATATATGTGTTTTATATGCTTTTATAGATTAAACCAGCCAACATCTCGTTATTATAGTAAGTGACATGGAACTTCAGACAATAATAAAATATGGCGTTTGTCTTTAAAAACCTAGCTTCTGTTAAATGCGTTTTCTGAAAAAAAAAACGTTGTCCGTTATTCAATTACCAAAAAGATTAAATTTTTGAAGGAGAAAATAATTTAACACAAAATAATACTGACTTTCTTATAATCTACACGCGCAAAAATATTATACATTTACTATAGACTGAAAAAAAAATGCTTTTTGAGGTGCTCCTAGTAACTATGACATCCGGACATTAACCGATATCATTTCTATATTTTTGAGCAGTTAATTGGCATTTTCGAAAAGTTCTATATAACTTGTTTCGTACAAATTATTTTTTTTGTGGAAATAATCTAACTATTTTCAACACCTAAAGATTAATTACTGCCAATGAGTAAAACGTCATTTTAATTTCAACGTAACAAATAATAAACTCAGTAATACCAGGGTCGGATTAACGAATTATGGGGCCTAGGGCTTTAAGTATTTAGAGACCTCTGAACGTGCTAGATTTTGTAAAAATAACTAATGACATAAAAAGGTCATCTGAATTGTACTACGCTGATGGAGCCCTAGAGATTTAAGTCTTTCAGTAATTGGCGGCCTCTAAGCCGTGTGAGATTTTAAAAGGCGTATTTTTCAGAGGGATTAAAAAAATACCACAAATAATGAATTCAAAAACTGACCCCCTTTTGCCAATTCCCCGTCTGGCCCCCGCCGCATGTGGGTCATACAGCATTTCAACGTTATATCCCCGCAAAACCGGTTGCCAGCTCTATGATGGGGCTTCTATCTACGACGGGGCCTGGAGCCCCAATCCAGGAAAAATAATACAATAATTCAGAATTTCTCTGCGCTAATCATTTTAATGTTAACTATCGACACACATTTTATTTTATTAAGTTTTTGAAAAAAGTAAGATAACAGAATGTTTCATATCTTACAATATTATTCAAATGCTTTTTACATTACAGTTTATACCTAGATGTACGAGTTTAAATTACAGGCACATTTAAATACCCCTGGTCCATAATGGTTTAGTTTAAATGTGTAGAACACCCACACAGTGCCGTTGACGAGGGTATGCCAGTATTAATTTTTGATCAAAATGTTATGAACTTTAATTCCATAAAATCAGCTAATTACACGCAGATCCATTTTCCAGAAGAATCGTGCAGGATCGTTAAAAAAACTTCTGATGTTCACCGAATAGTATTTAATTTTAGAAGTTTTAATAATGAGATAATAAAAATATTAGGAAAATCCTCTAAGGAAATATTTGTATAACATTGGTTATTTAAAACACAACCCCATGGAATCGGCGCCTATCTTGCCTTGTTATATAATTTTGTAAAAGCACATTGTTAAATGTTGTTTTTCATAAAGTGTTTCTTTGTATATGTTATATGTATTAGACAGAGGTGGCCAGAGAAAAGCAACGACTAAAATAGTCATGCCTTTTTTACTACAATAATGTCTTAAGTAATATTTTTATCCATGATTCGGTATAGCAGGATTAAACGCGAGGCAGGTGCATGTTACGCGCCGGAGTAGCATAGGTTTGTGATAGATGTATGAGAATCTCGGAAACAGGATAATGAATACAGTTTTAGACAATTTTTTGTTATATTCTTAATTACGTCAGGGTTTTTTGGGTTTTCAAAGAAAAAAAATTTTTCAAAGTATGATGCAACTTTTTTATTGGTAAAAAATTTTCAAATATGTTAACATAGCAACATTCTTCGTAAACTTTTTTAATCAATGAAGGGTTTTAAAACGAGGACCCAGTTGTGGATCTAGGACGATGTCAAGGGTTGGGGATGGGGGGGGGTGTGCTAAAAAATTAGGACATGTCCTAAATTACATGTTATTGAAAAACACAGATTTTAGATGAAAACATGGAAATACCATAATGCTCTTTTGCAAATAATATTGATCTGTCCAATTTCCTATTTTCATAAAACCTAGTTTCATTTTGAAAAATAAATTTACGATTTGCTTGGCATTAATTTATAGTTTTTGTTGATATTGATTGATGCTAATTCATCCAATCTTTCCTCATTCATGATGTTTGACTCTTCTGCGAGCATCATTAAGCTTATAATATGGCCTAAAACTTTCTTAATTTAATCATTTTTGTATTCTTTGTAGTTTCCGAGATTCCAATGCATGTATCTTCAACACTATAAATTACTTAAATAATCCTAGACTCATTCTCTTAAAGTGTCTTTTCTATATATATTTTCCACAATATACGTATATCATATTAGTAACATAATAATAGTATCATCAACTGCTTTAATCTTAGATTTTAATCTGAGGCTTAAAACTGTAACTGCAAAAGAAAACACATTATTGACAGTGCAATCACATTGTAAACCTAATTTTAATGAATGTTATTATTTCTAAAAATTGGTGCAAATAATTATTTGTGATCCCTGTCTGTACAACGTGTCCGGATTTGGTTGCAAAAGCAGGGTATCTCGCTTATTTTAAAAGATAGAACCTTGCGGTTTTCACGAACCTGAGCTAATTTTTTGTGAAACTCATGAAGCCGTAAACAAAATTTTCATAGCCTTCTTCGTTTATGAGATACAGGGCGAAATAGAAAATTTTGCATTTTGGGACCCCCCTCGTACCTATCTCGGTTATCCTTTAACTTAACGCAAAGGGAAAAATTGCTGCTTATGCAGTTTTTTACGTTGGATCCAGTGGCGTAGTCATATTTTTCATTTGAGTTGTTATTTTTTAGATGTGACCCAAAGTTGTGTTTTTTTAAATGGGACACCCTGTATATTTGTCCAGAAATTGATTTGTCCTTTTAAAAGCTTCTCAAAAATATATAATAGTATGGGTCTATTTTAATAAACAACAACAAAAATCCTAATCTTTATAATTATCATCCCAAATTTTGCAGTAGGCCATGCAAAACGATACCGTTTTCTTTTGTTTTTTTGGAAGCAAATGACATTTCCGGATTTTGTACGCGTATATAAAATATAACGCTAGTTTTTTGTATTTATTTATTGTGTAAAAATATATTTGTATTATTATGGAAGAAAACCAAACTTTCGAACATTATGAAAAGTACGATATGTTTGTTTGCTTGTTTATATTAAGTAACGAAAATGTTGAAGCGGCTTCTGAGATGTATTTTAACAGGTAAATAGTTAATTTTTAGGTATGTTGAAATACTATTGCTTAATTTTTGATTTAGATATCCAGAAAGGAGGCAACCTAATATATCTACTTTTTATCGGATAAAAAAGAATTTACTTAATCACGGATCATTTATCAAACCTCGTACGAAAACATATAATAAAGAAAATCGGGAGGCTGAGGAAATTAGGGTTTTGGCTAATGCAGAAGCTTACCCTACAAACTCTTGTAGAGCCAGTGAAAAGAGCATAGGGATTCCAAAAACTAGAGTTCAAGAAATTCTAAAAAAGCACAAATACCACCCATACAAATTTAGGCTCGTGCAGCACTTATAGCCAGGGGATGCAGAGCCGGGTAGTCTTCTGCAATTGGTTTAGAGAAAGATGCGATATGGTTCGAGCTTTTGAAAGGAAGGTTATATGGTCAGACGAAGCACATTTCAGTAATTCTGGTATACTCAATAGGCACAATAGTAGATTCTGGTCCCAGGAAAATCAACACCAAATATTTCCCAGAAGACAGCAGGGCAGGTTTGGTCTAAATGTGTCCTGCTTTATATTAGGAACACATATAAAATTTTATATATTTGAGGGAAATCTAACAGCCAATCGCTATATATAAATTTTAGAGGCAGCTATACCTGAATTACTTGACGATGTTCCTTTAGCGCAAATTAACGAAATTTATTTTCAACAGGACGGTGCTCCTGCCCACAATTCTGGAATGATGAGATTATTTCTGGACAATAATTTTACCAATCAATGGATCGGAACAAATGGATCTATAAGATGGCCCCCTAGGTCCCCAGATTTGTCGATTTTAAATTTCTTTCTATGGGGATATCTAGAAAATAGAATTTACAGAGACCACTATGATAATGTCCAAGATTTAGAAAATGCAATAAGGGAAAATTTTCGCTATTTACAAAATCATCCCGTTATTTTGCTTAATTCCCTAAAACAAATACGAAAATTGTGCGAAGCATGCATAGAACAAAATGGAAATCAGTTTGAGCAGTTCTTTTGATTTCCTTGGTTACTGTAGTTCTTATACGACATTGATTTTTGCTGAAAGGCTTGTTACATAATAATTTATTACTGTTTTGTTCTTGTGTTACATAAATCTAGGTAGGTGGTACTTTTTTGGTGCGAAATTATCAATACATATTTTGATAAATAGATTTAATTGCATATTTATTTTGAGTTATTGTTAGGATGTAGATATTGTTAACGACTTTAAATAAAAGGCAGCATTGTTTTGCCTGGCCTACTGCAAAATTTGGGATGATAATTATAAAAATTAGGATTTTTGTTGTTGTTTATTAAAATAGACCCATACTATTATATATTTTTGAGAAGCTTTTAAAAGGACAAATCAATTTCTGGACAAATATACAGGGTGTCCCATTTTAAAAAAACACAACTTTGGGTCATATCTAAAAATAACAACTCAAATGAAAGATATGACTACGCCACTGGATACAGCGTACAAAACTGCATTTTTTCCCTTTGCGTTAAGTTAAAGGATAACCGAGATACGAGGGGGGTCCCAAAATCCAAAATTTTCTATTTCGCCCTGTATCTCATAAACGAAGAAGGCTATGAAAATTTTGTTTACGGCTTCATGAGTTTCAAAAAAAAATTAGCTCAGGTTCGTGAAAACCGCAAGGTTCTATCTTTAAAAATAAGCGAGATACCCTGCTTTTGCAACCAAATCCGGACACACTGTACAGACAGCCAAGTGGTGCAAATAATTAAATGTAAGATCAGTCAATACTTAGGTTATGTCTTTGTTCGGTCAAAACACAAGACAGTACTCCTTTAAATTTCGTCAATAATGTCAATAATTCAAACCTAAATAATATAATCGATTTAGAAATTAAGTACACTAAAATTCTCTACGTTGAAAATTTTTCAGAACAACTTAAAACAGTTTTAGCTAGTGAGACCAATATAATTGTTTTTATCGTACGAAAAAAGTAATTAGTTTGCTTAATTCCATGAAAGAAAAGTTAAGTATCGAAATAATGACTGATATTATTTCCAAAATACCATGCTTACACTGTTCTGGAGTATATATAGGACAGACAAAACATCTATATAATAGGCTGAATGCACATAAGAATTTATTCAAGGAGCAGTCAAGATATAAGCCGGAAAACACCGCCTTAGCAAGACGATGCAATTGGTTTGTTTAAAAAAAATCAAATTTTGATTTTATCTCACCTAAATCTCCAGTGTTTTGTATTTGTTTTTAAGATCTTAAATAAAGATTGAAACGTTGGCATTGTGAAAAATAAGGCCTGTTATTATCCTTAAAAATCAACGAGAGTTCTTTTACAATAATTAAGTTAAAAGATACGGATTCTAGAAATAAAAGTAAATAATTTTAAATCCTTCTTTCCTATATGGTTAAACAACGCCTAAATTTATAATATTTATCAATAACTGACTATAAGGTTAATTTCTTAAATGGACATTTTTTTCTAATTAGATAGTTATTTCGTTTCCATGTATAATCGAATTTACTTCCCATTTGATTACTCATCAAAAATATTTTTAAATATAATCATTCATGCACAAAGCATCCAGCGTTATTGTGCGATACCACACAGTAGTCAATAGGGTTTGCGTTGTTTTATTTCTGTTCTTGACACACAAAAAGGCCTTGTCTGCCCTTCTGTGTCAGATCGGGTGTCCTTTTATTATATCTCTTTGATAACCGCACGTTTCATCATTCAATACGTACCTTTTCAGTGAACTATGCTGCTTGGATGTCTGATTTTTGATGTGCAATGTATGAAAAGTGGTGTTTCGCATGTGCGGAATTTTGTATGTGCAGCTGTACTACAAAATAAAAAAGGCCGAATTTAACTTTGCTGCAAAAGGTTTTCTTAAATTAATAAATACACCTTCTAGTGTCTATCCATTAATTACAAAGGACTTTTAATCGGAACTGAGATATATAGACTTTTAAATTAAAAATATTTTATCATGGCCATTGTAAATGTTTAGTTTTCTAAGTACAGGGTATAGGAAAATACTTTCATACAAAAGTAATTTTATGTATCTAGAAAATGTTCTATTATAAAACCTCTCTCTAACTTCCACTGCCATGATAATTTTACCATAGGCGTACATCAAAACATGATTCCAGATTTTTTCAAAAACGGTTATTTGAATGAGAAAGCGTTTTGTATATATTTTTACTCACTTGCAAAATATCCGTCGAATCATAATTAAAAAGTTGTTACTATAGAGGAAATAAAAACAAGGTTTTCAACAATTTTATCAATATCTCGAAGACAAAGCCATTGGATTCTCATGTATATTAATATTTTTTTAGAATAAAGCAAAGATTTACTTTTTAATCTGGTTTGTAATTAAATTACACACATTTTCTCCCATATATATATATATATATATATATATATATATATATATATATATATATATATATATATATATATATATATATATATATATATATATATATATATATATATATATATAAGATAAGTATTTTTGACCGTACAGAAATGCCAGTATAGGGCAATAACAAAGAATGCTTATTCTTGTTAAAATCTATAAACTCCATTAAAAATGCATCTTCTCTTTTGCATGGTTAATTAATTCAGTTATAAATATTCCAGAACAAATATATGAAATAGGCAAGCATCATTTTTTATCGAGTGTTCGTTTTTGTACCACTTTTTTTGAAAACAGTCCACAGTAAACACAAAAATTTACATTAAAATTGTTATACTTCTAACTTAATAACTCATTAATAGTTTTTTTTAACACAACACTTTAAATAAAATGTAGGAAAAAGTGACGATGGTTGCAGATTTTGTAATGTTCACGACTGTGAAATATTTTCTCTGTAAATACATAGAGTTGACTCTTCAATGAAATATGATATTAAGTATTGAGTCCTTTGGTATATGTACTAATTTATATATATATATATATATAAAAAACAATAAAAAGTTCTACTACTTAGAACTGACTCTGAAAGATACAGCAACTAGCTGAATAAAGAGATAAAAATAAGAAAATGTATTTATTATTGTAAAGTAAAGTAAAACCTTCCTAAAGATTCTGTTTTAAGAATATTTTCAGAAAATCCAACTTATCTCAGGGATATTGAAGATACTTTTACTTTATTTACTTTTTTAGCTTTGACAACAATTATATGGCCACTTCCGATGAATCATTTAGAATTAAGCATCATATTTCTGATTACTCATTCATTCTTGCTATTTAAGCATTATTTTTATATAAATACAGAAGAATTAGTAACCATCTTTAGTCATTAAGTAGCTATAGATCGGTCAACATCCATTGTAATTTCGTATTTTAAAAAATAAAGTTTTTTAAAAATACAAGTTACAAGTTTGAATGTAAAATTGGCGCAGTCGGTAGTATCCTTTTCGGAGTGCGAAAAAAGGGATATTCTGAAATCGGAGTGTAACAACGTTTCATCTCCATAAGGATTATCAGTGTTGCATCTTTCTGTTTTAACAGTTAAGAAAAAGATCAGGAACATCTACAACCGAACTAGGCACTTGTAACTCCTGGTACATCGATTATTGGTACGCCATTCGAGAAGCCAGTAAGGACGATTTGGCCTGTGCTAGCGTCCAAGACAAGCGGTAGCCAACCTGAGCAGTTCATCTCTTCAGCAAAGCATCGTTTGATACAGGACCAAGACTTGGGACACATTGTGAGTTATTTACTTACTTCCCTTATAGTTGAGATCCCTGTTAACTAAGTTCTGAAATTTTTGAAGAAAGAAATTTTTTTTTTTGAACAAAGATAATTTTTGAAGAAAGAAAAAGTGAATAATTGAATTGAAGCAATTTTATTGAACAATTATTTAAATAACTTTCACTAACTATTTTAGTTGTAAAGAAAACAAATGTTAACGCAGTTAACAGTAGTTAAATACATATTTAATGAGGAAATTTAAGAAATGTGGTAAAAACATTACTTATCCTAAAACAATTCGAAGAAGTAGTTTAGAAAATCCTTCTACAAGTGGATTATCACAAAGTAGTTTTGAAAATCAATCTGCAAGTGAATTAACAAAACTTTATTCAGACATCAATTTAGAAAATATTTTTAACCCTAGTATAAACGTAGATACTAACGAAGCAAACATTAATAAGACGGCAGACGCTTTGAGAAGTACTGTTTCACTCTTAAAAACTTTCGATGGTACCCCATCACGTCTTGAATCTTTTATTAATCAAATAGATACTTTTTATACAAGATATTTTAATACTGATACTTCCCAACAAGAATTTGTAATTCTGGCAATTAAATCAAAAATTATAGGATCAGCCGAAGATTTTCTTTTAACTAGACCAGATCTTAATACTTGGCCAGAAATAAAAATCTCATTAAAACAAAAATTCAGTGATCCAATAACAAGAGCTAATTTACAACAACAATTAATATTCTTTTCAAGAACCTTAGATTACATACAAAAACTCAAAGCCTTAGTCACCAAAATAAATACGAAAACTAAAAAAAAAAAAAAAAAAGAAATAAGTAATATTGAAGCTAGAAACATAATTATAGCACAAAACGAATTAACAGCAACTCAAAATCTTCTTGCAAACATTTCAAGTGAATTAAGAACTTTACTAATCGTTCAAAATCCCCAAAATCTAGACCATGCAATCGATATTGTAACCAATTATGAAATCTTAACTAGTCAAAATAATTTTAAAAATAATTATTTGCAAAATAGTAGATCAAATAATTTACTTAGCAATCAGAAAACGCCACCAATAAATAATATTAATAAATTTCTGGTAAATAGATCGAATAATTTTCCAAATTCATCTTTTAAACCGAAACCACCAAATCAATTTTTCAATCGAGTACAAAATCAAACATTTAATCAAAAAGGCAATCAATATCCTAAACAACAATACCCACAACCAATGTCAGGTGTGAGTGTACAAAAAACAATGCCACCATTAAGACAACAACAACAAACTTTTGCCAACCAACAACCTCAACAATAAGCTTTCTATAGACAGCAACCACAACAACAACAAACTTTCTATAGACAGCAACCCCAACAACAACATTACCCGAAATTTACATTCCAAGAATTAACGCATTTAGAAAATAATGAACCCAATAATGACGAGTTATATAATGAAGAAAACCCCGAATTTGACAATTATGATAAAGATTATCAAAATTTTGATGAAACATGTGAATTAGATAATGAGAATTTAGTCGAGCAAATAGAAAATTTTCATCTATCAGCCTCGGACGAAAACCTTGCTTAACTTTAAACAGTTTTCAAGTAAATCAATTACCCTATGTAGAAATACCGAATTATAATATTCGACTACTAATTGATACAGGTTCTCATGCATCCCTACTTAGACCCTCTTTAGCGGAAACACATTTCCCCGAATGTATTAAACCTTACGTAAGCACACTTCAAACTTGTGCAGGTTCAAAGAAAGCGAAAAGTAAAGCCACTATTCCTTTATTTTTAAGCTTTGGTATAACCGAACCAATAGAATTTATTTTATATTCATTTCATGAATATTTTGATGGAATAATCGGAATTAAAGACTTATGTAAATTAAATTTAAATATTGATTTAAAAAATAAAAAATTGAAAAACCAATATTTAGAAATACCCTTTCAATATAGGTAAAATTTTGATGAATATACAATTGAAATACCACCTAAAACGATTCAAAAAGTAATTTTGAAAACTTCGCGACCAAATGACACTACTTGGTTAATGCCCTATTATTTAGACGAAAATATAGAAATTCAACCTACCCTAATAGAAGTAAAAAAAAAACACGTATGCTATTGATATTTTTAATCATACAGAAAAATATTTTACTCTAATAGTAACCACTAATGATAATTTACCCTTAAGACCAATCGAGCTTAACAATTTTGAAATAATAAATTTCTAACCAAATCAGAATCAAATTAATGAAAAAAACATAATCGAAGATATCGATTTAAAATCACTAATTAGGCACGAACACTTAAACTTTGAAGAACGTAAAGAACTTTTTAAACTTATTAAAAGCTTTCAAAATATTTTACATAAACCCGGAGATAAATTAACATTTTTCAATCAAGTCAAACATACTATTAAGACTACGGATGAAATACCCGTACATGCGAAAAGTTACAGATACCCATTCATACATAAACAAGAAGTAGACAGACAAATAGACCAAATGCTACAAGATGGTATCATTCAACCTTCAAATTCTCCCTGGAGTTCCCCTGTGTGGATCGTCCCGAAGAAAGTTGACGCATCAGGACAAAGAAAATGGCGTCTAGTGATAGATTACAGAAAAATCAACGAAAAGACTATAGAAGATAGATATCCTATTCCAAATATCGCAGATATACTTGATAAACTTGGTAGAAGTCAATATTTTACAACACTTGACTTAGCCAGCGGTTTTCATCAAATAGAAATGGACCCAAAAAGTATACCAAAAACAGCATTCAATGTAGAACATGGACATTACGAATATACCAGAATGCCTTTCGGACTAAAAAATGCACCTTCCGCTTTTCAGCGTGCAATGGATAACGTTTTACGCGGATTACAAGGAAAAATATGTCTTGTATATATGGACGATATAATTATCTTTTCAACCAGTCTTCAAGAACATTTAGACTCTTTAAAACAAGTATTTAACAGATTAAGTTCTTTTAACATCAAAATCCAATTAGATAAATCCGAATTTTTGCATAAGACAATTGAATTTTTAGGCCATGTTATTACCCCTGACGGTATCAAACCAAATCCCAAAAAAATCGAAGCAATAAAAAATTTTAAAATCCCTAAAACACCAAAAGAAATAAAATCATTTCTCGGTTTAGTCGGTTACTACCGAAAATTTATAAGGAATTTTGCAAAAATAACGAAACGTTTGACTCATTGTTTAAAGAAAAACGTTAAAATAAATCATGATAAAGCATTTATTACCGCATTTAATCTATGTAAAAATATCTTAACTAATGACCCTATATTACAACACCCAGATTTTAGTAAACCTTTTATTTTGACCACTGACGCTTCAAATTACGCTATTGGAGCAATACTTTCACAAGGAAAAATAGGAAACGACCTACCTATAGCATTTGCTAGCAGAACTCTGAATCAATCAGAATGCAACTACTCAACAATATATTCAGACCTTATTTATTTGGCAGAAAATTCACAATTGTAACAGACCATAAACCATTACAATGGCTGTTCTCAATAAAAGAACCGAATTCAAAATTAGTAAGATGGCGACTAAAACTGCAAGAATATGAATATGATATTCAATATAAAAAAGGAACCCTAAATTCCAACGCCGATGCACTTTCAAGACCACCTCAAGAATTGTACCCAACCGAAATAATAAAATCACCATTGACGCATATGTCAGCAGTATGTGAAAAAGAAGAAAATTCTGACGACCAATATATTTGGCATGAAAAAATACAACATTTCTTTGACACCCAAGAAAACCTATTCGAAAAACCAAAAAAGGTAAATAAAGAAAAGAAGAAACCAAAAATTAATATAATTTCCGATATTCAAATTAAACCCCCAAATAAACCAATTAAAACACCATCGCCATTGCCATCAACAAGTAAAATCAATGACGAAGAAAAAATCAATCAAAACAACTCAGAAACGGATTCAGCCAGTACAAATGACATTCCAAAGGAGCCAAAAGCTGATTTACTTTCAAAATCAGACACAGAAACTATACATACGTCAAGAGAAGACCCCATATTAGGAGCCCCGTATGTTAGTAAAGCCCTAAACACTTTTAAAAACCAAATCATATTTAAATGGACTGAAAAGGAACAACCTTATGCTGTCACCAAAAAATTATTTGAAACCAAAAAGCGATTAATAATTTTTATAAATCAAAACCCAATAACCGAAATAATCCAAAGACTCTTAAGAGATTATTTACCCCCAGATACTTATTGTTTACACTTTCTCAATAAAGAATTAGAACCAATAATAATTCGAATTTTCCAAGAAACCTTTCAAAATAACGCCTACAACCTTGTTATTTCTAATACACTATTAGAGGACGTCGTAGATGTAAATGAACAAAAAGAAATAATTGAAAGATATCATACCACTAAAACATCCCATAGAGGAATGACTGAAAATATAAAAAATATAAAGCAAAGATATTATTGGCAAAGCCTTGAAAAAGACGTAATTAATTTTGTTAATACATGCGAAATATGTCAAAAAACCAAATATGATAGACATCCCTATAAAGTAATTTTTAAACCAACACCAACAGGCTGTAAACCCATGGAACATATTTATATGGATATATATTCCATTTCAGGTCAAAAATATTTGACAATAATAGATAACTTCTCTAAATTTGCTACAGCATACCCTGTAAATGAAACATCAATCGAGATTTGTCAAAATCTAATTAAATTCTTTTCACATCATGGTACACCCTGTAAAATTACAACTGATAATGCACAAAGCTTTAAAAGTAATTTAGTACAAGACCTTTGCAAGACTTATCAGATTGAATTACATTTTACTACACCTTATAACCCAAATTCGAACTCACCAATCGAAAGATTTCATTCAACTTTGAAAGAAAGTCTTATTGTCCTTAGAAACGAACATCGAACTAAAACAATACAAGAATTAATGGATATCGCAATCCTTAATTATAATAACAGTATACATTTAACACATGAATATACACCATTTCAAATATTAAAAGGAAATTTAAATTATCAACTGAATTTTGAGAAAAATATAAATCAAATACAAACTGATTACATACATGAACTCGCCCAAATATTTAGTGAACTTAATGAAAAAATAAATCTAAAATTAAGTGCGAAAAAGGCTAATGTCCTAGCTAAATTAAATGAAAAACGCGAGATTGACCCAGAAATAGCTGAAGCCACAAAACAACTATTACATACACCTCGAAAACTACCATTAAAGTTAGAACCAAAATACAAACCAACTACTTTTAAAAACCAAAGACACCCAAAAGATATTAAAAGACGTTCGTAATTTTCAGGAACTTACTGACAAAATGAAGAAGATCCTGATACTACTCCCACTACTTGTCAACGCACAATATAAAATGGAAGAATTAAATAATCCTTTGTTACCAGTTTACCAATCAACAGGTTACATAATAACAGGTTATCATCATGTCTATTATCATGTAAATCTAACTAATATAAAAGATTGTGTAGAAAACTCGAAATCAACACTTACACAAATTAATGATACCCTAAGTAATCTATACGCACCTATATACCAACTTTTATCTATAAGAACACGTAACCTTTTCGATCAAATAGAATCAATCGAATTATTTGTTAAACATTATACTATCCCACAAAAGCGAACTAAACGCGGACTTTTCAATTTCCTAGGAAAAGCACAAAAATATCTCTATGGTACATTAGATGCCGATGATGGAGAAAGATACGACAATTATATTAAAATATTACGAGAAAATCAAGAAATCTTACATAAAGATTTGTCTGCAACCCAGACTATTGTAAAACAATTAACAAAAGATCTTGACGCACAGCTGACTAATATTAAAACTAATCAGCAAAAGTTATTAACCCGGATGGAAGACCTCACTAATATGACTCATACTACAACCACTTCGTCTTACTATATTGTTACGCTAGACAATATTGAGACTAATCTACGTGTCATTCATGACATAAAAAGTAATTTGCAAACTGCAATAAACTTTGCGGAAATAAACATTATGCATCACAGTATTATTAAGTATAAAGAACTTCGCAGAATAATTACAAAGATAAGGCCCGAGAGTCGTATTCATTTCGACAATATAATTAAATATTACGAAGTAGCACACGCAGATGTGACAATTAAGAATGATCTAATTATATTTTATATTGCAATACCTTTAATTTTAGAGAAACCTTATATACTTTATCGAATATATCCAATACCAATAAATAATCAAATAACGATTTTAAATAATCCGTATTTATTGAGATCTACAGATGACTTTTACAACTCAAAAGAAAATTGTTATAAAATAGAAAATATATCTTTATGTTCTAGAGATACACTGAATAAAAACGAACCCTGTATACCTCAAACAATTAATTTGACAAACCATTGTCCACTAATACCAATTAAATATAATAAAACTTCTATAACACAACTTGAGGACAATTCCCTTATAATTATACCTGCTTCTAAAGAAAGCATATACTTTCAATGTCCAAATCAACATAGCGTTGAAACCATTGACAAAGTATCCTTAATATTGCCTTCAGATTGCAAAGTAAAAATCCAAAATAATATTTACGATTCTCAAAAACTAGAAACAATTAGTTTAAGACTAAAACTCCCATCAATAAATATTGATGAAAAATTAATCCAAGATACTGAACCCTTGGAACTAAAAGAAATAAATCTTGATAAAATCAATGAAGATTTAGAGAATGCTAAAAGATTAATAATTCATCCCCTTAAACAAATGGACTTTGTAAGTTCTGGAGTTTCAATTACTCTAATAATAATTATTATTATAATATTTACAATCATCATAAGTTTCTTGTATTATTATTGCAGAAAGGAAAAATCTAAAGAAAATGTAAAAGTGGACATAAAATTAGAATCTCTCGAAAATCAACCCCGATTTTCTCAAACTTAAGGAGGGAGGAATTATATATATTATATATTATATATTTCTGATTACTCATTCATTCTTGCTATTTCAGCATTATTTTTATATAAATACAGAAGAATTAGTAACCATCTTTAGTCATTAAGTAGCTATAGATCGGTCAACATCCATTGTAATTTCGTGTTTTAAAAAATAAAGTTTTTTAAAAATACAAGTTACAAGTTTGAATGTAAAATTCAACTATGGGATATTGACCGGCGAAAGGTCAATACAATAATTGTATTTCTTTTGGTTTGGTAGCGATTCCATCTCAGACTGGGATGGTGAGGAAATTGTGGTTACCAACCCCGTTCCAAGGTAGTCACAAATCTTAAAATAGTCTTAGCCATTTTCGGTACCAGGCGTTTCGTAAAATTTGAGCGTGTTTGAAGTTTGTCTGTCAGACTAAATAAAATATAGACGAAGCTACCCATTTATGAATAGTAAAAAAATATAGCGCGAACAATCATAAACGTCTCGCCCCTCCATAGAATTAATGAATGAAAACGGGAGTGGCTGGCCGTATTTACGCGATATTGTACACAAGCGTAGCGTATGAAATAACTTATTTGTATAAGATATTAGTTAATTATATTTTGTCAACTTGGTTAAATAAGGACAAACTAGATTTTTTGACAACAGCGTGGTATCTAAAAACATGGCTACAATTTCTTTAATCTACTTTTCAGTTAAAACAAACATGACTAGACAAAAATGAGTATTATTAACCCTTAATATATGGGCCTGAAATTAATATGATCTTTGTATGTATTTAAAATATTTTGAAAATAATATAATACATCCTGCATATATTTTATTTAATTGATTTAGTATAGTAAGTATAGATATGTAAAAAATTAATTACTACTACTGAAAAACATAGGAATAAAGACGCAGAAAATTATTTAATATGACTATTGTTTGCTGTATTCCAGTTTCATCTGTAAATAGAATAACATGACAACTATTAAAAAAAATTAGGCCTCCAAATCAACCGTTGCGTTGATTCAGCCAAACGCCACTGGCTCGTTGTTTGTTCATACTGTTAGAAAGTAAGGATTGAAAATGTGTAATCAAGTTTTTCACCCACCTGATATTTATAACCGATATTAGACACAAAAAAATAAAGGCTGTAAAAACTATAACAACATAAAAATCACGTAAAATGCACTAAAAACCATACTTCTCTGCAAGATACCCAGAAATTTGATACCCCAACGCAAACCGTTGTCCATTTTACACATATGCTTTGTGATTTTACGTTTCGGTTTACAGTTTGCATATTACTCATAGGGCGGCGTTGCCACATTTCGCCTGAAGATTTCTTTGTTGTGGATCTTTACTAAAAAATCCTTGAAATTTTTGAAATTCGATTCCCGTTTTTTAGAAGCACACATACTATAGACGAAATACATAATTATGATATCTTTTACCACAATATTTATTTTATTTATCCATGTGAAGAATCAGTGTTGACAGTCTAGTACAACAACTAGTGAAAGAAAATATGTCACGTACTTGTGCTACATTACAGAATAATTTTTTTGGTCGCCACTTTCTTCTGCCAACGGTATATATAAGAATCAATATATTTTTTCGTGAATCTAGTACAATCTCTTTACGTCTTGTACACTATTTATTGAAATTTACTACCAACCTAAAAAAAGTTCTGACAACACTGCTATGAATTTGATTTTATATGAGTAAGTAGTGGGTTACACTAATAAAACGCAGATTTGACAACGTTGGAACCAGAGCGTTTATAATGTGAGTTAATTTTCGCTCCTAAAATAATCATAATAGCATACTCTTTTCTTTCATACTCTAGGTTTTTTCCATAAAATAAATTTGAAGTAAAACCTCTAAAGCGGCCGGCGTAATGGTTATTGCATCAATTAGTGAATAATAAAATAATATTAATTTTAAAATCAACGACATACATAAAGTAGAAGGAAAAATCTACATATAAAAATTAAATTACAAAATAACTCCTGAATTTTTACCGTACCAACTTTCCCCACTAGAAGATAAAACACGATTAAAAATGTTCAAATTAGCAAACGTGAAAATTTGGTAAACTTACTTTCATCTATCTAGAACTAAACAGACATGCATTGAATACATCCCCTGCAGTAATATTGAACCACTTAGTGGCGGTGACTTGCTTTTCGTTCAGTTGTGGGAAATTTGAATATTACTATCATTAATTTCGGCCTATTAAATCGTCATTATTTACGTTCACGAAATCAAACCACAAAAAGAGAGCAAGAGCAAGAACTATTTTTGAATAGACAGACCAGACATAATATTACTTTTTGTTTTAGAGACCGTAACCTTACCAAAAAACAATCACCCTGTCTTCTCATTTCTGCCGGTCTGCTTGTTCTGTAGGTCTTTTTGAAACATATTCCAAAAACCACCTATTCAAATTATTTCAAAATTTTAGTAAAATTCGAAGAGGGCGAAAAAAGAAGTTTAACGTAGGCTCCGAACCACGGTCCTCGGTTACTCTTTCAATTCTTGGTCCACACATCTCCCTCGAGCTATCACCACTCGGGTTACGGTGTAGCCTATGATCTTCAGTAACCTACCGACTAGCAAGTGTGTATCTCCATCAACGTATCGGAGTGAATTTAAATTCTTGACGCTGTTGATGCCTGCAGAGTGACAGGTCGATGTGGGTCATCGACAGAAATCCCCATAGTCTAGAGAATGAATCAGATGTTCAGCCAAATATAAAATAAGAGTTACTCTGTTATCTTCTTAAGCGCACCGAAAAAATATTAGAATATATATATATATATATATATATATATATATATATATATATATATATATATATATATATATATATATATATATATATATATATATATATATATATATATATATATATATACAAGGAATAATAATTTATAATAATTAAGAGAGTTATAGAGTTACTCATATCCTCTTAAGGATTTATAATAACAAAATATGTTAGGCAAATAGTTCTGCTTTCTTGGTAATCTACAAAAACATGGTTAAAAAATTTTACTTGAGCCCTTAGAGGTATATGTTTGTTTCTATATATTGATTAGTTTGATTTCGAAAATAGAAAAGTTACCTTAGAGGCAAAAATTTTGCTCGGGGAAAGTTTTTCGATGGTAGATTAGGGGTGATATAACGGAGATTGTTCTGGTTTTCCTTTTAGCCTTGACATGTTTGATCAATGATACATCCATGGAAAGAGTCTATAGTTATAACTAGAAAAAAACCCTTTCTGAAAATGCTACGATTCCTTCCAAAAGTATCTAAAGTATCTCAGTCTTTCAATAGATAAAACAATTATTTGTATATTAATAGTTTAGTTGGGGTTCGGCGTTGGTTTGAGTACATTGAACATAATTTTAAGGTGGCTGTTATCTTCTTTTGCATTTCTTTCACCGTGGTTTTATTTGCAGTGGCTATCTGTTGTATATTCGCATAATCTTTCTCATTTTTCAGAGGCTGGATTCCATGGACAACTGAGATTAATTAGTATTGTATTTTGCCCTTATAACAACATCAATTTAGAATTTGTTAAAGCCATATGTGATTTTAACGTTTTGAGAGAATTACTAGCCAAAAATTGACCTTCATTACTATTCCTACCAGGGACGCACTGGGGGAATATTAGGGGGGAGGGGCAAGTAGAAAAAACCCAATTAAGAACTAAAAAAAGTCCTCACCCTTACTTGTGTGTAGGTAGTATAAGTCTGAACCCTACGGCTTTAAAGAAAATTGACAAATTAAATAGTTCCAACAATCATAACATCTTGCTCACAGAATAAAATAATGGGTACGCTCCCCCCTATATGTTCCTCCCTGGTTCCTACACAAACTTTTGTATCATCAACCAAAGGACGCTCCAAGAGTATTTATTTCTATTATATAGAAATTAATAATGATACAAAAATATACTTTAGATTCGGGAAATATGGTGTGAAATATTAAAAAATAAAATATCATTGATTCGTTAGTATTAGCATCTAACTTCTATAAGAGTTAGTAGTCAGTAAATACTGTTATCTTGAAAGATCTGTTAAAGCCAAAATATCTAGGAAAATGTAAAATATATTACATTTTATGTCGCTTTTAGAAACTGTGTTCATAAAACAGTCTGTCTGTAAAATGTCCATAATGGTATTATCAGAGCACACGTGTGCTCTGCTATGCAAGGGTGAATTTAAAAACCCCTCTTTTAGTGAGTCATTCAATTAACCGTATTAACACACTGATTGGTTGATAAAGCTTCCGAATTGAACCTTTTATTAACGCTAATAGTTTGCCATCTACAGGGAAGACTTTATTTCACAATTACCTTTTTTTATACTTGGAGCATTCGTAATAAAAATACATGAACTTAATTGAATTATATTAGATAATAAATCACAAGAATAAAGCTTACAATATTTTATTTTATATTTAAGGTACACTAATTGCCTCTATAAATAATAAATCTAAACCTAGAACATTGAACGAATAAAATAGCAACAAACACATTTTGTATGAATCCATGGTTAAAAAATATACATAATTCAATTTATTTAGAGATAAATATACCATAATAGTAAAAAATATATACATTCTGATTAAGTTGCAATACACGATGTCCACAAGTATATATATATATATATATATATATATATATATATATATATATATATATATATATATATATATATATATATATATATATATATATATATATATATATATATATATATATATATATATATATATATATATATATATATATATATATATATATATATATATATATATATATATATATATATATATATATAAATATCAAGTACTTTCTTGGGATGAGATTCGTGGATTGAACAAAGAAACTTTAATTGACGTTTCGCCTGTCCATTTCAGGCTTTTTCAAAATATTTAATTCTGCACATCTAAAAATTAAATACAAAAAGTGTATATATGTAAGTTAATAAATAAAAACAATTAGGTATAACGGCACGCACTAAAATTATTAAAACATTTATTTAAAATAGTACAGTACATACCTTGAGAAAGATGTTCTTTTACCTTGCTTGGCAGTGTGGAGGTAAGTGATACACTGGTTAAAGAATTCTATTGTTTTTTTTTTATATATATCCTTTAGTTTTTTTGATTATATTAACAATGTAGAACTATTTGTGGATACGGGTTGTTTTAAAAGTATTTGTGTGAGTCTGACAGTATACAGTATGTATTTATGATTGATGGAAAATAGTTTATAACAATTGAATTAAATTAGATTGTGATATATTTGGCTGAGATTGTCAATGTCTTTCCGATCGTTTACTGTATTTTTTTCTTTTTTTATCTCGACCATTTCTTTGAATGTCAGTTTATGGTAATGTTGTTCTTTTGATAAGACCGTTGTACTCGAAAAATCAAATTCATGTTTCATGTCTCTTTCATGTTTATGTAGTGCTGTGGAAGCATTTTTTGTATATTTATGCCCATTTAGTCTATTTGATAGGTATTGTGTGGTCATGCCTATATATTTTTTGGGGCAGTTTAGGCAGATTGATTGTTTTTTAATTGGTGTCTGACTTTTTAGTGGTGTATATAAAGATTTAAGGGTATTGTTAGATTTGTGGCATACGGTTATGTCGTGTTTACCGAGAATGTGTTTAATCTTTTCAGAAAGACCTTCAGTGTATGGTAAAGATATGTATGTAGTTGTTTTATTGTTGTCATGATTATTTACAATATGTTTTGTGGCATTGTATAATTTTTGGGTTCTTCGCTTTATAATTCGTTCGATGGCTTTTAATGGGAAATGATTTTTTAAGAGAGTATTTTTAACTTTATTTAGAATGTCAACTCGGTATATAGATGATGTTAGTGTTAGCGCACGGTCAACTAATCCTATCATCACGGAGTTTTTTTGACATTTTGGGTGACTGGAATTATAATTAAGGTAGCGGGAGGACCAGGTTTTTTTGGTGTACCACTTAGTTTTAATGCCATTTGTTTTGTGGTCTCTTATTAATGTTAAATCCAAAAAGTTTATAGCACCATCATTTTCTATTTCGGAAGTAAACTGCAATTTTGGATGAAAATTGTTAAAGAGGGAGATAATTTCCGTTGTTTTATTTTTTGGTATGGCTAATAAACAATCATCCACGTACCTTTTAAAAAATAATATTGGTACATTGGCTTTTTGTAACACTGTTTCTTCTAGATATTCCATTACTATTTGGGCTGCGGTGGAAGAGATGGGTGAACCCATTGCACATCCGTCAAGTTGTTGGTAGTAATCATCTTTGTTTTGGAAATAGTTGTTCGAAAGAATGAGATCTATCCCTTCTATGAATTCTGTGCAAGTGAGTGTTGTGTGATTCTTTATCTTTATTATTCTTTATCTGATAGCGATAGATTATAACAAGACTGTAATAATGAATACCATTGATTACAACAACAAAATTAATGCACTTCTTGATGACAAAAACACATATAAAAAAATGAGATTTGATTCGACGAAATCTCTTCAATCCAAAAATAACTCGTTCATAGAAAAACTGTTAAAACGTAATCACATATCCGAAAAAGAAGCCAAATCATTAAAAATACATAATTCTGTTCCACCAAAATTCTATGGAATGCCTAAACTTCACAAACCCGACATTCCTATGAGACCCATTGTTTCCTATATTCAGTCACCATTCTACAAACTTTCAAGTTTTTTATCAAATTGCTTATCAAAAATTACAGGCAGAAATAATTATTACATTAAAGATTCGTTTGAATTTAAAAAGTTTATAGACAACCTTAAAATACCAAATAATTTCCAACTCATCTCTCTAGACGTAATATCCTTATATACAAACATTCCGACTAAACTTTTAAAACAAATCATTAAAGAAAAATGGAATCAGATAAAGAATCACACAACACTCACTTGCACAGAATTCATAGAAGGGATAGATCTCATTCTTTCGAACAACTATTTCCAATACAAAGATGATTACTACCAACAACTTGACGGATGTGCAATGGGTTCACCCATCTCTTCCACCGCAGCCCAAATAGTAATGGAATATCTAGAAGAAACAGTGTTACAAAAAGCCAATGTACCAATATTATTTTTTAAAAGGTACGTGGATGATTGTTTATTAGCCATACCAAAAAATAAAACAACGGAAATTATCTCCCTCTTTAACAATTTTCATCCAAAATTGCAGTTTACTTTCGAAATAGAAAATGATGGTGCTATAAACTTTTTGGATTTAACATTAATAAGAGACCACAAAACAAATGGCATTAAAACTAAGTGGTACACCAAAAAAACCTAGTCCTCCCGCTACCTTAATTATAATTCCAGTCACCCAAAATGTCAAAAAAACTCCGTGATGATAGGATTAGTTGACCGTGCACTAACACTAACATCACCTATATACCGAGTTGACATTCTAAATAAAGTTAAAAATACTCTCTTAAAAAATCATTTCCCATTAAAAGCCATCGAACGAATTATAAAGCGAAGAACCCAAAAATTATACAATGCCACAAAACATATTGTAAATAATCATGACAACAATAAAACAACTACATACATATCTTTACCATACACTGAAGGTCTTTCTGAAAAGATTAAACACATTCTCGGTAAACACGACATAACCGTATGCCACAAATCTAACAATACCCTTAAATCTTTATATACACCACTAAAAAGTCAGACACCAATTAAAAAACAATCAAACGTAGTTTACAGCATTCCCTGCCTAAACTGCCCCAAAAAATATATAGGCATGACCACACAATACCTATCAAATAGACTAAATGGGCATAAATATACAAAAAATGCTTCCACAGCACTACATAAACATGAAAGAGACATGAAACATGAATTTGATTTTTCGAGTACAACGGTCTTATCAAAAGAACAACATTACCATAAACTGACATTCAAAGAAATGGTCGAGATAAAAAAAGAAAAAAATACAGTAAACGATCGGAAAGACATTGACAATCTCAGCCAAATATATCACAATCTAATTTAATTCAATTGTTATAAACTATTTTCCATCAATCATAAATACATACTGTATACTGTCAGACTCACACAAATACTTTTAAAACAACCCGTATCCACAAATAGTTCTACATTGTTAATATAATCAAAAAAACTAAAGGATATATATAAAAAAAAAAAAACAATAGAATTCTTTAACCAGTGTATCACTTACCTCCACACTGCCAAGCAAGGTAAAAGAACATCTTTCTCAAGGTATGTACTGTACTATTTTAAATAAATGTTTTAATAATTTTAGTGCGTGCCGTTATACCTAATTGTTTTTATTTATTAACTTACATATATACACTTTTTGTATTTAATTTTTAGATGTGCAGAATTAAATATTTTGAAAAAGCCTGAAATGGACAGGCGAAACGTCAATTAAAGTTTCTTTGTTCAATCCACGAACCTCATCCCAAGAAAGTACTTGATATTTATAAATTGTAATGTTCAAGAAGAGAAATATATATATATATATATATATATATATATATATATATATATATATATATATATATATATATATATATATATATATATATATATAAATATATATGTTTATATGTATTTAACCCACAGAGCAAGCAGAGTTTCGTGCAGGCCACAGTACAATCTAGCAGATACAAAATGTAAGGATTTTGATCGAGAAATGTCTTGCATTTGTCGACTACAGCAAACCATTCGCTTCAATTGAGGTCTGGGCCATATACAAAGCAACCGACAATGCAACCATATATGACAAAGAAACACTCCAAGTAGACATCGATCAAGATATTCAAACGAGGAAATTTTCTATTCGACGTGGCGTGATGACACAATCTCCCCGAAGCTATCTACCCTGGCATTAGAAGACATTTTTAAGACGCTAAACTGGCAGGAGAAGGGTATTTGTATTGACACCTGAACCATTTGCGCTTCGCGGACGATATATAAGAAGATACTTAGCGATCTAAAAATCGCCTCAGATAATGTTGGACTCTCCATGAATGTAGACAAAACAAAAATAATGTCACATGCTAGAAATAAAATTGGCATAGAGGTAAAGTATAATCGAAACCGTAAAAGAATATACGTACTTATGTCACGCGATTAAACTGGGGAAGAAACCAACAAGCGGAGGTCATAAAAACAATTAGAACGACATGGCCCGAAGTTAGTCGGCTTAAAACAGTATTGAAGAAACCAGAAACGCCAATGAACCTGAAGACAATTTATATATGCATTTTCCCTGTCATGACTTATGGAATGGAAACAATGACAATGGCTGCCAACAAACTCCGCACTACTTAAAGATCAATCGAAAGACTAATGCTTGGTGTAACACTTAGAGACTATGTAAGAAATAGGAGATATGTATAGAGGAAGGCTGTTATATATATATATATATATATATATATATATATATATATATATATATATATATACATGTATAGTATTGTCTACTTTTAAATCGTTATAAACTCTTAGTATTCTGATAATTTATTTGCTGTTTTAATATACAAATATAATTACCCGAATTTGATCAAATTTTTGTCTAAAATAACAAGTTTTGCTCTATCCTTGATAGGTTGAAAAACATACTCAAAGGACGCTTTGATAGAAATCCGGAATCTGTAAATTTGTATTTTAATGTTATTGGACTTAAGCATCAATGCTTCGAATTTATGATGCGTATAAACATTTCTTGATTTATTATATAGGATGCTAATTAAGTATGTAGAATAATGCAAATATATCCTGAACTGTTTTTATCTCCGGGTATAGGGTGTTTAGGTTTTAAAAAATGTATACTTTTGGTAGTTTAGAAAAATTATTTTAGTTAAAACTAGATTCAATGTGATCCAATATTCCACTTGGAAAGCGTGAAAAAAATTAAACGCCACTATTTTTTGTTTCAGTACCTCGCAAACCTTCGAAACACGATTTGCTTCGACTAACTAAGCTAATATAACAGAAATTAATATAATTTGGGCAAACAATTCAAACATTTTTGAAGGTATGCTGAGTGATGTAAAGGAGAAAATGTTTATGGAAAATTAAATTTTATTTTAGAAATAAACCATTGAACAGAAAAAAATATCCACGACAATTAAAATGTTTCTTATTGGAAATATAATAACCAATATTTTACTACATTTTTGGAATCTAAGGAAAAAAACTAGGCCACAATAATTTATCAATTTCAATGAAAAATACAACAGTTTTTGATATATTTAATTTTATTATGTGTACATTCTCTTTAAAAGAAAAAAGAAAAACACGTTATTCAAGTAGGGTTTGAAATCTTTAATAAATAAAATTTAGATCATTTCATTTAAATAAGAAAAAAATTGATTATTTTTATATTTAACATCTTTTTCTATGTTTTATACCCGCGAAGATATGTAGCATTGTTACTCTCCATTGAATCACTCTATACATAAAGATTTAACGATTCTTCTAAAGTTGTTAATAAATCAATTTAATCAAATAAAAATCGAATTAAAGATAAAGACAATATTAAAAAAAAAATAATATCAAATTTTTGTTACTTGTCAAATTTAACCCCGTTTTTTAATAAAATTTTAAAATATAAAATAAAAATACAATAAAAATAATTTTATTGTATTATAATGCAATCTAAAAATAAATATCGCCAGATATGCGGAAATACATAAAAAAACAAAACGATTCTGTAATCTCTAATTTTTATTTCGTACTTTTTAGCTTTAAACTTTCTAGCCCTGGGAGATGATGCAAAAATAATTATTAAAGAAATTGGTTAGAAATTACATTTTTATTTAATAAATCAAAATGAATTTCTTTCTTAACTATATCTGTGAAACAGTTAAATGGTTCAAATTTGGTATGTTTGGAACTCTCCCCTAGTGGGGTAAAAAAGGATAAAATTTGTGTCTGCTTTTTTGTAATATCTCTATAACTAAATGGGACTTAAAATTTATTTTTTCGTCAACGATTCTGAAAAATAACTATATAAAATCAGTCTCATATATATATATATATATATATATATATATATATATATATATATATATATATATATATATATATATATATATATATATATATATATATATATATATATATATATATATATATATATATATATATATATATATATATATATATATATATATATATATCGTACCGTTTCCTAAGAATATGGTCAAAATTTGAATACACCCGTTAAAATGTGTTATTTTTAAGTGATCAAACTGTGAATTAATTTGTTATTTTTTGATCATCTGATACATAAAGTAACAGTGAACAATCCAACAAAAGGATACGTTTTAAAACAGATCAAGAATGCTAAAATAGTTAGTTTTATGCATTTATCCTAGGACGAAGATATAAAATATTGTTAACAAAACATTGGCGAATACCTCTCGTGTGTTATATTCGTATAGAGAGTGGTACCTTATAATAAGATTTTGTTTACCATTCTACAATGATTAGCTCGGAACAACTCGAAGAACTATTAAAAAAAATTGGGGAAAGCACCAAAAAAAGTATCCAAGAAGCCAATGGACAACAGACCAGAGAAATTAAAAACCATATAAAACACGAAATAGCGGAACTTAAAACAAAATTTGAGGAAGAACTAAATCAAAAGGCTAGTGAATTTGAAACCAAGTATAGGGAACTAAAAATCAAACATCAAAAATTGGAAAAGGACCTCAAAAAGAACAATATTATAATTTTTGGTCTAGACGTTCGAAACGAAAATCTAGGATACTATATATCAGAAACAATAACTAACCTTCTCGGCATAAAATTAGAAATTGGGGATATCAGTAACGCTTATACTTTAGGCAAACAAAACAATAGAAGTCCAGTTATTGTTAAATTGGTATCTTACTTTAAAAAACAAAATATCCTACAAACTATTAAAAAACTAAAAAACACTGGAATAACCATAGCACAGGATTTAACACTAGAGGAGCAAAAAGAGAATAAAATATTGAGACAAGGATTAAAAAAAGCGCGCTCTAAAAATCTAAACGCTGTTATTAAAAACAATAAACTTTTTATTAATGGGGAGCCCTTCACAGCCAACCTATTGGCTGAGGAAGAAGATCTAGTTATTGAATCAGAGAACAACAGACTTGTAAGTGAAACATCTCCAAATACGCAAGATTACACCAGTTCAGCGACGACAGAAATACCTGTATTAAGAGCCAATAGCAGTGCTCCAGCTACTCCAACTACAAGACCAATTTTGGAAGACGAATTTGAGGAAAACCAACGAGAGAAGGATACATCTGAACCAGAAAAAGTGGGAGAAATACAAAGAAGAAGGCTGAAAACAGCAAACCAGCTTATCAACAAGCTAGGAAGACCAATTACTAGACTGAATAGCAACAACAGGACTCCAGTCAAAACAAGTGCATCCAAATCTATTAAAAAAAGCACAGGTTAGTTAGATAGTTCTTCTGTTTTTTTCTTCTTTTTTTTTCCAATTTTAATGTAAAGACATACGTGTTCTGTGTAAGTTGGTGGATAGTTAAATATAGAGTGAGCATTTGTTTTTCTTTCCATTTCAGCATCACATATTTTTTTTATTTGCTAAACCAAATTATTGTCTTTTTAAAATTTTTATGTAAGGTTAATATGAATTGGAACGTAAGAGATTTCGATTGTTTTGATATTAATACATGTGAAGCTAGTAATATTAGTGAAGCAAAGCTAGCACTTAAACCTACTAAAACAAAAGATAATTTTTCTATATTTCACACAAATATTCGCAGTGTGTACAAAAATTTTTCACTTCTTGAGGCATTATTGGCAGGCATGGATCATAGTTTTGATATAATCGTGTTAACAGAGACTTTTCAAATTAAGGACGTAAATACATTTGGCTTAAAGGAGTATGTTTGTATACATAATGATGGTAAAATAAATCAGAATGATGATGTGCTTGTATTTATTAAAAACGTATATAAGTTTAAATATAAAGTTAGGATTGCCAATATAAATTGTCTAAGAATTGAGTTAATAATGTCAGGTAAAACTACATCTATAACAGCTATATATAGACCAAACCCTACTGATATAAACTTGTTCATTGCTGATTTGCAGGTTTATCTAAAAAATGTTTCAATAAATGATATCGAAATATTGATATGAGATTTAAACATTAATATTTTAAGTAACACCGTAGAAACCGAGGACTACCTAAATTTGTTATATGAAGCCGGTTACAAGTCTCTCATAAATAAGTATACTAGAGTCGAAAGAGACGCTATAAGTTGCATAGATCATATATTTTTTAAAAGTACGTGTATTAGCCAAAAAACACTAAAACCTATCATACTTAATTCTAAAATAACCGATCATTATCCCATTATGCTAACATACGAAATATCTAGTAAACAAAGTAAATTAGTAGAGAAAAAGAAATATATTGATTATAAAAAATGTATAAACTTACTGGAAAAGCAAAACTTTAACGGTATCTACCTCGAAAACAGAAATGTCGACAAAATTACGAGTAACTTGGTAGATGCAATGAGTAAGTGTATGGACGAGAGCACAATAACTTATTTACCAAGAGTAAAAAAACACCTTGGATCACAAATGGAATTTTAAAAGCAATGAAAATAAGGGACGAAATCTATAAAAAATATAAAAGAAGTGGGAGCGAGACATTGTACATTGAATACAAAACCTACCGAAATAAAATCAATAAACTGATTGAGATAACAAAACAAAATTATTTTAAAAAGTAATTAATAAGAATATGAATAATACTAAAACAATATGGCAGCCAATGAACAGTTACAATAATTCTAATCACTCAATAAATTCAATGAAAATCCAAGCTATTTTCCATAAACAAAAAACAGTACAATTCACGGACTCCCAAATTATCGCGGAAAGTTTTAACGAGTATTATGCTTCTGTAGGGGAAGAGATGGCTCAGGACATTATAAAAAATAATAAAACAACAACAAAATTCCAAACTAAATTTTAACCTGTAAGAATTCAATATATTTGTGTGAAGCCACAGAAGACGAGGTAAGTAAAATTATTGAGTCACTAAAAAACGAATCCGCCCCAGGAATTGATGAAATAACAACAAAAATATTAAAAGTAGGTAGTTACAAATTAGTACCACCAATAACTCATCTATTAAACTTAATATTTTTAACTGGGAAATGTCCACAGCATTTTAAAAAAGCAAAAATTAAACCGATTTATAAGAATGGTGCAACAGATCAAATGGAAAACTGCAGACCAATAAGCCTAATATCAAACCTTGCTAAGATTTTTGAAAGGGCTCTTAAAATAAGACTAATGTCATTTTTAAATAATAACAATCTATTATCGCCCTTTCAGTTTGGATTTCAAAACAACAAATCAACTAACGATGCAATAGCATTATTAACTAGTAAAATAAGTCAAAGTTTGGATACAAGTAAACCATGTGCTGCGGTATTTGTTAATTTAGCAAAGGCATTTGACTGTGTAAGCCATCAAAAATTGTTATCTAAACTTTATAACTGTGGTATACGTGGGCGTGCACATGATCTTTTAAAGACTACCTTAGCGGTAGGGAGCAGGTGATAGAAATAAATCAAAATATCAGCCAACCAAAGGTTGTTAATTATGGTATCCCACAAGGAACAGTTTTGGGTCTTGTATTGTTTTTAGTCTATTTAAACGAGCTCCTTATATTACAATGTATGGGAACAGTTATTTCATTCGTCGATGACACAGCACTCTTTATAGAAGGCGATACATGGGAACAAGTGGAACATAAAACAAAAACGGATTTACAAACAATAGTGGAGTGGTTCGATTCTAATTTACTTACTAAAAATTTAACAAAAACGGTTTATTTGATGTTTTCAAGTTATAAAAGCGGATTGCCTCATGTGGTGTCTATCAATATTTACTTAACGTTTAGAAATCATGTCTGGACTTTACATCGCTTAAAAAATACTAAATATCTTGGTATAATTATAGATGAAAATCTAAAATGGGATATCCAGGCTGAAGCCCTTACTAAGAAAATGAGATCGCTTATGTATATTTTTAGAACTATGTCAAAGATCCTTGATATTAAATGTCTGAAAATGATGTATTACGCCCTTGTATAGTCTCTGCTGTAGTATGGAATAATTGGTTGGGGGGGGGGGGGTGCTTATCAATGTAACCTAATTCCTGTAATTATAGCACAAAAGAAAATACTAAAAATAATGTTTAAATTTGATGGACCCATCTTCTGTATTCCCAGACAAATATGTTGAGCGTAAAGTCTCTTTACTATAAGTCATCTGTTTTACATTTGTCAAAAAAACACATGCTTCGCCAAAACGATACACACCCTTATCAAACTCGATTTAGAGAGGGACTAAATCTGACACTACCGAGAACATTCAAGCAAATAGGAAAACAGAATTTTAATTATATTGGCCAGAAAATTTATAACTTAATGCCTTAAGATCTGAAAAATAAAATATATAATGTAAACTTTAGAACACACTTATCAAAGTGGCTAATAGGAGAAGCAATTGATTTGTAATATATGTAATAGTTTGTTTTTTGTATTTTTTTCATCATTGTTCATTCATTGCATGTATGTTTGTAGTGTTTTTTATTGCATTCAGTGAAGTATGTTTTTTACTCTGCTATAATTCAACATAATAGTTCAATTAGTGGTTTTGTTTTTATAGTTATTTTTTTTTATTGGACATATGTTTGTAATAATTTCACTAAATTTAGTGCCCTTATGTTGTTTTTTACTCTTTTTAAATTTGAAATGGTATTTTAGTTTATTTGTGATTATTAAATGATTTTAACTCACAAACTCTGTTTATGTATGGCTGACAAGCCGCAAGCTTAGCGATGTTAAACAGGGTTATCTGTATTTGAAGTAGAGATAGTAAAATGCGTTTAATATTTATTTGCCATTTATAATTGTTATTTGTTGTAATGTAATTGATTGTATGTTTTCTTGTATAAATAAATATTATTATTATTATATAAATATATATATACATATGTATGTGTGTATATATATATATATATATATATATATATATTTATATAAATACATATATATATATATATATATATATATATATATATATATATATATATATATATATATATATATACATCTTAAGAATTTTTGAAACCGGTGAAAAATGTACTACAAATTTATATCTATGAATACTAATTTTAAACCATTGTGTTTCAAAACAACACCAAACATTAATACCTAGTTGTCAAAATCTGCTGAACTGATTCCTGTAATGAGAAGTGAGAGTTTGCTCTATTTAAGAAGTGAGAAGACGCTGTAAATAACATGATTACATATAATTTAATAGGTAGACACATTGTTTTATGGATCATCACGCCCAAAGCTAGTTAAATTAAATCGTGACTTAGTAATTTTTATTCAACACTTCTTCATAAATGTAAAATTACTACTCAACTTTATTAAAAGTATATCTTTATATACGTTCGCAACTCTTCACCATTCACCAGCTATATAACATGTTCAGATGTAAATGTTATATCGTATTCACTTTATTTATCAAGCTGGGTTAACATTTTACTTGCATAAATTTTCTTCTTTCTATAAAACAATGATCTATTCCACCGCTCACCTTACGTCTTAGTAGAATATATAAATAGGTACAACGTACAGGGTGTCTGGTTATATTTTAAACGGGGTCTACAAGCTAAACTTCTACAGATATCCAATAATATTGTTTACAACAGTTTTAGGGTTTTTTCTGAACTGTCAGAATTGCTAAAACAATAAACAAATGACAATTGTTGATGAGAAATGACAGTATCCAGTTCTATATTTTCTACAGAAACCATTGTCCATGTTGATATGATGTAACAGTTTATTCGTTGTAATGTTTGGGCCTCGTTTTTCTATTAGTTTTAAAGATAACCTTACTGGACATACACGTCAGTATTATTTTTTATGTACCATTTACTTCTCGCTCCACATTTTGCACTTGTGGGGTTTTGGAGAAAATAGTGTTATACTAATTTTTTGCTAGCAATTCGCCTTTCATATAAACTTCCTTCTCAAAATATTGTAACTTACAGTTAACGGCTTCATTGGCCCTTTCAGGCAAGTTCAAAAGCATAAAGGTAAAATATTTTCATTTTTAAGCCGTCTGAGTGTTCTTCATCGCAGTTTTTACCATGGAAAGCAAATCTTCAGTACTAAATGTTTTTGAACTCATCTTTCTTTTTTCATGTAAACTTTGCAGTATCTTTAGCCAGACAAGCAGTTTTAAAACGTCAATTTTTACCTCGTATTGTTTGAAATATTTATCTTGTATCAACTTAGCTGGTTGGTTCCAATTTGACACTGGTTTCTTTATAATTTTCAGCATTACAAAGTCATGCTGTTTTAGTTTTCCAACATTTTTGCTATTTCTTCAACGCCTGTCGACCTTCCCAACTTATAATCTCGTTAATCGCAAAATAGCGAGAACTGATTCGAACAAAATCTTCTTGTTTTCAAAGTGTTTGATGGCATGTTCTCACAAAAATGTGTTCAATGTCTTTAAATGATTTCTACTGAATCTAGAAATATTTTCCTCATCAGCTAGCGTTGCTCAAACAAATTTTATGAATTTGACAAACTTGTGAAACGTTACTATGTTTGTATTTTCTCTTTTGATTTGCATTTTTACTCAGTGTTTATAGAAATAATAAACCAATGTCCATAAACCAGTGTCCAACTTTTGCCACTGAAAAACTTTTATTTACATGTTTTGGGGATTAATATCTTATAAATAAATTCATCTTTATTAGATTAGGAGGAAGCTCTTCGGTAATTAGTGAAATTATTTCTTGCATTGGAACTACTCTCGTTCCCGCTGTCTCGTGTTGGTTTGAGTACACATTTATTGTACTCTGAAAACATATCATACTGCATCATGAATAGTTTGGACAAAATATTTATTAAATTCCAAAAGTCAGAACAGAAGAAGTAGTGGGTTAAAACGTTAGACCAGGGACTAGTTATTCTACTAGTACAATTGTATTTGTATGCGAAGATCATTTTGATGGAATTTACTTTACGCCATTTTAAGCCGTCAATTTAAAGATTTTTATAATTATTGTTTTTTGGTTAAAACAAGATACCAACATTTATATAGGGTTCAGCCACATCCAATCGTCAGCCAATACGTAAAAAATCATAAATAATAAGGATTCCAGAACAAATTGCTGGTGTCTAAACTAGGAATTCATTCCGACAGGTTTATTATGTATTGTTGCAAGCTCGATGAAAGTTTAGTAAATTAGTAGTGTTCAAACTATTAAAAAACAGTGCTTTTAGCATTTTTAAATTTTGCATTCAGTCATATTAAAAATCTTCTTTAAAATGCATAATCCAGTCGTCAATCGCTTATATTTTTATTTACGGCGAAAAGGAAGAAAATATGTTAAACGAAGGTGGCTTAGAAAATTTCGAGAGAAGAAATGTTGAAAAAGATAGAACGAAACAAATCCATCAGAAGACAGAAGAGGCTTTGGCAAGTGCCGAAATTCAATGGGCCTAAGAGAAGCAGCTACAAACTTTAATGTTTTCCGAGGCACCATTCAGAATCGACTTTACGTGCGGTCAAAGAAAAACGGGTCCAAATACAATATTAAGTTCTGAAGAAAAAATTTTCAATTGGATATTGAAGCTAGCAAAATGCGGATTTCCTAGAGAAAAGATGACATATTCAACACAGTCCAACAACGAAAACACACCAGGGGGTAAATGATACTATACATTTTTAAATAGATACCCAGAATTATCGACAAGAGAGACTGAAGGTTTAACTAATCTAAAGTTTTTGAAACGGAAGAATACATTAGATCATGGTTCAAGATGTCTTGAGATATATTTGGGAGAAAACAAGTTCCTTGACGTTCTTGAAGAACCATTTACCATAACCATTTAGGATGTTAAATGAAGATGAAACAAGTTCAAAAAAGTTCTGACCCCTATAAGGATCAAAGAATTGACGTTGGAAAGGGTGGAGGTCAAGTTAAGTTCCTGTTATTTACTACCAGTGGAGAGATAGTTGCTTCACTGGTCGTATTTTCATATTCACGACCTCCAAGGGCAGTCGTTGATAGTGTGGATGGCTGTTGGTAACAGGATTGATGCGAAGAGACACTTTCTGCGAGGACATTGTAAATAGGGTGCATAATGGTTTAAAGCAGGATATTACAAAAACACCAGTACTTCTATTTGTTGATGGGCATAAATCTTATCTCACCATAGCCCTCTCATAATTTTTCAATACACATGACATCATTTTGTATACAACTCACATGCTGCAATCTGAAGATGTGAGCATATTTAAACCCTTGAAAAGAAAACTGTCAGTAGCTGGCAGTCTAGACCAGAAAATTTAAATTTGGTGCTCACTAAAAATTTTCACCGTTGCTTGCCGAAGTTTTAAGTAATATAACATTAGCAAAGGCAATAAAAAGTGGACTCCGAAAATTATGTGCATAAACCATTCTTCGAAACTGA
Source organism: Kuschelorhynchus macadamiae (assembly GCA_030620095.1). Taxonomy (NCBI): domain Eukaryota; kingdom Metazoa; phylum Arthropoda; class Insecta; order Coleoptera; family Curculionidae; genus Kuschelorhynchus; species Kuschelorhynchus macadamiae. Next base: position 2,577,417 of record JAUTXW010001521.1, read on the forward strand.
GGAGTAAGATACAAGAGAAAGAAGTTGAAAAGATAATTTCATACTTGATTAAAATATTTAATGAACGGGAAACTATCCATATTGCTGATAATTCAGTTCAGTCAATTGAACTGGAAGTAGACCAAAATGTAATCCTCGAAGCAGAAAGTCTAGAAGTTAAAAATTATTCAATTTTAATAAATATAATAGTCTAAAAGTTGAAATAGGTTTACTATTGAATATGATTATGAATTTGCTTTTTCTGAATTAAATACGATAACAAATGGAAAAAACTACACTGCTCATTAGATGAAGCAAATGTAAGTGAGAAAAGATCAAATAGAAAAAAGATGAGAAATTCATAAAATTAAAGAAAATAGCATGGTTGGAAAGAACTAAATAACCGATTCAGGTATAAGGAATCAGGAAAAATATTGAGAAACTCGTAATTAAAATATATAAAAAAACAGATATAAAAGAAAGGAATCTAGATATAGAAGAAAATGGCTTGGATGAAAATAATGAAACTATAGCGTCCAGTTTAAATAGTGAGGATCAAATAAAAAAGAGAAATGTTGAGATACTCATAATTAAAATAAGTAAAAAATACATATATAAAAGAAAAGAATCTAAATATGAGAGAAGATTAAGAAGAACATATTAAGAAAATTACAGTCATGTTTATATGTGTGAATATTTACACGATCTAATGGAAATGCATCAAACTGTAACGGTACACGTGTGCTACAATATAAAAGAACCTTCTTCAATTCAAAAATCCAGTAAGAAACTCACTAAAGACGAATAGACATCTGACATTTCCTCCATTCCGAATTTTTGCAAAAAAGGATAAGAGAAAGACAAATGAGGATATTAAAAAAAGAAAAAAGGCCGAAAAGAATTGAAGAAAATGAAAATGAAAAAGAAAACTTGAAGAAAATAAGATGGTGGTAGAAAGGCCAAGAAAGAAGAACAAAGAAAACGTATCCGTTAAGAGATAAAAATAACAGACATTTGGAGAATGTCAAAAGAAGTAAGACAGTGATACTGAAGATAATAGTTTGAAGCATATGGAATGTGATATATGCTCGCGATGGTATCACCTTATGCGTCGTGAATGTATTGGTTTACTCTACGAAGAAATAGCACATTAATATTTTATTTGTATTTTCTGTACTTAATTAGTATTAAGTACCTACTTAAATAAAGTTTTTATTATATTATTAGTTTTTTAAATGTTTACACTTTATTTTCTGAAAATGTCTTTAACAAAAGATAGGTATTTACCTCTATTACTTATTTTTTTCATTTGTTTTAGAAGGTATTATCTATTTTCATACGGCCGAGTTCTGGCTTTTACATGACTGAACTAAAATTTTCAATTGCTTACTACTGGCGCAAAATTGTCTTACTTACCATGTTTTAAAATTAAAAATACTTAAAATAACTTTTGATTTATAACATATGTACATATCAAGCAATTAATATAAACTAATAAAACTATGTTCAGGGTTTTTCCTGGTGTTCTATAACAATTTTAGCAGCCAGTAGAAATGCGTTCTTAGCTTAACTGGCCATGTATTGGCAAATGAAAGTTAAATCGTGGCGTTAAAATAATGAAGAAGCATGCAATTCCACATACATTTCTGAAACTTGACGACTTGGGCACAAAAAAAGGATTGACAGGTAATGAAATAAATGTCGAAATGTACAAACAAAAGTGGGGAGAAAAAAAATAGGAAGTGGCAATTAATATCAGCAACAAAACATTTCACTGAACCTAATAACAGCAAACAATTGTAAGCCTCATTCAATATGTTATAAATAACCATATTCTGTTGACATCACCTAGCACAAAAAGTTCCGAATTCGAAGTTTCGAATACGCACTTTTGTTTAGCATCTTTCATACATTCAAAATCGACTTATATCTAAATCATGGCTAGTCTTTCTTTGATTTTAATCCATTTTCATCAAATTTACATTCGTACTGAGAAGTTCGCCATTCCAAAAAGCATACATTTCGACCATACTATCATACCTGCTCTATAAATAATTTAATTAATAATTTCAACATTGTTTCTACCACGTCACATCATCATATCGGGGATAAAATTGATACTCACAATTTTAAATGGAAAGTCGGGTCAAGTAGTATCTTCTTTTAATAAAGCGTATTAAACTGTCTTCCCATCAACGTCAACTTTATAAAATTTGGTTTATTATTTACAAATAGTTTGTATTTTAAATGCAATTAAAAATGCGGAATTCGCTGTAGCTACTAATTTATTAAAAGTTAAAACTGACTTTTTCTAACTTCCATAAAATAATATACTTGTAGAACTAATTTAAAATGTGTTATTGTAACACGTTCACTGAATCAGGTTAAGTACCATAGATTTTAGTTTTGGGATGTCCTTATAAAAAGCAGTTCAGCGTGAACAAGAAAAAAACTGCGACAAACGCAAATCATAGTGCGGAGGAGCTCTGTCTTGCTGAAATGCGATCTGATTTCTTTATTAAAATAAATATTTTTTAATTATTTTTATAAATTTGGATTGATTTCATTTGATTAGTATTCATCCGAAATGCCTACTTCACAGTTACAAATTACAAGCGTGTGGCGAAGTCATTCTATTATTTCAAGTGCAAGGTCGATCTTATAACGATGAAACCTAAGGCCAATTATACTCCGAATAGACGACCCAACAAATAGAAAATAAAAGACCCAAATCGAGCCCAAATTTGTGCTGTACTCAATATTGTTTGGATGCAGATAGAGATTTCCTGGTAGCACAACGCCCAGAGTTCTCAGTCCGCGTTGCACGGCCTCCGGATGTGTTGATTAAATTAATTTTTCGATTGTTTTTACGCTGTTATTTGGCAAACCTATAGTTACGATTAAATGGCGACACTTTATAAATCTAAATGATATATTTATGAGTTTTTAATATTTTGTGAATTCTACTTCGATTTATCCCCCTCACTTCTTAATACTCAATGTTGAATCATCGTTAATATTATTCAAAACTGCTACTGTATTCCTTTAATTCTACAAACTTCGCTACTAACTCAAATTCAGCTTATATATTTGTCAGGGTATGTGGATTCTATAAAATAATTTGATACTTGCATTCGTTTCAGTAATTAAACTATATTTTTAAATTAAATCTAAAAGTTCGAACACTTGAAATAACAAAAAAGTTTTGTGAATTTTACAAAAATGTGTACCTCTCTGTACTCAATAATTGGCAAAATTCTCAAAACCCTAATAAAACATATGAGCATTGTTCAAATTAGACTGGACAAAATTAACAGAATTTAGGCTAAGAGCCTTGAAGATAATAATATACAAAATAGCCCTAGGAGATTGTCCTGAAGGACTAGTATATTAATTTTTTTAATGTTGATGATCCTTAATCAGTTGGCTATCGTATTCCGACCGATACATTTGTATGTATGTGCTTATTTGTTTATCGTGTACCTATTCGTTTCCTATGATCTTTATTGTATTAAAAATGAACGTGTTTGTGACATACAAAACCCACCCTAATTAGCCCTGAGGAAGAATATATATTATTCGAAACGACGGATTATTAAAAAAGGTGTTTTATTAATCTTAGATCCTATCAACTCATCAAAATCGACTAGTATATGTTTGACAAACAAGTAGAGTTTCTATTTGGAGGGTTACAGGTTTCTTGGTAGTACAGACGCAATGAAAAAGCTGACATTTCTTCATGACACAGCCAATATAGATATAATTGAATCTAGCCCTGAAATATTGCCAGATGCAAATATATAAATTTAAAAGATGTCCATTGTCCAATGAAACTAACGAGATCCTAAGAAAAGTTAAAAAGAAAACCATAATATCCCGCGATTTGTAAAAAAGATATTCTGAGTAAACATTGTCACTACTGTCAGTTTAAAATTTTTAAGTCCTCTAGAATATGAACCTAAGCAGCTCTATTCTTTGTAGAAGTTGCGAGAAAAGAAGACGAGACTGCACATTGACTTTGTGTTCCGTTCTCTTACCTAACAGATAATCGTCTTAGTCTTCATATTTACCTATTGTGCAAGAGTAGGTTGGTTGATGTAATTAGTATATAACTAAAATAACGAACCAAGGTTTCTAATTTAAAAAAAAAGTATTGACAACTGAATTGAGATATATGAAAGTTTGTATTTGATTGTTATAATGTTAAAAGCGAAACAACGAATCTTGTTGCTTTTTCCAAAATAACTCCTTTTAAATGTAAATCAAAAACCAAGTTAATCCATTAATTCAATTTCTTTGCTTACATGTTTTTTTATTCATCCCAGTCTCAATATATATAATATATAATATATAATAAGGTGTAAAATCATATACAGCTACCCAAGAACAATAAATATTTTGATTTGTTTCAAGCTCTATCTCCTTCAGATGCATATTAATTTGAACAGTATGCGTGTTAAAATTAACACCGTTCACTCTCTGTAATTCAGCAACAGTCAATTTTCACCTTAAGAGGGAGCGAAATCGTGAACGTCTTTTCGGCGTTGTTTTGCATTTCGTGATTTTCCGTTTGTCGGCAAGCAGAACAGTTTTATGTAGTGCGTGTGAGTTATGGTGTTATGGACTAGAAGCTCGGTGAGCACAAATTAACATGCTGTCAGCAGAAATGAATATTCTTGTTACATCTGAATATGCTATATTAACTAAATTTGAGTTTATGGACATATTTTTAATTACGCATTTTTTCCCGAAATTTTTAATTTCAATAAAATTTATATGAAAAACGTGAAATTGTATATTTACTTACGTTGCGAAATTTTTTCAGATCTCATTCAGTCGGTTTGTCTGTCTGTCGGTATGTTCGCGGCATAGTTAAAAAATTACGTATCTGATTGATATTAAATTTTTTTAAAAATTCAGGGTCATGTGGGGATAAGATGGTAATATTTTGATAAAAATCCAATATGGCGGAACAAAATTACTAAAAAACTATTTATCCAATTTACCCAAAAATTTGCACAACAAATAGTTTTGTCATATGGGGATGAACTGGCAAGAGTTTGAGTTTTGTTTACAAATTTTGCATGCGCTCTGGCAATTTGGAATAAAACTACCCAAAGGTTGTATTTTTTGGGCCGAGTGTATGATATACGATCATACCTAGCCCCAGAAAAATTAAAGATCTTCATTTTGAGTAATGGAATGGATGATTGTCGGAAATCGAAAAAAAGAAGTGCAGGTATTGCAAAGAGTGGTTGACTCTGTAGACTGCAAGACCTGCGGGCCAGTTACCACCAAAGTTGTGCGGCGCGCGTGGAATCTCCAAATAATTGTAGTAAATTCAGTTATGGTGATAAAGGTTTAAAAAGTGAGGTTAATCCTCAGAAATCACGTGAAAAATGAAGCAATTTTGTGGAAATGGATTAGAAAAAACTTAAAAACTCATTATAAGTGAGGGTTTCAGCAGTTTCTTACTTCAGTGGAACAAAAGATAGGCCACAAATTTGAGCAACTCGAAAAGTCAGTACAATACATGTCGTACTCCTTCGAAGAACAAAAAATTAAATTTGAATATATACTGACGGAAGTTAAATCTCTCAGGCTGGAAAATGAGGCTCTAAAACAACGTCTTCGTAAATTTGAAGTCAAATTCAATGATATGGAAATGAATAAAAAAGCAAATAACATTATTGTGGTAGGAGAACCAAAACAGCCCGAAACAATCACAGGGAGAATCATTGAGTAAATTTTGGGAATGAAAAACAATGAAAATTCAAATTGACAAGGAGATGGTCCGTTCTTGTTGAAATTTAAGAATGTTGAAACAAAAAAGGTTATTTTAAAAACAGTGAACCAATTAAAGGGTATAACTCTAAAAAAATGTGGCTTACAAGGCATTCACAGAAAAATATATTTAAATGAAGACTTGCCATTGAATAAACGAAATCTATTTAAAAAAGTTAGAGAGTTAAAAAAGGAGAAAGGATACAAAACAGCCTTCTGCGTATAGAGTGATATATTTAAAGAAAAATGAACATAATTTACTTATAAAAATAATAAATGAAAACGACATACTGTAGGTAAACACAGCTGAATGATAATCCAAGAAATACTCAAATCACATTCAATGAATTCAACAACATCTTAGATAATTACAAGGCTTATGAAACTATAACCTGTGATATATTTTTTATCAACAATTGACTGCTTTAATGATAGTAATAGAAACATTAACATAATACATGTAAATATAAGAAGCACTTATCATAATTTTAATGAGTTTTTGGTTTTTTTGGAGTCCACAAATAATAGGCTTTGATATTATAGTGACGTCAGGAACCTATAAAGTCCTTAACTTGGTGATTTTAGTATACTGGGTTTCAGCATGTTCTTCAATGAAAGTACTTTAAACAAGTGTGATGGTTGTGGAATATACATTAAACAAGAATATCTTATTAATAGTCAACTGCTTGTAGAAAATGAACTAAAGGTAATAAAAATCACTATACAAAAGAATCACAAAGTGGTGGATGTGCTTGCCACATATCGATGCTTCGCCTCTACAAAAGAAGGCTTTATTAAAAATCTAGACATTATATTAAAGCATTTAAACACAGACAGGAGTAGGATGCAAGATTTTGTGGGTGACATTAATATAGGCATACTTGCTGACGGAAACGGAAATTACAAATTTGTACACTATAATGATGCAGAGTAACGGCTTCGTGAGTATGATAAATAAAGAGACAAGAAAATCTGGTAGTTCACATACTTGCCTTAACCATTCTTTCGTAAAATGCAGTGATGATTTTTTCAAACAGCTCAATGCAGTTATTTTGGAACATAAGATGACTGATCATGATCCCATTCTGTTGAACATTCAGCTTAAAGTAACAAGTTTAACAACAACTATCTATAAAAAAAAATATATATCAAACTCTAATAATGAAAAGCTTGCAAACAGAATAAATGATATAGAATGTGATGATGTTTTTCAGCAGGGCGTTGCAAACTTAGGTACAAACATTTTCATTAACATACCCAAAGGTATTATTGAGGATTCAACTAAATCATTACTGTATCATGTAAAAAACAGAGATTGAAACGCTGGTTACCAAGGCATATTGGTGTCAATTGGGAGCAGAGATCGGCTTAAAAACAATGTACATTAAACCAAAATAATACAGTTTTATTAAATAGGTATAAGGAATATCGAAAAACGCTTTTAAAAATTATTACACGATCTAAGTACACTTATTATAAAACAGTAGCAGAAAAAAATGCAAATGATCCAAAAAACACTTTGGAAAGTAATTAGGAGGCTACCAATGACCAAGTCGCTAAAACAAATATAAATTGTATAATAGATAGAGATAATATTGAAATAAGTGACAATAGAAAATAGCAAATAAATCTAACAACTTTTTAGCAACATTGCTAGAAAATTGACAGAACAAATCACTCCAACGAACAAAAATCATAACATGAACAATAGAGTGGTTAATTAATTTCTATTTAATCCAATAACACAAAAAGAAATAATTAAGGAAATTAATAGTCTAAAGCAAGGAGTGAAAGGTGGTAAAGATTGCATATGTTCAAATATTATAATGCAATATAAATATAAACTAATCCAGCCCTTAAGCCACATTATAAATATTGTTTCTGCTAAAGGGGTTTCCCTGATATATTGAAAAATTCAATCATTATACCACAGTTCAAAAAAGGCGATAAAAGATCAACAAATAACTATAGGCCAATAAGTAAGGTAATTCGCAAAAATTCAAGGGATACTAATAGGTGTTGTTCCTTTGTTTATTACGAATTATTTTGTATGCTAGTTTAGCTTGTTCGGGAATTAATATCAATTTAAAAAAATTAAGGTCATGTAATCACGATTAAAAAGAAGTGTTTTATTTGGAAGATAGATATAGTATAATTTGTACCTAAAATAAATAGTAACTATTCATCTTAAGCCTTAAAATTCACACGCTCAACCCGCCACCCTAAACAATAAAAGTTACATATCTCTGAATGAGCCCCAATCAGCTCTTTAATCACAACCGATCTAGACTCGCAATCATGGTGGCATCGAGTGGCCATTTCCATATTTTAATTGTCAACTGTTATAAATATATCATTCCGTCGCCTACTCGATAATGCCCAAAGTTCACACGCTCCTCTCGATTGTCCGTTTGTACTTCCTAATAGATGTATAAAAAACACTAATAAGAGGGTGGCTGCAGGGGTGGCATAGAGTGGCAATTATGGGCGCTTTATTAAATATAATGCAAGCAAAGTGTGTTGCAGATATCTAGGCGGTTTCTAAATATATCGGCCGCGAATAATGGATGAAACATCAATTCCAATTTTTGTCAGCATGCACGAGACACTATTTGTTAACTTTTAACCCATTTGTGACAGGTTTGATCATTTCCTTTTTAACCGGAAGTATCGTCTTTGAATTTTTAAATAAAAACCCTTGTACTGTTTGTTATTTTGAAGAAAAAAATTAGACGGTTCCAAACACAAAAAAATCGGTAAAGTAATTACCCGGAACTATCCTCGTATATACATTTCGTTTGTTAGGAATAGTGAAGACAATAAGTAACAAATATATAAATTGTGATTTTTTTTACTACTGTAGACAAAAATCGAAGGATTCAGGAGAGAATTCCGGTTAAGTTCCTTTACAGATTGGTTTTACACGGTTACCCTGAAATTCCCAAAGTTAGTATAGAATAGTAAAAGATAACACAATTTATCTATGTACCTATTAAATGACAATATAAGGAATTATATTGATTAATATAAGATCATACTTTACTATTTTTAATAAAAAGAATGATTAAAAAGAAGTCGAGGAAGATAAAACAGATATATCAATTTTTTTATATTGTTTTTTACATATTTCAGTAGGCCATCATTTGTACACAAATTTTACTAGTTTATCCCTATATCACATCTAATTTTTGTGCAAAATTTGAAGCTAACTGAATAAGAAGGTTTTTTATGTTGATTTTGTACATTTTATTTGGCCGCTATTTTGTTCTGCCAACTTCAATTCGCACCAAAGTTTTACCAGTTCATCTCTATATCACGGTTATGTCTTGCCCCAAATTTCAATCGAATAACTAGTTTTAATTTTTTTAACATTTTATTATGTTGCTATTTTGTTTCGCCATCTTGGATGCGTACTAAACTTTTGCCAGTTTATTTTCATGTCATAATTGATTTTCAGCCGGTTGCACAAAACTTAATTGCTGTTTAGAATTAGATTAGAACAGACAGATAGTCAGTTCGACAGACAGACAGACCACCATACCGACGAAATTGAGAAAACATGTTTTTTTGACATCCTGAAACGTGAAAATTTGAAAAAATCACGCAGGGTGATTTTTTTCATGATAGCAATATTTCCCTTCCAGCTGGGAAGTATAAATAGCAAGATAAAATACATGTCTTTTTTATATACTACCACAAAAATTTAAAAGCGGACATTTAGATAATAGAGTTTTATCAGAATATCAATAAAAATCCGGAACAAAACAAAAAGAAAATGCATTGCTAGAGGTCATATAAATCTGTTAAAATAAGTATTTGAGACTTTTAAGCAAAGTCATGGACAAAAAGTAAATTTTGTGACTGTCAATTTTTTTTAATTACACCTCTAAAAGTTACATTAAATAACCTATTGCCGAAAACCCTCAATCGATACTTTGAATCCTATACAAGTTTCAACAAAGAAAAATGAATTGCAAATTCACTGCTGCGAAAACAAAATTCCGCCTATTTATTACCCTTATTTTGTCTTTTTTTTATTGAATTTGAAAATTTCTATTTATAGTAATTTATTTTGATTATTCGGCCGTGACTTCGGGCCTTTTTCAAAACTACAAAAAGAACAGTACTAGTCAAAAAGAAAGTTTTTACATAATAATTGAAAAATATGGCTTACATGGTTAGTCGGAAATGTAGGACATAACAACACAACACATTTATACTTATTATTTTAAAATATATAGAATTAACTTCCAGTCAAAACAAGATGGTGGGTCTTTTATATTGGAATAATAAATGATGTACATAAATATTGTAACAGTGTGAAGGATTATACATTTCTGTTTGTTGTTTTTACAGTTTTGTTCATTTGATATTAATGGGTATTTTATTAGATGTGGATCGAAAGTAGTATATTATTCTGAAATATATAGGTTTAGAGTTATTTTAAAAGGTATTCGTACATTTTGCCTAATTATATCGTAAAACTCCCTTCTCTTTTTATTAGTTTTAGTGATTAGAATTTTTGTGTCGTCGTAATTGGAGATGTGGTTGTTTTCGTCCATATGATTTGTAAGCGCTGTTTTATTTTTTTATCATACTTGTGCTCATTTATTCTGTTTATTAGATATTGCTTAGTTTGGGTATATAGGGTAAGGTCAAGTATTTTTCTTTATTAGGGTGTTTGTTATTTTGATTGTTACTTGATTTAAACCTTTTGAAATATATCTTCTACAAGGTAATATGGACAATTGTTCCCTAGCAATGCCTATTTTGCTGTATTTAGATCTTTTTCTAGAAATACGGGGTCAGTTAAATATGGCTCTATCTGCCTAGCCAATGATAACAGATTTTTTTGGGGATTTAGGATGTTGGGAATTGTAATTTAAATATCTCCCTGATCATGTATTTTTGCTGTACCTGTTTTTATTTTATCTTCTATGCAGCAGTCTAAAAAATTTATTTGTTTATTTTTTTAAATTTCGATATTAAATTTTAATTTATTGTGGAAGCTGTTGAATTTTTCTAAGATATAATCGGCTTTGTTGTCAAGTATTGCTAGCAAATAATCGTCCACATAGCGATAAAAAAATGGGACTTGGAAATTTAAGTCATGAATGACATATTTTTCGAGGTCTACCATTACTAGTTGAGCAATAACTTGAACTTGGTTATAATATTTGTGCCAAAAAGAAAATAAGTTGAATTTAATGTTTAATTAACTGCCTCTAAAAATTCGTCAAGTAGTATATCAGTGTATTTTTGAATTAAATTCTATTGTTTTTTTAAGTCTTCCTGAGCTAAATCGATTAAAATATTTGTGTATATTAATGATACGTCTAAAGAGAGTAAAATATGGATTTTTGGTAGGGATATTTTATTTATTTTTCCTTTGAAATGCTAAGAGTCTTTTATATAGTATTCGTTGTCGTTTACTACGTTTTTTAATATGTTTTTGAAGAAAGTTGTTAGTTTTTCGAATGGCGACTGAATACAGGAAACTATGGGTCTAAGTGCTATACCGGGCTTATGAAGTTTAGGTGTACCATATATTCGAGGTGGTATTACGCTATGTATTTTAAGATGTTTGGCAACATTTGGTGAGATGTACTGTTTATTTTCCCATCTAGTAATTAAATCGTTATTTAATTTTTAAAATATATTCGTTGGGTTATTTTTCATCTCTTTGTAGGTAGACGTGTTCATTATAACAGTTTTCTTTGTATTGTCCGGTTTTAGAATTTTTAGATCTTGATTTTCTTTTAAAAAGTCGTTTGTTTCATTTACTTTTTTTATGAATGACTTTTGTTGGTGATTACAGTTAGTAGCTTTAAGTTTATTCCTATGATTAGATATTAGACATAAATGGGGAACCCAACAAGGGCAGCACTTAGACTCACTGTGGTCCATTGTGCTATCCCCCCAAAAGACGTTTCAGCCGAGCACGTCCCACATGTGTGTCACCCAAGCAAAGCAATCTGGCGTTCACTAAAGAATCACATCGACAGATCAGATGCTTGGTAGTTTCATCTACCTCAGCACAAATCCTGCAATATAAATCGATGCGGTAATATTTCACTAGTCAGTGTCCAATTAGGACCCCGGTAATGGTTCTAAGTTAACCTTTGTTTTTATTCATATGATTGTTAATATCATATGAATAAAAAGAGTTTGTTTAGATTCTAGTGAAAGATTCGACATAGAGCATTCGATGTTGATTTGATGATTTTTGGGTAATGAGTTTCGCCACAGTTGAATTTATGCTGTTCCATTATTAAGTCCGACGAAGATTTTGGATGTTCTCTTGGTAACACAAATGTCAATTTTGCTCCTGTTGGTGACTCTGGTGTGGTTTTGTTTGTTAAGTTTGGCGCTAGTTGTACTCGCCTCTCAACTAGTTGACTGTACTGATGAACACCTTAAGTCAGAAACATGTGTCTACGGTTGGTCAAATTTCATTGTACCTTAGCGGTATTTCCCATTTACTATCTGTCGACGTCAATGCTCGTTATTATTTAACTTAAATTTATAACCTTATCTCAGGACAGTGGAGTTGTAACTTTTTATTTAAAATTATTTTGAAAATCATGTTTGTAATAATTATTAAAGATGAGTTTATAATCCACAACCAGTCTAGAAACTTTTATATCCTTTTAAAAGGTACCTTTCCTAATCCCTCTCTGTTTCCATCTATTTAAATGACACTGGCATTTTTTACTTGTGACATACAGGGGGTGTCGGTTACATTGTTACGTAATAAGGGTGACGTCTCGCAAAGAATTACGAGCATTAGACCGTTTTGATTTGGCAACGTTGTGACTAAAGGATGATTTATTTGACATTAATTTCGAAGGCGTATGTTTTTTTGTGTGTCGATAAATTTGGGGCGCGAAAGCGGCCGCTTGGCGATTTTTTAAAACTTTTAAAAGCCGCGGTGGGAATAAGTGTTTGAGATTTAGTCGGGAGGGTGTGCTTTTTTGCGGTTTTCAAACTGGTTTCGTTTCGGATTGTAAACACATGGTGTATTTCAGTAAGATTAAGACTGGAGTAGTTAATAAAAATATAAAACATCATCTGTCTCGTAAAAGGATAATTGTATTATATCAATCATAGACATACACGGTCTTAAAAAAATAAAAAATAAAGAAGTGGAGGGAGGACCCGCCCAACTCTTACCCGTCCATGGTGCTGAAGTCCCCATGAGCGCATCAAGAAATTCCTCGCTCTTTGGTTTTTAAAAGCATTTGTAGAGAATTTCTATTCTCCAGTTCTCGCATTTTTACCTTTCACCACTCCCAATAATGCCGTGTGTTTTGTAAGGTTTGTCCGTGCTGGTGGCACGATCCAACTTCGTGTGCGCGGATTCACACATTTCAACTTTTTAAACCGCGAGGTTCTTAAATATCCCGGTCGTCCACCGGGAGACGCACTAACATGTCCTGTCTCTCTTGTTAGTTAGCCTTATAATCCTTCTAAACTATTCCATAGTATAATGTTTAGTGCGGTTTTGTTCATTAATTAAGCCTATTTTTATTTGTGTTATATGTATATATATATATATATATATATATATATATATATATATATATATATATATGTGTGTGTATGTACAGCATTACGCGGCAGTACAGTATAGCACTACATGTATGCGTCTTTCTGCTTTCCTAAATCTTTTAGATCTACCGCTATCTATATATACATCTATATATATATATATATATATATTTATATATCTATACATATATATATATATATATATATATATATATATATATAAATATTTATATATATCTATATATATACATATATATATATATATATATATATATATATATATATATATATATATATATATATATATATATATATATATATGAATGTGTGTGTATGTACAGCATTACGCGGCAGTACAGTATAGCAATACATGTATGCGTCTTTCTGCTTTCCTAAATCTTTTATATCTAACGCTATCTATATATACATCTATATATATATATATATATATATATATATATATATATATATATATATATATGATAGTATGTTTTCATTCCACTTACACCAACGTCATAACAAGAAAATGATCCTTGTTTATATATATATATATATATATATATATATATATATATATATATATATATATATACTAAAAGTTTTTATTTTTCGTGGGTATAGGTTAGGTTAGGTGAAATGAATTGAAAAAAATTAAACTTTTTTTCCTGCAACTTGCTCGACGTTTCGCTTCTTGTTTGAAGCATTTTTAAGAGCATTTTATTGCATGTCTAAAAAATATACATAATACATGAATTAGTACTTTTCAACAAGACAAGCAAATATTTAACATGTACTATACGTAACAAAAGAAACATTCATAGTACTTAACTATTGAACATTAATTAATTAAAATATTTTTGTACTCACAACATTTAATAGAACAACTATGGCGTAAATTATCAAAATAAATTTTATATGTACCTTACCTTGGAAACGACAATATTATTTTAGTAATAATTTTGATGTTCTGAACGTTTTAACCGATGGGTGAGATCTATATAAATTCCGTAATTATAAAAACCATTATCTTGGTTTTTTTATCTTATTAAAAACCTATGTATTTTGGTATACAGTGGATCGCTGAAAACATGTATAATTGTTTATGTACAGGTGTTATTTAAATTGAATTTTAGTGTTTTGAAAATCATTATATTATTTTAGGTTATTTTTTTATTATTAAATTTAATTATTATTTGATTAGGTTGTGATAGGTGTGACTTTTTGTCATTTACTGCATTATGATCTTTCTTTATATGAATCATTTCTTTAATTGCCAATTTATGATAATTGCTGTCTCGACTTAAAATTTTTGTCTCGGAAAAGTTGAATTCATGTTTTTCACTTTTTTCGTGTTTATGTAAGGCCGTGGAAGCGTTCTTTGTATATTTATGGCCGTTTAACCGATTTTCTAAGTATTGTGTGGTCATACCTATATAATTTTTAGGACAATTTATGCAAGGCACAGATTAAATTACATTTGATTTTTTCTTGTTTGGAATTTCACTTTTTAGAGGAGTGTCAATCACATAATTTGTTAATAAATTATGTGATTTATGATATATAATTATGTCATATTTGGATAAACTGTGTTTTAATTTTTCTGACAAACCATCTGTGTATGGCATTGATATGTATTTAGTGTTATTTGTGATGCTGTGTTTGGTATTCTGTTTCTGGCTATTATAGAATTTATATGTCCGTTGTTTAAAAATTCGTTTAATTTGTTTTCTTGGAAAATGGAGAAGTGAGAGCAATAGCTCGATCAGTAAGTCTAATTATAACGCTGTTTTTTTGGCTGTGTGGGTGGTGGGAATTAAAATTTAGGTATCGACCTGACCAAGTTTCCTTTGTGTACCATTTTGTTTTAATGTTATTTTTGTCCCTAATCAATGTTAAATCAAGAAAATTAATTTCATTATTTTTTTCTAATTCAAAAGTAAATTGAAGTTTTGGATGAAAGCTGTTAAATTTATTAATGATATCTTGAATTTTCTTTGATCGAACTATAGTTAGGCAATCATCCACGAAAATTTTGAAAAAAACAATTTGAAAATCTAAGTTTTTTATGACAGTGTTCCATTACTAACTGTTCTCAGGTACGTACCTTGGAAATAAATTTAATGATATTTTAAATGACACAAAATTAAAAATTTTAAACTTAATTTTAACCGAAACTGTTAGAACCATAAATTCATTGGACATATTTCTAAAAGAAAAAAATAATCAAGCGAATACTTATATACCCCAAAATATTCTAAATGAGTTTCTAAGATTAGAAAACAATAAATATGAAAAAACATTCGAATATATAAAAAATAAAAACATCACTAAGTTCTCTAATTTAAATTCCAAAGGTAATAATAAAATAAAAATAAATACATCTGAATAGTTAGAAAACATTTCTGAAACAGATATTCCAGGTGACATTGCCGAAGTTTTGGCGTTAGGAAAAACATTTTCGCTTCATATAATAAAAGAACAACATTTACCTTATTCTGAATACATTGCGTCAATAGAACAAGCAATTTATGATAAACCTGATCAAATAAAAGATAGTATTCGCGCCGATGTTGTAAACCTTATTTCAAACCACAAATCAAAAGTTAGCCAAAACAAAGTAAAATCTAATAAAATGCAAAAAAATATTCAAAAAAAATTAAGCAAAGTCAAACATTTTATTAAAGCTAACCCACAAATAACAATCTCACAACCAGATAAAAGTAATAAAACTGTGGTCATGAATTCGACAGACTATGATAAAAAAATAAATGAACTTTTAAATGACTCAAAAACCTATAAAAAATTAAGAACTGATTCCACAAACACATTTCAATTAAAAAATAACAACTTTGTAAAAAAACTAGTGAACAATAATTCGCTTAGTGACCTAGAAGCAAAAAAATTAATGATTCACAATGCAACAGCTCCAAAATTATACGGACTACCAAAATTGCATAAGCTGGGAGTACCTCTTCGACCAATAGTTTCTTGCATTCAGTCTCCGTTTTACATCTTATCTAGATATCTGTCAAAATGTTTATCAAATGTTACAGGTAAAAACGATTATTATATAAAAGATTCTTTTTCTTTCAAAAAGTTTATTGACACTGTAAGTACTTTCATTGGATGTAATTTAATTATACACAAATATTCCAAATGATTTAGTAACAGAAATTATCAAACATAAGTGGAATTTAATTAAAGAACATACTACCCTTTCTTGCAACAAATTTATAGAAGCAACATTAAATAATAACTATTTTCAATACAAAAATAATTTTTATCAGCAACTTGACGGCTGCGCCATGGGTTCTCCAATATCGTCAACCATTGCACAGTTAGTAATGGAACACTTAGAAGAACATGTCATAAAAAACTTAGATTTTCAAATTGTTTTTTTCAAACTTTCGTGGATGATTGCCTAACTATAGTTTCAAGAAAGAAAATTCAAGATATCATTAATAAATTTAACAGTTTTCATCCAAAACTTCAATTTACTTTTGAATTAGAAAAAAATAATGAAATTTTCTTGATTTAACATTGGTTAGGGACAAAAATAACATTAAAACAAAACGGTACAGAAAGGAAACTTGGTCAGGTCGATAACTAAATTTTAATTCCCACCACTCAAACAGCCAAAAAAATATCGTTATAATTGGCCTTACTGATCGGGCTATTGCTCTCACTTCTCCAAAATTTAGACCAGATATTCTAAAAAAAGTTCAAGACATCCTAGAAAAAAACCATTTTTCTATAAAAAAAATTAAACGAATTTTTAAACAACGGACATATAAATTCTAGAATAGCCAGAAACAGAATAACAAACACAGCATCACAAAAAGTCGAGACAGCAATTATCATAAATTGGCAATTAAAGAAATCATTCATATAAAGAAAGATCAGAATGCAATAAATGACAAAAAGGACATAAAAAATCTACGTCAAATGTATCACAACCTAATCAAATAATAATTAAATTTAATAATAAAAAAATAACCTAAAATAATATAATGATTTTCAAAACACTAAAATCCAATTTAAATAACACCTGTAAATAAACAATTATACATGTTTTCAGCGATCCATAATACATAGGTTTTTAATAAGATAAAAAAACCAAGATAATGTTTCTATAATTACGGAATTTATATAGATCAAAATTATTACTAAAATAATATTGTCGTTTCCAAGGTAAGGTACATATAAAATTTATTTTAATAATTTACGCCTTAGTTGTTTTATTAAAAGTTGTGAGTACAAAAATATTTTAATTAATTAATTGTTCAATAGTTAAGTATTATGAATGTTTGTTTTGCTACATATAGTACATGTTAAATATTTGCGTATGTTTATTGAATAGTACTAATCCATGTATTATGTATATTTTTTAGACATGCAATAAAATGCTCTTGAAAATGCTTCATATATATATATATATATATATATATATATATATATATATATATATATAGATGTATATAGATGTATATATAGATAGCGTAATTAAGGAAGGAAGGAACACCACATTAGATATAAAAGATTTAGGAAAGCAGAAGGACGCATACAAGTATTGCTATACTGCATTCCCGCATAATGCTGTACATACACACACATGCAACACAAATAGAAATAGTATATGTACATATACATAAATGTAACACAAATAAAAATAGGCTTAATTAATGAACAAAACCGCACTAAACATTATACTAATGGATTATAAGGCTAACTAACAAGAGAGACAGGACATGTTAGTGCGTCTCCCGGTGCGCGACCGGGATATTTAAGAACCTCGCGGTTTAAAAAGTTGAAATGTGTGAATCCGCGCTCACCAGCACGGAATAACCTCACAAAACACACGGCATTATTGGGAATGGTATAAGGTAAAAATGGGAGAACTGGAGGATAGAAATTCTCTACAAATGCATTGTCTTACCAGGTGCTTAATTATCATACCCTTTCTTCGGCAGATCATGGCATATTTTTCTGACAATATAAGCTATATTGGAGGTATACCCGCCAACACACCCGCTGCCTTTATGGAAGTTGGATAAGCTCTGGTGATCTGTCGAGCTACAGCCCCTCTGAGTTTTTCAAGTGTACTTTTTATTTTAGTCATGCTTCGGTTCCGATTCTTCTTTTTTACTTCGGCCCATATTTTTATAGCTTTGTCCACTACTCATGTGAAATGTGGTGCGAGTTTCTTTTCTCGTCTAGGATCACCCCGAGATATTTGACCTCATTAAGTCTTCTAATGCTACTGTTTCCTAGCTTAATGATGAGTGCAAGTTTGCCCTTTAGTTAAATGTACCTATACTTATTGTTCCCAAAAGTCCCCCATGCCGTTGTTGTTAGCCCACGTAACCACTTCTGCCGGAATTCTCATAGACTTTTTATCAATGATCATATGCAATGATCCGGCCATCTGCAGGTTGGTTGTTCAGTAATTGATCCAGCACCACATTCCACCTGTTTGGCCCTCTAAAGACAACCCATAAATAGGGTTTTTTCGGCTTCAATGTCGTTTACATATAATCGGATCACCCGATCTCTGAAGTACTCGTTTAGGATTCTTTTGATATATTCTGGAACTCATTTCCTGCGGAGGTTGTTCCTAATGGAAAGCCATTTTACGTTGTCAAATGCTCCTTTAACGTCTAAGAGTTTTACTACATCATGTTTATGCTCTGTTTCTTCGACGGTATTTTGGACCGTAGATATAGCGTCGGTCGTATCCTTCTCTTTTCGGAACCCGAATTGATCGTGGTGATGAAAGTTATTTTCATTTTACAGTCTCCATCATTCTTGTTTTGATGACCTGCTCTCAGACTTTGGCCCAGTAACGGGAGCAGCGTTATGGGTCTCATTTCGTATAGCCTTGTATCGTCAGCTTCCCTTTGTTTGGGTATAAGATTTATTATTCCTAATTTCCAACTTTTTGGAAAGTATCCGAAACTAAAGCAACCCTTGACCTCCCATCCCGGGGCTTTTTTATTGGCCATGTTGCCTATTATGTTCCAAAGTTCATTGAAGTCTACGGGTCTTATGGCTACTATATAATGCAGCAGCAGAATGGAGAATTTAAATTTACCCCGATATCCTCTTAACTATAGTCTGTAAACTGAGGGTTCAGTCGTACATCATAGGTTGTCATTATCTCTCTTGTACATGTTTGGTCGGATAAGACTAATATTTGACGTCATGAACCAGGCACGTAGCCAGAAAGTCAGTTCGGGGGGGGGGGGTCTAAACCAGAAGTTCATCCAAACGGGCAAACTTCAGAAAAATTCGTTAAAAGCATGCCTATACCCAACATATTTTTAAAGTTTCGGGGGGGGGTCCCCCAGGACCACGATAAGTCAGGCTATAGCTTTTTCTTGTGGAATTGATACCTAATAACAGGGTCCATGAACACATTAGAAGGCCGCACATGTATGCAGTGTTTGCTGGAAAGGAAAGTCTGATGCATGCTTTACCTATTCCTCTTGTAATTATTGATATGAATTATTTAGTTTCCGATAAGGAGGATTATTTTATTGAAGAAGAAACGATGTAGTTTCTTTTTATTTTTTAAAAATATTGCATTTTAATAAATCGTTCAGAAATAAAGCTAATATGTTTCTTGCGACAGTTGCGTTAATTCCAATTATTTCTTGTTTGATAGACGCCTACTTTATAAAAATGATAAAACTGGAATATGCTAATTGGTGAGTACACGGAACTGGTTCAAGTAACAAAATAGCAAATATCTCGAAAACGACAATATTTAGGTAGATTTATAAGGCATAGCTTTTTTATGATGAACAGATAATAAAAAATATTTTTTCTATACAAAACTTCCTAATTTTGTACTTAAATAAGTTACATTTTTAAATACAAAAAGTAGCGCTCTTAGCGCCCTCTACCAGTTACATCAAAATTGACCTTTAATATCTCAAAAACCAGGGATATTATTTTAAAAAATCGAAAATAAAATTTTAACTTAATCACCTCATATATATCACATCTTTCTTAATATTAACTTTTGGACAAAAGCAAGTATAGCTAAATTGCAATATTTTAATCAAATCTATGTATTCCTAAATTATTGGTAGAACCTTTTCGAACGTCCTGTATATATGTATATATATATATATATATATATATATAAATAATATATGTATATATATATATATATATATATATATATATATATATATATATATATATATATATATATATATATATAAATATATTACAGTTTTATTATTTTTATAAAGGCCTTTATCAAACAAGAATCAATTGGAATTAACGCATCTGTCGCAAAGAAACATATAAGATTTATTTCTGAACGATTTATTAAAATTTATAAAAATGTTAAAACTTGTAATATGCTAAATGACGAATACGGCTGCATCATTCAGTAATAAAACAGCAAATATCTCGTAAATGGTAAACTTTAGATAGATTTATAAAGTATAGCTTTTTTAGAAGAAAAACAGTAGAACCTATTTTTTCTGTACAGTTTCATAATTTTGTATATAAAAAAGTTACAACATTTTTAAGAGCGAAGCGTAGCGCTCGTAGCGTCCTTTACAAGTTACATCAAAATTGAAGGCGTATTATTATTACTGGCTATAAAAAATCCGTTATCACCAATTTTCACTTTAATATCTCAAAAACCAGGGATATTATTTTAAAAAATCGAAAATAAAATTTTAACTTAATCCCCTGTGTCTTTCTTAATATTAACATTTGGACTAAGGCAAGTATGGCTAAATCGCGATATTTTAATCAATCAAATCTATGTATTCCTAAATTATTGGTAGGACCTTTTGGGACACCCTGAATATATATATATATATATATATATATATATATATATATTCTTAATTAATCCATAATTTGTTGATACTTTTTATCACTTTAAAGTACTATGCCAATTCCGTAACGCTATTTGTCTATTTTTTTTTTCACAAATTAAGATAAAATATTTCAAATAGTATTTATTTCTACAATTTGATAGAGTTTACTACTTCTGCCTGATATTATTAACGCAACAAAAACAGGATTCAAAAATAAAACACTATTATTAGTTATATTCGGACAAAATCTGAAATTTCAATTATTAATCAACAACATTTTTTACAATTTGTAAATTAACTAAAGCCTATTTAATTAACTTTACTAATGTTTTCTGTGTTATATAATCTGAATATTATTAGATTATTAATTTACGCATATCGTTAACAAATTTAAACTAGAACTATCGTTAGGAATATGATGATACCACTTTTGCCCGAGAAACATTTTCTAATTAGGTTCTAAACTAATTATTTGTCACATATATTTAAAAAAATAACAGAACTAACCAAACAAAATATTGTAAAATGTTAGTATTTTACGTTACAAAACCAACGATCCTTCCGAAATGTGTTCACAAATCTTGGATGTAATTTAATTAGGCATACACTGCCTGGAGAAAATCCGTAGGCATAACAATCTTCTTAATAATTCTAGATAATAATAGAAAATCCACAGGCTAAAAACAAAGCACGAAATCATTAAAACGCATAACTTTTTTTGCCAAAATGGGAGCTAACCGTTTTGGTCGCTAGCCAACACTGTTAATCAAGACTTCTGTGGAAGCTCCTTTCCACTACACAAATACACTTAATACCAAAAAGTCCTCTGACACTGATGGTATTCCGACCATAATCCTAAAAAAGTGGTCTTCTGAACTGGCCCCTATTCTTACCAGGTTATTTCAAAAGTCCTATGACAAGGGCACTTTTAACAAAAGCTGAAAATCTGCTCGTGTAGAGCCTGATCTCAAAAAGGGATCCAAAACGTTTCCCTCTAACTACAGACCCATATCCCTCCCTCCAAATATGAGTAAGGCAATGGAGAAGTATATCAATAATGATCTTTTAAATTACCTTGAAAATATAACTTATCCACGACAGGCAATACGGCTTCCGCCACTAAAGATCCACAGCAGCTCTTCTTACATTTATAACCCGAACTGTATTAAGTCCATCGAATTCCACGGAAAAGCCCAAATTCATCAAACTTTCACCAAATCAACGCAGGCGTTCTACAAGGTTCGGCGTTGGCACCTACCTTAATCTTCCTGCCCATCAATGATCTGCTTTCTTCTACCCGCAATCCTATTCATAGCTATGCTGATAATAGTACACTGCATTCCAATATTCAAGTTCCCAAACCTGTCTCCAAAGCTGAAATTGATGATAGGCGTAGATAGAATATTGAATTTATCCCTCACTGAGGACCAATCGTTCAATGAGGAGTAAAGAACCTTGTCCGGTTTAACGTCACTAAGACACACACCATTCAAATGGATAATCAAATGCTTGAAGCTAAAGAGTCCTTTAGCCTAGTCGCATCACTTTTCAGAAAAATCTTCGCTGACATGTTTACATCATATCAATTGCCACAGCAGCCGCGTAGAAATTGGATTTTCTTATCCGAGCTCGAAAATACTTTTCTTCTGCCAACCTGTTTACTCTTAACACTTCTCAGATCAGACCCTGCCTTGAGTATTGTTGGCACATATGGAGAACAGTCTCTCCTTCACTCCTTAATATCCTTGACTATGTTGAAAGAAAAGCTAGATGCCTGATTGATGATCCAAACAGCATACGGAAGCTTGCATCACTAGAGCATCGTCGATTTGTGGGCGATCTATTTCCGTTTTACAGATATTCCCACGGATTCTGTTCTTATGAATTATCATTCAAGGCCGGAACGTATGTAAAGACACTCCGAGTGTGTAATGTATATTTATTTAAATTTAAAGTTCATTAGCACTCACAGGTAAATTTTAATAGACCGAAAAGTTTTAAGGGACCGATCCTCTTTTCCTCTTTTTTATTTTCTGTTCTGGTTCATATGTATTTCAAACTAAGTTTTCTGCCAACAAAGGTTAGCTTATATAAATACATATATATATATATATATATATATATATATATATATATATATATATATATATATATATATATATATATATATATATATATATATATATATATATATATATATATATATATTATATATATTTAGTTTTACTTTTAAATCCTGTTTTTTTTGCGTTAATGATATCAGGCAGAAGTAGTAAACTCTATCAAATTGTAGAAATAAGTACTATTTGAAATATTTTATCTTAATTTGTGAAAAAAAAATAGACAAATAGCGTTTCGGAATTGACTTAGTACTTTAAAGTAATAAAAAGTATCAACAAATTATGGATTAATTAAGGAAATACCTCAAAATTAATATGAGAAAATCGTGACGTAAGATTGAGCCCTCAGTTTACAGATTTGCATAGCATTACTATAAGCTACATTGTTATATTCAAGCAGGAATATTTTATATAGAGTACACATTATCTACACCTCATGAAATCTGTCAATTAAAAAGGTCTAATCGTATTTCTGTCAATGATGATATGCAGGGATCAAACCGCACCGATTATCAACACCACCGACGCCGACGCCTTCAATCTTACGCCTGCTATTATGTATTTTTACGAGTACTTATTCACAAACCTTAATTGGTTTTAGTACCAAATGAAATTAAGTGTATTTATTTGAGCTTGGCATTTGCTTGCACCTGGCGCCTTCCGATTAATACTGCTATCCGTTTCAACGTTCCTTTTTTTATTATGCCTACTATTTATGAGATACTAAAGCTTTAATAGTAAATTATTACCATATGTATACAGTGTGATCCATGAATGTGCAACATATAGCATTTTGAATACTAAGTGTATTATCGAAAAATACTACCAAAATTTTATGCATGTCTGAAAACTATTAGATTTTACCTATTGATAGACGATACATTTTTAGTAATTGACAGTAAGTTATTGGTTCCTATCGAGTATCGATAGTTTATTGGTACCTATCGATAGTTGCGACAAAGGCGTTTTTGGGGCACATTCCTTAGAAGGGACGGTCCTGCCTCAAATATAAATCAGGTAGTAAAAAAGGTCCTTATCTTCAGAAATATGTAACCCATCTAATAGTTGTAGCATCCTCGCAAAGAATTCAGCAAGCAAAAAAATCATTTTAAACTAATTTGATATGTCGATAAACTTTCGATAAAGGGCCCATCCCTAATTAGCAGCAGTTAGTTAAAAGTTCAAAGGCATAGTTTAAAAAATGTAAAAACTGATCAAGTAAACCACTCTTAAGTTTTTTCATTAATTCTAAAAATATGCCAAAATGTTATCAAGAAAATTTGTTTAGAATGAAAACATGTATTCAGGTGTCAAATAATATACATTAAATGACAAAGACACAAGTAGTGTCTAAATTATAAAAAATCAATAATTTTTGTATGTTGCAAGGGCATTTAATTAAATTTCAGAATTTTTAACATTACTTTTATTTTTTTCTACGTAAACAGTATTTTGCGAGGAATTTATTTTGTTCAGGCGAAATAAAAGTGTTTTTAATTCGGTTATGGCTAGCGAAGGTTTTTTCAAGGCTTCCACAAATAATTTACGCTCTGTGGATATACTTATGGTGATGAATTACATCAAAACTGACGAACGTTTTAATTCAGTAAAAATCAGTATACACTATGGCTACCTTTCTTTAAGACATTAATTTAAACCACAAAATCAACAAACAAAATGTAAAATCTTCAAAACAAAATCTATAAAAATACGCAATCGTAACTACACCCTATCACACGCTCCACATTAAACACATCAACTGACAAAAATATTTAAGTTTCCTCGGCGCGGCTGTTGACCCAAACTTTGCCAATGTAAGCCATATCTTACCTATGCCGAATTTGATCAGGAACACTCACGTTTATAACCACGAGGTCAACGCGGGCCGCCAGCCGTGATCGATTCCAAATGAAACGAAACCTCTCAGGTGATCGCTGTGCGAGGCATGGATAGTGTATCGCAGAATTAAGATAATGAGAAAAATATAAATTATGTAATTATTGTAGTTATTTGTTTCTGTTTGGAAATATGTATTGGGGGGTCATTGACCATTTGACCTAATGGAGGAGCCGCCACTGATTATAATCCTTCCGAGACATACGTACAAAACTTTTTTTTGGTGTACAGATGTGTTCGTGCAACGGTGCACAAAATATCACTTATTTTGTGATTAATACATATTTAGCCATTCAAAAACATGCGAATGTTTCTACTACAACTCTCGCATGCAAATTTTTGCTTATAACCTCGTAAATAACACCGTAATAAAATTTAAACACACCTAATTGGCGACAATATCGTAGAAACAAGAATGACGCTACAATGTTTATATGCGGTGTGACGTCAGACGGCCATAACCTTGGGAAAACCCGTTCAGGCATTTCAATTTTAAACGGCTGTTTTTCCTTGATATGTTATTTTTTTATATTTTTGGAATTTATTGTAAGATTTATAAGCATATAAGCTTTCATTTTATGGATTTTCTCAAAATACCCAATAAGTTTTAATAGGTATGGAAAATAGCCAAAGTGGCAATGAAAGGGCAGATACTTTTAGAGAAAATAATTCATAAGCAAAATATTGAATTGTCAGACAGGCGCATTAGAATATAATTTAAAAAAAAACACGTAAGTAAACCAGTATGAACCGAAGCAAGCAGCTCCTTACTAATATTTCTAATAATTCCATTTCTGTTTGTATGCTTCTTACTATGTATATATACAGTGTGTCCCCGATTTGACTTATATGGTATTACATGTATTACATCGCGAAAACTATTATAGGTAGAAAGATGGTTAAATTAGGAAAGCGGTAAAGAATTTCATTAGAAATTTGATTCTGACTGAATATTTAAATTATCTTTTGCGGTTTTTCAGATAATTAGGAAAAACTAAAAATATGCATTTTCAATTTTTCTCAGTAGTTCACCAAATACCAGTGTTGTGGTTTTAGGAATAATAGATTATAAAGACACGTTTTTTAAATGGAAATTTTACCTCTCCCTGTTTTCGTGACACATTTAGGAAATTTCAATTTCTTATGGACGCCATATTGCATTTTTTCAAAAACCCTGTACTTAGTCCTAATTAAAATATCTGCTAAATTACATATAGAACCAAAGTGATGTTTACATCACGTCAATTTAACAAGTTAAATGGTCAGTCTTTACTAGTTATTAACACCTTGAACAGTTTACGACGAGGTTGCTATTTATGATGTCCCTCCAAAGCTCACCAATATCAGCATAGCATAGTCTAAAATATTCCTGATATTGAGATGACAATCAATACCTGGCCAGTTATAAATGGCACCTATACTAAAATGAGTGTTTTTGAGGAGAAGCGACTGGAGCTAATACCAGTGGCGGCTCGTGAGTATATTGAAGGGTGAGGCTACATGAGGTTAATTTTGTTTAAATGTGAATAAATTTCCACGTCACCCATGAGCTATTATTCTGCGAGGCGTTGACCTTTTTTTTTTAATGGAGGTCATCGCCAATAGCCCTACTAAACCATTAAAAACTAAAAAAATAAACTCTAAAAAAAGTAAATAAAAAGTAAACAAAACAAGTAAAATATGTACACCTATCACTAAAATATAGCGGTGATTGCGATAATAAAAACATAATTTAGTTTATTAAAACTTAAAATAAATAGTTGTATGAAATAAGATAAAAAAACTACTTTTTGTACATTAAATCTATACGTCTGTCTTTTAAGGTTGCAAATTTATCTATAATTTGGTCGTAAAAGTTTTGGTCTTCACTAAGTTCTGACAGTAATTCCTGCTCTATTGACATCATTGCTAAATCCGAAAGCCGTTCTTGTGTCATTGTGTTTCTTAGGTAGGTTTTGATCCGTTTAAGACATGAAAAATTTCGTTCGGCCGATACACTTGTTGCGGGAATAGTTAAAACTAAATTAAAAAGCTTATATGCTTCCGCAAAAATTGCTTTAAAATCTTTAAATAACAAAGCTAGACTTTTTTCGACATCTAAATTTGAAAATTGTTCATCCCTATACAATACAGAAAGCTCATTCTTTAATCTATCTCTGTCAAAAATGTTTGGATAATTTTTTAATAAATTATTTAATAAGTCGTCTGGAAAGCATTTAACATATTAAGAATATTTTGTGCAATCGACTAAAGCAAAGAAATTTAAATTATTTAAATTTTCAAACCGTGTCCCTAATTGAAGAATTATACAATCTATTATTTCGAAATATAATATTTTATATTTAGTAAAAATATCAAAGTCGCTAGAACATTGCCCTCGACGTGTGTTAGTTGGCAGAATAGTGGCTTTTTTAGCAATATTGAAAAGTTCTTTGAAATGGTCCTCGTTTCTAAATTCAATAATTCGTTGCTTAGCAAGGTTTATTTGCGAAATGCAGTAATTTATATCTAAATGCTTTAACTGTAATATTTGAAACAGTACATCAGTGCAACTAAAAATTTGTTTATAAATATGCGTTAAAAGGCAAAATTCGAAATCATTAAAATGCTTTAGAAATCCTTTTGCACCATTAATAGATTCTGTTCCAGAACAGTCATTAATAATAGTTTCAAATACTATAATTAAATTGTCCCATTCATTAGCCACTAAGTTTAAAATTTTAGACCGTGTATACCATCGCGTTTCTACAGCTCGCGGAATTCTTTTACCTACTAT
Organism: Kuschelorhynchus macadamiae; assembly: GCA_030620095.1. NCBI lineage: Eukaryota > Metazoa > Arthropoda > Insecta > Coleoptera > Curculionidae > Kuschelorhynchus > Kuschelorhynchus macadamiae. The sequence continues at coordinate 2,605,367 of JAUTXW010001521.1, forward strand.
CTGATTAAGCACAAAAGACCGTTTTGGTGATTGGTGGAAATAATTTGGTATTCCTAATAAAGTGGCAAAAATATACGACTTTGGGTAATCAGTTTTGTTCCCTGTTGTAAAACTAGATTTAATCTGTGGGCGCAACAATGAGTAAACATAGCTAAAGGAGCAATAGATCTAACTTTTGTTTGAAGCCCATTTATTTCACCTGCCATAACACTAGCCCCATCGTAACACTGCGCGACCAATTTATTTTTAAAGTCATAAGGCTCTAAGCTGTTTTGTATTAAATGAAAAAGGCTCTCTGCTGTTCTATTATCGCTAACGTCAAAAAATCCTAAAAATCTTTCTTTTAAAGATCCGTTGGTCACATACCTAACTGTTATCGAACACTGTGATTTTTCTGTTATATCAGTACTATCATCCGCAATTACGCCAAAAAAACAACAATCGGTGTCATTGATTTCTTTTTTTATATATTCTTGAATATAGTCATGTATGCAACCAGTTAGTTCATTTTGTATAGTCTTAGATTGTCCCGTAAAAATATTACTAAATTTAGCACAATGTTCAGTAAGTTCGGCATTTCTTTTTATTAAGCATGCAAATATTTCCTTAAAATTGCCACGGTTAAAAGAATCTGTTGTTTCATTATGACCTCGAAATGCCAAGTCCTGTTTACCCAAAGTAATAGTAACATCAATTAAATAATTTAATAATAAACGATTTTTTCGAACATTTTCATTATAAACAATTTTATTAGGACTTGCATTTTCTTGTAGTGCATCCGCAATAGTCGCCCTATTTTGCTCCAGTCTTGTAAGTGCTACCGAATTTTTAATATGCTCTCTTGAACTTTCATGCGATTTTACTGCACGTGAAAAATTTTTTAAATCCGAATATCCGCCCCCTGAACTCCAATTATTTTTGACGCAACCTAATAAAATACAAGGCCAACAATATAAGCTTTCTTTATAAATACTTCCGCATAGCCACCTATAAGTTTCGTACCAAGATATTTGAAAAGTTCGTGAATATTTTTTACCTTGCCTCTTTTCGTTAAATATTGCTAAAATTTTCGGCGTCGGACGGCTACCTAATATCTGTTTCTTTTCAGTTTCGCTTCTTCTTAAAAAAGGCGTTTCAATTAATGAAGCAATAATGTCGTGAATAGGATTCATTTCAAAAGCAAAAAGCAAATACAAAAAATGGAACGGTCCAACTTACCAAATCAAAACAAAACAAAAACTTACTTACGCGTATTTATTCACCTTAAAAGACAGAACGCCCTCAATCAGCGATTATCGCAATCTATTTCCTATTTCTTTCTCAGCCGCACGCACCACGTAAAAAGAAGCCGTTGGAATATTTCGCTAGTCATGTGATTTAAATAACCAATAAAAGCATATCCAAGCTACAGATTTATCGCCTCAAGAATGCAATAGAAAACCCGTGCATCGGCAATCGCCATCCCGCTCTGGCGTAATCAGGTGACTCGCCGGCATCGGCACCGGCCGTTGATAAATAGGTCAGAAGTCGAAACTTTCCAAGCTAAAATTATTTCGCCTCATTCGAGAGCACTTTCTTTAGGAATGGGTTTGCACGGATTGCACGGTCGGTTTTTTGATGTGGTCAGAATTTATTTTCTAAAATATTTATTATGGGATTATATTTTGTTTTTTTTTAATGTTATTATAAAATTAATTAAAATTCTTTTTTCCTTTATTTTGGGGGTGAGGCGCGGCCTCAGAGGCCTACCCTGACGAGCCGCCACTGGCTAATACCTACCAGCGCTATAATCTCTGGCCAAGGAATCATTTAATTATCAGCCAGAAGATGAAAATCAGTACATAAGCATTGGAAATTTTAAAATAAATGAGGTTATGGTAGAATTTGCAAATTAACACAGGTGACCAACAAATATACTCCCGGATCTATAAAAAAATGTATATGTAATTTTAATCTTGAATCTTCTGAGGTATAATTTAATTTGAGCAGAACCCGCGATTGCCGGCCTCCTTGACGGCATCGGACAATGAGGTCGGAGGTCGAAGAATCTTTTACAGTAATGCCAGAGAATAAGTAATTTCACGTTCACATCGCAGGCGAAATCGTCGATAACCATCTCGATACATTATTAATATGGCTCTTTCGGATGGGCGCTTGACCATCCTTAAGAACGAGCGTCCGGCGATGGTCAGGGGTTTTTATTTCTTTGATGATGATCAGCGGCGGGGGTATTGCCATCCGAACCAGGAATGTAGGTAAACATCCTCTGAATGATCTTATGTATGAGAAATGGTCAAGTACCATTACCGCTCCTGTTAGTTTACCTTATACAGCGAAAAGTTTTGGTGCACAAGAAACAAGTTATTTTTACAAAATATTGTTAGGGAGAATAGATTTTAACAAACATATACAAGGGTATAGCATTGATAATAAATTTTTTTATTTCCTGGAGATGGACATTTATTAGACAGATGTACAGTGCGATCAATCTATCTTAATAACATTTTAGACATTAATAACTTTTTTACTTTTTAAGTTATAGGAATGAACCAAAATGTAGGGTTACATAAAAAGTATTTTCTCTATTTATTAGAAAAACAATTGACTAGCCATTTTACATCACCATAAGTTCATTTTTTTGAGGGGACAATCTGTATATTATATATTCCTAAAATGGGCATCTTCTTGTTGATCATAAATATACTGAATAAAACTGAAATTTTAAAAAACCCTGTCATAAGAGGCAGTGGATTAGAGAGACGGAAAAGGCACTATTACATAGTGGAGTCAATGAGAATACATTGTTTCTTATGGCAGGGGTTTTCTCAAATGTCTCAGGTGTTTTTTAAAGATAGAGGTATTAACCTAGAATATTTATAATCAGCAAGAAGAGGTCCATTTTACGAACATATTGTAATACACAGGAATTTGAGGCTTAATGAAAAAACCACACAAATGCTTACCAGATAGGGACAATTCCCGAAGATTGTACTCGGAATAGTCACTATATCATACAAATTTATACATTCGTTGCATCCGTCTCTCGTATCGCCATTTATTGGTAATATATAGGTCACATGCAGCAAGGTTTGGCGCGTCATTGCTAGTTGAGCGATTTAGATCTGCTCTATCTATCGAAACAAGGTTGATCCAGCAGGTCGGGAGCTGCCGCAAGCTGGCACCTCTGGAAATCTCTCGATCATAGGCGCCAACAGACTTTTCTTCAGATGAGGTCAAAATTGTAATATATATTATTCGAAATTTTCCAGGGGGGGACAAGCGACCCTCTTCTCCCCCCCATGCTCTCAATGGATCCCAAGTCTACTGAACAGGGGTCTTTTATTCCATATTTGTTGGATTGTCTGTCTATTCGGAGTATAATTGGTTTTTGGTAGCAGTTGTTCCTTTTATTATATGTGTGATATGAACTTTCGGATGTATGTCTGGAATGTTTTTGAGATTTCAAGTGTAGGTGGTGTTAGTTATTTTGACAATACTCATTTAGCCTATTTAAATACATACTTTTGCAAAATCGGGTAGACAGGTGTATTAAAAGCTGTCAAATCTTGGAAAGAGATATAATATAGTGTTTTTTAGGAAGTATTAAAAACAAAAACGTTTTTTATTTCCCTCGTATAATAATTTATTGTTTATGCACTAAATTATTATTGCTTTAAGAATATAATATTCTTTTTAATTCCGAACGACCTCATAAACAAGTTAACTTTGCCTTTTTTTGTTCACAAGTTTTTACCGTTACATACCTGGAAAGTAGTTAGAACAAGTTAGTATATCTATTGACGCAGCGACGATCGGGATATAACCCTCTGTTGTACATTAAATATTCCCGTACTTAAAAGAAAAATATTTTTAATACAGAAAATCCTCATTATGTATATATATATATATATATATATATATATATATATATATATATATATATATATATATATATATATATATATATATATATATGTATATACAGTGTGGGGCATTTTCCTTAACTATCAACAAAATAAAAATCCCTTATAGATTCAATTTTATTTAAAATAAAAAGTATTTTTTTAACGTAAATCATAACATGTTGAAGTCCCAGTTGTTTAATTTATTATTGGGAGTTAACCTTCTCTTTTTTTTTCCTTAACGAGTTTGAATTTTTTTCGATGAATATTCTAGGGTATATAAGGAGTTACGAAAAAGCGTGCACAACAGTTTACATTTTTAATCAATTTATTAGAGTATGAAATGTGCTCTTTTTGGTAGGTGCAACTTTCGCAGATTTAGTATTTTTATAGATAACTTAAAACAATATGTAAATGAACCTAAATGGAAATTTTTTCTCTTATCTACAAAAATGAAAGGAAACGCAATTTATTTAAATTACTAAATGATTATGTGCGAAACTAAATCGGGTCATACTTCACTATTCCTAATAAAAGGAAATGTCCATAACGAGGGAAGTTCCAGGTAAAGGAAATTTACCGATTTTTTAAAGTTGTTACGGCACTGATCTGCTTATATGGTATTTTTCTACACCCACTATAATAAAGAATTAACTATTTCTCTCTGTTACACGTCCAGAAAAATAATTCTCATTATCCTATCCTTTGTACGGCGCTAATGTATAGGTACAGCCAGCTATTATGTCTAAATAAATTTAATCAGCCTTTGTGAATTGGAAAAAATAAAAATCAAATTGAAAATAATTTACTGATATGAATATCTTTAATTTTATGTCGGAATGAAAGGTAATAATTACTGATATTAATTGAAAAATTCTGTTTGGTTCTTAGTGATTTCTTAGGGATCATGGAAAACAAATAAATCATATATACGATTTATTTGTTTTCGTTCGTCTCTTGCTTATTGTTCTTCAAAAAATATAGGCGACTTTCGATTTCTGGGATCAGATTTAACTTTTTTTTGATCGAAGACGTAGGAATCTGGAGGTTGTTTAGTTGCTTTCGTCGTCGAACTATATTAGTTTCTCAGGTGTAAAATTGGGCTTGTCTTTTAATTTGACCTGTTGCTTTTCTGTTGTTCGGCTCCTTATCTATTTTTTTTGTTCTTGAAACTAAACAAAAATCATCTAAGTTTTTAGAAATTATTAGTAGTTTGTCCTACTCTCTGACGTAGTCAGGAAAATGGACTAGGAAAGGGGGAGATCTCTAAGTTACAAGGGTAATTTTTTAATAGCCACCGTCTTGGCCCGACCTCTCTGTCTTCGACTTTTTTTTGTGGAATTACCCTACAAAATAAAGTGTACAGTTTTTATCAGCGCAACATGAAGGAACTACGTTAAGGGTTTTATATCGCTTACCAGAACCTACAGGGAAGGTCGATAATAATCCTAAATGCTACACGAAAAGTAGCAAATATGTGTCAATTTTGTATGAGAAAAAACGGTAATAATTTTGAACAATTTTTGTAATTATTTATCAAAGTAAAACACATATAAATCCATCCATGATGAGGTATTTATTTCGTTCTTTTAAGAAATGTTAGTGTGACTTCAATGGCAAATAAGAAATTCACATTGTGAGTTTAGGAAAAATAAAAAAATTTCAATAAGTAGGTAAGAAATTTTAGGTAGTAAAACGATAACTTATATAGTTATCTAAGGAAATAGATTACTAAATTTACAAAAAAATTATCATGGACTAAAGCGTAGAAAACGTAAAGGACATTATTAAAAACATAAAAATTAATGCGTCCATATTTTTTAAAATAAATATTAACTATTATACATTTTTCCTAAAAATAAGTTTCATTTAAAACAGTAATAATGTACGGGGTGCACCATTTACAAAAGCAACTTTAAGCAATATTTAAAGATAGGTAAAACATAGAAAAACTAACTAGGCTGCTGATTTTTACGTAAAAAAACTCCTTAAGAAGAAAACAATTTTAATTCGATTAGATAAGATAGAACTAGACGAGATATGAGGGGTGCCTGAAAATTGAATATCGCCCTGTGTTTTAAAAATGTAGCAAGCCATGAAAATTTTGATTATGGCATCGTAAGCCTTACAAAAAATATCTTTGTGAAAAACATCCTTCAATTTTCACTAATAACGGAAATACATCGCAACCTGCAAAATGTGTAAGAAATATCGCGTTTCGTTAAATTTTATTTCTTTAATATTGTTATAATTTATTGTATTGTGTTGAAATGGCGCAAGAGCAATTAAAATAAGGATGATTGCAGGTAGAATAGTTAAAATTATTTCAATCATTTATTCTATATTGCGTTTTGTTAAATTTTATTTCTTTAATATTGATATAATTTATTGTATTGTGTTGATTTTGATTCACTTCAAAATAATAATTAAGTTAAATAAAATAGTTGCTATATTTTGGTATTTTTGAAAAGACTAGATATAAAGTGTTTTATTTCGGTATAAAGAGAGAAAAATTGATTTAAAGAACTATAAAAATACAGGATGTTCCATTTAAAAATTATAGGATTGGGTCATATGTCAAAATGACATTTCTAGATAACTAAGACGATAAAGAAGATATGAGGGTGATCCCACATTGCGACATTTTTAATTTCGCCCCCTATCTCAAAACCGAAGCTGGGCATTAAAACTTTGATTATGGAATCGTAAGTTTCATAAAAAAGTAGCGCGTATTGTAACTAATTTACTTCACTAATAACGGAGATACAACCCAAAGTGACGAAATTGGGACACCCTGTACTACAGGTAGTTGACATTTCTACATAAGTAAGACGATAAAGAAGATATGAGGGTGATCCCACATTACGACATTTTTAATTTCGCCCCCTATTTCAAAACTGAAGCTGGGCATTAAAACTTTGATTATGGAATCGTAAGTTTCATAAAAAAGTAGCGCGTATTGTAACTAATTCACTTCACTAATAACGGAGATACACCGCAAAGTGACGAAATTGGGACACCCTGTACTACAGGTAGTTGAGGGAAGAGATATAAAATAAAGAGGCAATTATTTTTCTTGTAGGGAGTAAAATAAACAATATTTTGTTGTTTTGGTAGGAATATTCGTTCTTCATCCAATAAAGTATATTCCATATTAGGCTCGCTAAAAATATTCCCAAAATATTTCAGCTTCGTGTTGTTAGAAAAGCGCTGCATTGGAATCGCTTGATACAACAGCTTTTTTTATTACGCTCACCTACTTCCCATTTTCACCGTCTACATTCTTCAAACGTGATAAAATTATTTTAATTGGTTAGTAAAGAAGATTTCGTGATAGACCAATGCCTAATTTCAGGAATTTCCGCCAAAGCAAATAATCTTGATACGATTCTCTGTCTGCAAGAGATCACACACGCACGATAAATTGGCGGATCTTTGTGTATTAGTAGACGAAGCGAAAGGCGCCGATAAGCGGAGGGCCATCAGATAGGGCTGCGCCCTCAAAGTAGTGCCGGCCGGATCATCGACACTAATTAACTGATAGTCGCGAACAGCTTTGTCAGTGATAAACAATGCGAATAATCGGGTGATGCTGTCGAATTACACGAGTATTATCCAAGTTTGTCCCTTGTCTTGATTCAATATATTCCTTATGTAAAAAAATACATTTTTTTTTTTAAAATCTAAGAAAAATTTTACTTATTACCGCACCGAAAATAAATATATAATTTGACTTTCTTATAATACTCGACCTACGTAAATAATGCATTAAAAGTGTATGTGCTTAAATTCCTTACATTTTACATTCTGCTATATTGCCAATTCCAAGTCGCTTTGCCGCAATATTTGTAACAGTTTAGTTTTAAATCGGGTCTTGCTCTCGCATTTTGTTGGTAATTTGATTTTATTATAAGTTATTTATAAGTTCCACATGAGCTTTTATTAGCTTCAATAATAATGATCAAAAGGCAGGCGAGAACTTTATTTGATTTAAATCTAAAAAAGTGATTTTTTTAAATTGAAATCAAATAATCACTAGCAATGGCAATCAATTTCAGAAAATTAAACCACTCAGTACAAGGTGTCCTGTTTTCGATGTATTAGAGGTAGAATTATTAACATGTTCATTTTATTCAATTAATAATACTTTTCAAGATTGATGGATTCACAGGTTTAACAGCGAAAAACAGGTTAATAATAATTCTTTTTATTATGAAACCGAGTTTTCGGTCCGATTTTGAACCTTCTTTAAGGCAACAGGCTAATAGCATAACAATGTAAGATAAATAATGGTATGATAGTTCTTACAAATCTACATACATTTTCCATTATAATTATTGAATTATTAAATTGCTAAAACTTAAATATTTCCTGTAAAATAGTATAAAACAAGGATATACAAGGTAATAATTTTTTGAAGATTTTTTAAAAAAATTCTTGTTACTATAAATAAAATATACCTGAAAAATTCATTTGTTTTGTAAGCAATCCCAGTCTACTACCAAAAACTGAGTCTATCTCTAAAAAAATGCAAATTACTAGGCGATTCCAATAGAAAAGTATATGTTATATATTTTCGAGAAGCTTATTCTGAACTGAATAATATAAAATAAAAATATACGGGGTGTCCCATTTTAAAATTATAAGTCTGACTGCGCCACTGGATTCTACGTGAAAACTGTGTCGGAGCAAGTTTTTACCTTTTCGACAAGTTAAACAATAACCGAAATACGAGGGACGCCCAAAAATGCAATATTTTTAATTTCACACTGTATCTTAAAAACGAAGGGGGCTAAGAAAATTTTGTTTCACAAAAAAGAGATATCCCATAAAAACAACGAAAACGGGACACCCTGTACTTAATAGCTGTATTAAAAAAAAGTGAACATTTTGTATAAAATCAGGTAATTACACGAATATATTAATTTGAATGTAATAAGATGTTCGTTTATATGTATATAAGTAGAAACTGTAGCGAAACCGAAAAACACCATCTGTTGACATCCGGTGGTAACCTCAGAATAATTGCTTCTTTCCAAATATTACCAAAGGTATATTAGTTTTTAGAAGGTAGAAAACAGTTGTACTGGTTTTATTCATATATTTTGAAGCCTCTATTTATTTTAAGAGACATTTTTAATTACGAAAATTGAATTTTTTTTTCTGATTTGCCAGAATCGGAAAAACAAGTAAACCGCGAAAAGTTGAAATGAAATAGATACCCTGTTTGTTATTTGCTCATTAAATAGTTCCGTTTTCTGATTATAAATATACTCAGGTTCATATATATTAAAAAAAGCAAGAGAATTTCTTACATATTAAAATTGATGTAACATCAATTATTCTTATTACTATTGTTTCTTATGAGTGGCGGCTCGTGGTGAATTATATTGGGAGGTCAATAGCAAATTTAAAAATAGGCATACTTAAAATAAAAATAAATATCTTATCTTTAAATGGAGCTTTAAATTCTCTTGAAGTTCAGGTATACTCTTCGTTCTTTAGAATTGGAAAAATGCTGAATGACACGTTCGTTAAAATTGCACGCACATTCCTTTTATAAACGGTTTCTCGATACTTAACATTGCTAAAGCGGATAGTCTATCTTGGCCCAACTCCTCAACAAAATTTATAAGCCCTCGAAAAACCCCTGGATTTTCAGACAAAGCCGTTTCATCATGGCCACGTAGTGCCAGCTCGAATGCCCCACAAAATTTTACAAAATGGATTGAAAATTAAAATTAAAATCTCTAAGTGATTTTCTTCAAGCTGTGTCTAGCTGAGTGCGAGTATCAACATTTCCGACCGTAGCATAGTTCACCGAACATTTCATGTGCTCTGCAGAAAACGCATGTTTTTTTATTTTTTCTTTTAAGTGTTTTAAGTCTTTAACACCGGTTTTGCACCATAATGAGTCCAACGAGTCCTTAGAAAACAACAAACAAATATAACAGTATAATGAGTTAGAGACTTCACAACACAACCACATATCCAGTTAGCTAAATCGTACATATTTTTGCGAAAGTTTCGATGAACCTCTTTATTTTTGTCTTTTCTAGTTCTGGCAAATTGCGACCATTTACCTTGAATTCGGTTATTTTCTCAAAATTAAGTTCGTTAGCACTCTTTAGTTGTTTAATTTTTTGCGCTACCGACATTTTATTTTATCTACATTCACAACTCAAACATAGACCACCTTGAAATTGGTTATTTTTGCAAAATTAAGTTCGTAAGCACTTTTTAGTTGTTTATTTTTTTGCACTAGTCATTACCAACATTTTATTTCCTGTATATTTCCAACTCACACATCATAAAAATAAAAAAATATATATTACAGAAAAAAATATATAAATCAATTTTCATCGATTATAAATATAATAAAAATATCGACCGCGCGACCTCTGAACAATTGAATTTCCGCATGCCTACGTGATGCCGCGACCGATCGATCGAATTATGAGAAGAGACCGGCTGATGACCCAAATCGCTATTCCATATTCCATTTGCTATCACGTTCGGCTGTTGCTCGATAGCTGTGAAATCTTCGGGTACTTTCGTCAAGCTTTAAGGTAATCAGGGCAATTCGCACTGCCCAGCCTTGCTTAGTATAGCGTATTTTATTATGCCTAAGGAACGCAACGAGACCATTCAAACCTCTAGCGACGGCGCTGCGCATGGCTAATAGTGTAGCGTATTTAACTTTTTCCAAGGTTCGCTTTTTATTACAACTATTAGGAGAGACGGTCAAACGAATAATTTATTTTCTGAAATATTTTTGGGGGTCATTGACCAAATGACCCTATGGAAGAGCCGCCACTGTTTCTTATGGCCCTGTATATTTGTAAACAGACATACGAGAACTATTTAATGGGAATATAATATACAGGATATTTCATTAAAAAAAATCATAAGCTTTTCGATATGTATTTGCTTTAAAGAAGGATGATATTTTCTAAAATGTATCCACTTTATAATGAAAAATAGTTACTTTGTTTGATTATACTGCTTTCTAAGTATAACTACGTTGGTATCTATGTACAACACTCTCGATATCACCGGTGTTAGATAGAATAAAAAAAAATTAAACCTACCTATTGAAGACATTAAGTTTTTACTTTTGTTTTCTTAAAAAATGAAAAGTTGCTGCCACCCCCATGTTGAATACACCACAAAAAATACGACGATTTATTGAAACAGGTGAATAGCGTAACCAAAATTCGTTAATTAATTACAGCGTTGCGATGAAATAAAGCAGCCATCATGTGAAATGATTGAAATCATCTGTCAAACACTGTAAATATTTAACCGTTATGTTGTTTGCCAGCAGTTCGTGAAATGACTGGGCATTTCAGGATATCAGGGATTTGACTGTTCGACGCCGACATATACAAACCTTTCACAAAGATCATCACCAATAGACTGACTGCAAAAAATGATTTAAGTAGACAGGGGGCCCGAACCCCCCGGACATAAGGGACATATGATGACATTCTTTTAGTATTTTTATCGTTCAGTTCCACCTTCCCGTACATGGAACAAAAATTAGCTTAAATCCGCCCCCGGCGTATTAAATATGCTACCACAACAGGTTATGTCAGATGATTATTTACAGGTATTTACAATTGTTATTGAAAAAAATCTTCGTTTAATATTCGTAGACTACGAAAAAGTTACTAAAATTTCAACACAAATATCAAACGAAAGCAGCAGAACTTCCTATACATATTTACGATATTAACTGTTACGTTTTCTTGACTCTTCGATGTGGGGTGGAGGTCTGGATATTGACGAATGCAAAAACCAAACTTCTGAAAGTCTTCGAAATGTAGTGTTTTCTTCGTTGCATGCTCAGGATATCTCATCCTGACATAAATAACAATGTAGTACAACGAATGCGAAAGGTACTAGGAATTATGACTTCGGGTAAGATAAGCAAGAGGGCAAAATAAGTCAGGAGCCACGCAAAATATTAAGGCTAAAGATCCTTAGACGGTGAACTGGTATACAGTTTACTGTATACCAACTAGTATACAGTTTACTGTATTATAGCTATACACCTATTCCGAACAGCTGTAAACAAGGTGATATGGACTAACGTTATTGCTAATATTTGTAGAGGATAGATATTTTTAGAAGAAGAAAGGGCAACCCAAGCTGCGAACATTCACGGGGTCGTTAAACTCATGTCGTATCTCTAGAATAGGCCACTTTTGGAAATCTAAGACATAATATATTAAAATCTGAAGTCGTCCTGTATCTAAAAAAAAGTTTTTAACCAAAGTGTCTATCCTCATATATGGTGCAGAATCTCTAAAGGTGGAAAAAATAAGAATTACCCCATATGAACTGAATCAATCAATGCTAGGGAAATCGCTCATAGATCGGATTCCAAATATAGACATTAAATTGACGGGACACACCAAATTAAGGACAGTAGGTGAACAGAACGAATTATTTAGTAGAGGTTCAGCTCTAAGAAGCAGAGGGCGCCCACCAACGAAATTGACAGGATACAACTGATATAGTATGTTGTTATGGAAGTGTATACGAGATGTCTATGTCCAAAAGCAGAGTAGAAACGGCTGACAGATAATAATGATGACAGTGAATAATTTAAAAAAATTACATTTACATTTTTTTCCATTATATATATATATATATATATATATATATATATATATATATATATATATATATATATATATACAGCCCTAAACAGAAGAGGCAGCCCTCTGAGAAAAAAAGTCAAATTTCTTTTATCTGTTTATATGCATTTTTTTCAATTATACAGGGTAGATCTAAAACAGCCTCTAAAAACGAAAAAAAAAGTTATTCTTAGAGGATTTAGCTGTTTTAAAAACAGTCAAATTCCTTTTATCATTTTATAAATAAAAACAATTTTCCCCTATGCCTACAGGGTAGCCCTAGAACGAAATAACCCCCTGAAAACGAAAAAAAAAAGAGTTATTCCAAAAGTTTTACCTTTTTTGACAATAAATGAAATACGTTACACTTTTTTTTGTATTTTAGTTTATTATCTCCCACTATACAGGGTAGTAATTTTTTCTCATTTTATTTAAACAGAGTAAGCCGTCAAATTTGTTTTATTTTTTTGCATATTTTTGTTTGTGTACACAGAATGATTCGAGAAAGGTAAAACAGCTTTTTAAAAGCTTATTTTTTTATTTCAGATACTATTAATATTTTTAGAAAACAAAACACGTCGAATTTATTATAGTTTTTCCATACAAACAGTTTTTCCAACCAATTTTTATTCACGTACCTAATTTAGCACAAGTGAATTTGATTGTATGATTTGTAGCCGAAAACGTAAAAAATAGCCTAGACAGGAACTGTCATCCGTTGGTCGCAGTATCTTAATAGCTTATTTACTACCGACAAAAAAATCACTTCGGTTTAATGTAATTAAATTTGTTAGTAGAAAAAATGGAATAAAAATTGTCACTGCTGTTATAGCTCTAATGTCGTAATAATTAATTCGTATCACTGAACCGCATTATCTCGTATGTAAATTAAAATCTAGAATTGAAATATTTTGCTACCGAGTCTGAACACTTCATTCCGTGGCTATAAATTAAATGAGGAAGATAAACGCACTCGTTCCTGGGATATGTAAGAAATAAATCTTAATAGCACCTGCTCCCGATTTGCTGGTATCTTGTTACGATTTTTGTTCAAAACCCATATGACATTATATATGTATAAAAAATAAAATATATTTGTAATTAAATCAAAGTAGATATTTAGAATCGCAACCATTTTGAAGCTTCTACTCCTCAATCAGTCTAAATTATATCTTATAGAGACAAAATCTTTGAAGTATAATTTAGTATATTATGTAACAAATGTATGAAATTATATAATAAGTGTTGAAAGCGGCATTTTCCAAATGAAAAATCCTTAGACTATGAAAACAATCTTTCACACGTTCATGAAGGATTTTGGTAAAAACTCTTAACAGTTTGGTTGTGTGCGAACCCAAAATCGATTTTGAGTACAAATTGACTTCCGCCAATAGATCAAAGCTATCTTGATTTTGTTTTGAAATACAGAGCATTTTGCAAATTTTGGCATTTTGGAATAACCTTTTTATCTTGATTATTACAAGATAGAAAAAAACCTAAGATTAACGCATTTTATAAATGTTTACGTACAATTCAGTGGCCTAACCAATTTTTATTTATGTTGAATAATTTGGCAGATACGACTTAACGTTGGGTCGTCATTTCGACTAGAAATTAATTTACCTTTTTATCAATACCAAACACTTAATTTTGTTTTTGAAAAATTAAGTTAATATTGAATATTTTATTTCTCTTTAACAATAATTTCATATACGAAAACTAGTAAAATTTGTAAATGGACAATTTAATTATTTATCCATTTAATAATATTTATTAAATAAATAGATAATCCATAACAAAATCTTTTTTTTTTTCGAAAAATTAATAAAATTTATTAATCCAAAGCCGAGTTCTACGTAAAATTTCATATTTTTTTTTAATTCGGGTTTTTTTCCTATCTTTATTAACTGAGATATAGAAGATACTCACAAATGACAAAATTTGAAAAATGCTTTGTATATCAAAATTAAATCAAAGTAATCTTGAAGTGTTGGCGGGAATCAATTTGTTTTCAAACTCGAGTTCGGGTGTGCGTTGTCGATTCTTTTCCCTCGTAAAAGAGAAGTATTGTAATCGTGAAAAAATCACCCTCCGAGATTTTTTCAGATCTTCAGGGTCCCTAGATGATGAAAAACATGTTTTCTCAATTCCGTCTGTCTGTCTGTCTGTTCGCGGCATAGTTAAAAAACTACTTAGCCGTTTGACTTTATTGTGGCCTAGTGAAATGTTAAAAAAACTACTTATCCAATTTATCCCAAGTTTTCCACAAAGATCAAGTATTATGTTGGAATCAACTGGTAACATCTCTTTTTCTAATTCTGTAAGTACGTCAAAAAAGCGAAATCCTGTACACTATTTTTTCTACGGCCCTAAAGAATATTCAGTGGTACTTTTATTTTTATTTACTTTTCAACACTAGGGTTGAAAAATTCAATAGATACGTTGATTAAAATAAAATAAGATAAAACAGGTTTTGCTTTTTTGAATTTCTTTTTGACTCACCATCTTTCAAATGTTCTGGAATTATTTTTTTTTTAAACGACCATATGGCGAAAAGAATTGCTTCGCTAATCCTTAACTACCAAACTTTACCAATAAAAAATTCTTTGATGAATGTTTTTGCTACCAATTAATCAGATTCAGCATTAACTCAATAATTTACTTAAAGGGGTTATTTTCACATTAGTCTAGCTATTTTTTGAACAGCTTATTGACGACTTCCATACCAAATGCATGAAATATGATTACTGATTAAGTGTCTAATGTCTTACCCAAGAAGTAGTAGACAGTAGACTCTTTCGATAATTCATAATAAAATGATCGATTCACTCTCAATGCGTGGCGCGGCGTTGTTAACTTTCATTGAAAATGTGATTACATTAGTTGACTGACAGGTGCCTTTTAAGTTACATCCTTTCAAATCAAATATAAAATCGATCAAAAAGAAATTCATCTCAATAAAACAGCTGCACTTTTTGAATTTCTAATTACCTTTTATATACTTCTCTGCCGGATGGACGTCTGCCGCCTGCAATAAGACTGTAATCCTATATTCCTTACGGGACAATAATTAAAATTGAAAAACACATAAGAAGTAATGTCTATAAGTACTATCTGTAGAGCCAATTATCAGATTAGCATTGAATGCAGTTAACTTTGTTTTATTAAATGCCTATTGTCATTTTGAGTATTCGGAAGATAAAATCATTTCTTAAGAGCTAGATGGATCAATGACGGATATTAAAAAAATCAATTGCATGTCTAAATTAACGAATGAGATAGTGAAAAATAAAGTTATATGATATGTAATTATATACACTCAGATGCAAAAAAAGCAAGAAGTTAATATTTGGTAAAACTTGGAGCCTCATAATTACTCCCCTCCTAAAAGGAAAGTATTGTAATCGTGAAAAAATCACCCATCGAGATTTTTTCAGACCTTCACGTTTCAGGGACCCTATATACCAAAAAATATATTTTCTCAATTCCGTCGGTCTGTCTGTCTGCCGGGTCTTTTCGCGGCATAGTTGAAAAACTACTTACCTGATCGACTTCAAATTTTGGAAAAAAATTAAGGGTCATATGATATGATGTTGATAAAAATCCAATATATATATTCAATTGACTTTAAATTTTGCAAAAAATTAGGTGTAGGTATAAACTGGTATGAATTTAACATGAATGTAAAAAACCATGTATTGAATTTATTTTAAATTATGTCCAAAATCAAGTGTGACATAGGTAGAAACTTGTAAAATATTGGTAGGAATCCAATATGATGGAACAAAATACCCCAATAAAAATGTTTGAAGGGACGGTATATGTGTTACTAAATGACTAGGTATTGAATTAAATTGGGTCACACTTCATTATTCTTAATAAAAGGGAAAATACTAAATCATACAGAAGGAAGTTCCGGGTAAAGGAAATTTACCGATTTTTTAAAATTTTTAGTCTAACTTTCATACATTTTAGCAGCAAACTGTAAATAAATTGACTAATTTCAACTTGCATATCCAGTCTTCTGGTAAATGATGCCGTGTTAGTCATTATGCAGGGTTAATTACAATGTTGTTATATAATTTCATAACAAAATTCTCTCAAAATATCAATTTTTGTTAAGAACACTTCCATTCCTTCAATTTGTTTTTAGTTTATGTCTTTAGGTGCACTTGTTCATTTTTAAGAGCGAAATGAACTTGTTACCAGTAGTTTACTTTAAGAAATATTATTTTTTGACGCGGTGGCTTTTCTTCTTGTTGCCCTAATGTTAGTTTGGTAGCTTAGTTTACGAGTCTAGCAAAAAAAAACAATTACATATTGATTACTTTTAATAAGCAAGTATTGCAACTTACATAAAAAAGAACATTTACTTACGCAAACCAATTTAACTGTAACTTATCCAACCTAAAGAAATGTACAGGGTGGTCGAAATTGGTCTGTTTTAACAGAGAAAACCTATTTCCTGACTAGATAGAGCAAAACTGACTTAGGTGTCATGGGCTCAATTTCTGAGAAATGTTTAATGGCAAAAACCGCCTGCCGATATTTTCACTGCCAACTGAGATATAGGGCGTTTTTCAATTTTCGGCCATTTTGAAAATTGTCCATAACTTTTTTATTTTGCGGAATATTAACATTCTGCAAAGACATTCTAAAGGCACTTTTTTATGTGCAATCCAGTGGCATACTCAGATTTTTTCTATAGTTGTCCGTTTTATCATAAATAGGCAAAACTTTTTTTTTTTCAAATGGAAATCATAGTTGGCTATAAATTATAAAAAATGCTCGCGTTTAGCCCTTTTCAGTGATATAAAGTTGTAGGTACTTATTTTCAAAAATAACGAAAATATTAGGTGATTTTGGTTTACATCGAAGTAGGCTTTGATTTGTGATGACAATATCTCAATTATGTATTGTTAAGATTTATAGTTTGTTAGCAACTTAAACACAACTTTAAATAACACTAGCTAACGTTATTTTAATTATTTATTATTAATTTTTTTTATTTTTTTTTGTTTACATAGCAAAGTTGAACAAAATTAACAAACTAAACTACTATTTACAGCTACAAGTGAAAATAAAAAATAATTATGAAAATCTAGGTATTTAGTTAGATAGGTTTCTGATAAATATATTTAGAGAAGTTGTTCAAATTGAGCCCCTCCCTGTTGAATACAAACTAAGCATCTTTTGCGTACCGAGTTGCAACTATTTATTAGTTCAACTGGGCTAATAGATGCAAAAGCTTGCCTAGTGGCCTCTTGCAATTCTTCTTTTGTGTGAAAGGTTCTTCCTTTAAATATCAAGTCCTTCAATCTTCCCCACAAAAAAAAATCTAAGGGAGTTAAGTCACAGGACTTAGCAGGCCAAGGTATGGGGCCCCACGTACCAATCCAATTTTCTCGAAATTCGAAGTTTAAAAGATCAGTTGTGATCCTTGCATTGTGCGGGGGACAACCATCTTGTTGATAGTAGATATTTCTGGCATCAGCTAAAGGTATGTCTTCCAACAAAGGGACAATATATGTGCGCAAAATATTTACATAATCATCTGCAGTTAAATTTCCATCGTAAAAATAAGGTCCCACAAATCTTCCTCGGAATATCCCCACCCATATATTGAATCCACACCGACCTTGCCGGTCTTGTTGCACAACTACGTGTGGATTTTCAGTGAACCAGTGATATGAATTATATCTATTAAATATACCAGAAGTATCTACTCTGGATTCATCACTCCAAATAATATTTAATGGAAAATTCTCATTCTCCATGAATTTTTGCTCATACCACTGACAAAATCTCAATCTTCTAGCGGCGTCCCCTTCACGGAGTTGATGAACTCTTCTCGTTCTGTACGGTTTGAATTTATGTTTTTTGAGTATTTTTAAAACGGTGGTCTTTGGAACATTCGTTATATTAGCCAATGTTCGAGAGGAGGTGCCAGGATGATCTAATACCTCACCAATTATATTTAGCTGCTGGATTTCCTTTTCTTCCTTTAGTTCATAATGTCTTGTTCTTAACTTTTTAAAACTTCCGTAATTTACTAAATTACTTTTTAATGTTTGATAAATTCGGTTATCCGGTTGACGTCGCTCGGGAAATGTATTAAAATATAATTCACTAGCTGCTTCAGGAACTTCGTTAGATAATATGTAACATTTTAACATATCATACTTTTCATAATTCTCAAACATATTTTGTCAGCAACTTAACACAACTTTATAAAGATAACACCAAAACGCAATAATTACACCAGACTACAGTAATCTGACAGCAATATATTCAAAATATTGAACGCGCGTCATTATTCCAAGGCCTACTTCGATGTAAACCAAAAACACCTAATATTTTCGTTATTTTTGAAAATAAGTACCTACAACTTTATATCACTGAAAAGGGCTAAACGCGAGCATTTTTTATAATTTATAGCCAACTATGATTTCCATTTGAAAAAAAAAGTTTTGCCTATTTATGATAAAACGGACAACTATAGAAAAAATCTGAGTACGCCACTGGATTGCACATAAAAAAGTGCCTTTAGAATGTTAATATTCCGCAAAATAAAAAAGTTATGGACAATTTTCAAAATGGCCGAAAATTGAAAAACGCCCTATATCTCAGTTGGCAGTGAAAATATCGGCAGGCGGTTTTTGCCATTAAACATTTCTCAGAAATCGAGCCCATGACACCTAAGTCAGTTTTGCTCTATCTAGTCAGGAAATAGGTTTTCTCTGTTAAAACAGACCAATTTCGACCACCCGGTACTTTTTACAACTAATATGTTTTGTATTACCACCTCCAGCTCTTATAACTGACTACATATGTCTGTTCATACGGTCAACAAGGTTACGAACAGCACATTGAGGAATATTTTGTCAATACTCCTGGGGTTAAACGAAGTTGTGCTTTATGGGGTTGAGGTCTGGGGAAAATGCTGGCCAGTTCATTTTGTCAATACTAGCTTCCGCGAGGTATTGTGTAACACACCTTGCTGTATGTGGCGACGCATTATCCTGTTAGGACAAAACTATCGCCAATAATTTCATTAAAGAGTACCACGTAATTGGTTAGTATCTCATAAATATATCGGTGGGACGTCAAGGATCCATCGATGACCACCAACTCAGTGCGAACCCTCCATAGCTCAGACGGGGACTGAACGTGCCCTCTGTAAATCTTTCTCCGGTTCTTCTCTATATTCTTTTCCGTTCATCTGTAGAATGTAAGCAGAATTTGGATTCGCCAGTCAAAAAACATTGTGTTACTAACTGCTCGGTGACGTTGCTTGTGCGTCCCGCGGCGAACTGTTCACACACTAACATTTGTACCTCGGACCTCTTAAAGTTGATTTCTTGCTTGTGATCGGTAGCAGTAGTTTTTCATTGTCTGCCACTATCTGCCCTACGCTTACTTCTGCCAGTTTTTCTAAAACGTTTGACCACTCTTTTGATGAGATAGCGATGAACATGAAGGATTCTTGCAACATATTCATAATTACGGCCATCTTTAATAACAGCAACAGCTTTTGCACAATTTTCTGTACTTAAAACCATAGTAGTAGTCTTCCGTGGAAAAAATCAGTGTCAAACTGACATTAGGCAACAAAAAGCTAAGCCACCTCGTCAAAAAATAACAACTTCGTAAAGTAAACTGCTTGTGACAAGTTCATTTCGCTTTTAAAAATGAGCCAATGCACTTACACAAAACTGATATCTTGAAAGAATGATATTATTTCTGAAGGTGTTTTAAAATTAGGGATATACAACAACCTTCTAATTAACTCTTTATAATGACTAAAACGCCAGCGTTTTGCAAAAAGACTGGATAATTTCAATAGTCATTTTATCTAAAATTTGCCGAAAAATTTATGAAGATTGGATTAAAAATTCAAAAATTATGAGACATCAAATTTTACCAAATCATAACTTGTAGGTTTTTTCCCTAGAACGGCGAGTGAATGTTGCTGCTAGTTAGTGGATTTACTAAAATCTATGGTATATTTAAAACTAACATGCATATTTGAAAAAAAAAACCAGTAATTCCGTGAATATCACAATCAATATGACATGTTCTATTGTAACGTTTACGGATTACTGGTGGTTTGTTTGTACTAAAATACATCTTGGTTTTCTTATATCTTATATGCTATATATCGCATAATGTTATCTTTAAAAAATAACCATTGATTGAGTGTGCTATTTTAAGATCTAGTAGTATCCAGTATTGTCTTTGGTTTACTTCATAGAAAGCAAATCTGGATTTTGTAAAATGTTTAAATTATTATCTACATATTCTTCTATATTATAAGAGTAGATAATAATTTTGAATATTCGGAAGATTAAATTTAAAACATTAATGGCATCTTTAAATTAACGAATGAATTAATGGAAAACATAGTTATAAGATATATTATTGTATACTAAAAGGTCGAACGACTGCTACTGCTAGTTAGTGGATCCACTAAAATCTAAATAACCTAGCGTTTTATTTAGAAGCAATGAATGATTGAATGTGCTATTGTACTACCTTTTGTTTACTTCATAGTATATAAATGTGGATTTTGTAAAGTGTAACATTTACAAACTAATTTAATCAAGATATAACCAAAGTATATATTTGAATTCTAACTGGTTGGGAACTTACGACAGATCAATAGAGCTCGGATTCGACAGTGTTTCGGTTTTAAAATTTTCCATATTTATATCAAACTTCAGTGATCTAGGGGAAGCCTAAAACAACAGATTACTTGTTTATTTTGTGCGTATTTTGACGTTTCAGTGAATATAGTGTGAAAGCTTTACGGTTGTTAGTCAATTAAGAAATCATGGTTCTTTGGTTTAGACATGCTTGATGGTTTCAATAGACTGTATACTATTCCTTTAATAATCTTCCGAGTCTAGTAGTCTAGTAGATACAGACCATCCATTGTCACCTATATATACTTTTTTAAGTAACTTTTTGCATGTGTCGGTTTCCTGTAAACAAAATGACCAAGGGAGCCGTTCTCTTTCTATTGAATTAACACATCAAGAAAGGGAATAACACCGTCTGACTAAATTTCCATAGTGAATTTTATATTAGAATTTTGAGGATTTAGATGATCTAAACATACAGTTCAATTTTCTCCTCCATGTGGCCATATTGCAAAAGTATCATCGCCATATCGAAACCAGCATTTAGGTTGTAAAGATTCAGAGCAGTTTCGAAAATTTCCATAACGATTTTGTGAACCACAGGATATAGCGGAAATCCTATTATCCATAATGCTCATAACGGGTATAAATATGGGAACGTTAAACATTCTCTTATCAATTCAATTGAGACAACAGGCACATTTGTAATGTAATTTAAAATGTTTAAGCTTCTTTACGAAATGTTTAGAGTTTTTGATCGTTATGTAAAGGAGTTTAAAATATTGGCTAAATATTTACCTATTTTGCAGGAGTTACCATTTTGAATATTCAAAAGATAGAATCAGTGCTTCAGAGCTAGATGGATTCATATATGTTAAAAAATCAATGGTATCTCCAAATTAATGATTGAGTTAATGGAAAATGTAGTTATAAAATAAATAATTGTATACTAAAACGACGAACTGCTACTGCTAGTTAGTGGATCCACTAAAATTTATTATAAGTGATGTTATCTTTAAAAGCAATTATGATTAAGGGTGCTATGATGAGATCTATTGATATTCATCCTTAGGTTTGGTTTCCTTCATAGTATGCAAATCTGGATTTTGAAAAGTGTAACACTAATAACTTACAGCCATTGCATGGTAAGAGCTATATATCAAAGGCAAATTTAATCAAGACATTTATTACCAAACTTTATCTTTAAATTCTTTGGTATCTTGTCACAGATCAATAGAGTCACGATGAAACAGTGTTTCGAAGCGGAAAACTAGCTGTTTTTGGTATTTCTTTGTGAAAATTTATAACTTTTAGTTGAATATTTTATCTAATATCGGGATATGTATATTAAAGTCCTAATTTTGCATATTTTGTTATTGGTGTCACATCTTTCCCAATTCGTTTAAGATCTGCAAGGAATCAAAAAACCAAGAAATTCTTCATGAACTGAAAGAAATTCTATTAGCATTCGAACCATGCCCCAGTGTTAAGATCAGTTTTTGACGTGTGATATAGACCGCGTTGAGTATTTTGGAAGTTAATAATATTTTTTGTTAAAAAAATTTCTAGAGCATCGCACCGACATGGTTCAGAGTGATGTTGAGTAGATATATTCTATTAATATTTAAATTAATAGTAGTTAAATATGTTACAATTTATAGATACAATATGGCTTTCTGCATTATTTAAACCGAAACTAGCTTATTTAAAATAATTATACAACTTCTAATTTTCATACAAATAGCAATTAAAACATGAAAAAGAATTCAAAATTGCTGCATCAACATGGAGGACAAATTTTATCATTAGTATAAATTCGACTGTGTGATCTAAAATATTACGTGAAAGGTGAAAAAAAATCAATATTTATATTGTGCTCATAATTACTTCTCGTATAGTTAGACCCAAAAAAATAAAATTCAATACTAATCACGTACTCTATTTGTCATATTGTTGCGTAATTGTATTTTTGGTGATGAATACATTATTAAAAGATATTATAGTTCTTTATTTTCAAAACTGAAAAAACTCAGTGTTGGACCACAAAGGCAACATCTTCAACAGCAATAAAACCATTTCAATCAGAAAAAATAGAATTTTGATGAACTGTAGATATAATGGTTTTTACCTTTTCAATATACAACATATCAAGGCCGCATAGCATGATGGTCCTGTATAAAAGTAACAAGAGCATACTATTCTTTATTTGTTAACAACATGCACACGTCTGTTAATCAGTGATTGATGGTCCCGTTTCCTGTAATTATTATTACTCTAAGATGCACCTGGAAAAAGATAAGTAATTCAAACTGGAGATCTTACTTCTTATTGAGTATGTTCATTAATTTTTATTTTTCTTTATTTGTAATAAGTTGAAGCCGTGTTGATTATTCTATTAAGGAATCACTAATTTTACGTAGAAAGTACTTAAATCGTAATATTACTAATTGCCACAAATGATATACTTATCCCGTCCATTGGATACCTCTTATAGCAAATTAGCAACATGGCTGATATCAATCTAATAAAGGGCGTGAATCAAATTACAGATTTATTATATATTACAACCAGTAGCCTAGAAAGCACTAATTATCACACCTCATTACAAGCGTGTAAGCTCTACGTAAACAGTTTAAAATCAGTAATGGCAAACATGAAGCCATTACTATACTTAATTGCTTTTAGACAGAAATTAATGAATGTTTTTCACATACTTTATTTTCCTATATGGAATAAATTAAAATCATAACTGTTCTAAACTGCAGTAGATTAAAGCAGACAAAACTACTCTATTTTGTTTTATATAGCCTAATATAGTCACAATACGAGTAAAAAGTTCGAAAAAACCTGACAAAGGTGGATTTTCGTGGAACACTTTTATTAGAATATCAATTATGTCAAAATAATGATATTTATATATATATATATATATATATATATATATATATATATATATATATATATAAATAATGCAATTATGTCAAAATCAAGAAAAATAGTTATGAGCAAAATTGTAGAGTATAATATTCTGCACAAAAAAAAAATCTTTAACGGTTTCTTGTAAAATCAATCGGTCCTACAAAATCTGCTTTTTTTTCTAATTTTTTTTATCTAAAAAATATGAGTTTCCAGTTTCACCGCGCCAAAATGGTGAAAATATGTTAAATTACAAAAAATTAGTGAGCATCTTTTACATTCTAGTAGGTTTGACCTATTTTTTTAATGTCAACATCTCATTTTAAATAAAGATTCAATAAATATCATTTTAATTAAATGGCTGGATGCATTTAGTTGTTTGTATGATAAAAAGTTTTATTATAAAAAATGTTCTGTTGAAAGGGGTTTATTACTTTTACCAAAGTATCGGGAACTTCTCTCGTAAAGAAACGTTCCATTCATAAAACAAAACTTTTGTTGGGTGTCACGCTACATCAAGATCAAAAACAAACCAAAAAGACAAAAATCTTACCCTTTAGTATTACATTTTAATGCATTAATGGGTCGGCAATGGAGGTACGCGAGGGAACGAATATGTAAAAAACCTAATTTTCTGAAAATTTGTGGGATAAGTCTAAACTCGTCTAAAAAAATTAAAAAACAAAAAACAATATCTTATTTTACAAATCAGAAACTTACTGGAAAACTCTTTGAATAAATAGACAACAGGAAAGAGCCCCATGTATTATTTTAAATTAGCAGGCTTTTGACGGAACTACGTCATTTTTGGGACCTTATTTTTCTGATGTTTTGGTTTGTTGACGTGTGTTGTCAAACAGTCGTCTTTGCACATTTAAGTTTAAGTTTTAGCAGTTTATAAATAATACTCACATTGAATTCATATAAAAATTGATAAAAAAGTTGTGTTGTGTGTTATAAAACGTAACAAACACATTTTTGGTGGTTTGCATTATCCTGAATACTAGAAATGGTGAGTTGTGTGGCGTGCGCTCGCATCCGTATTAAAAGTACAAGAAATAAAGGAATTTCGTCTCAACGGTGAGTGCATTTGTATTTTCGTAAGTAAAGAAATTAACTAGACGCTTTTAAATCCGATTTAAAGCAAAAAATAATTGTTATTTTAATGAAGATCATAATTCTTATAGTGTCAAACAGTTAGGTTAGGAGCCAAGTGGTATATAAAAAACACAGTAGCGTAACACTCGATGTAATATTTTGCTAGGTCAAAACATTTAAATTACCTTAAGTACGTTTTAAACGGAAGAAAAAAAATTGTTATGAGTTATGAGTTTCTAGGAACAATTTTATGGGACACAATAAGTTTTAATATCTGATACTGATCTGATACGGTGTTGAAGGGGAAACAATTTGATTATATTTCTCAACAAATGTTATTTATTTACAAAGCACTAAAGGCAAACAAAAAAATATGAAATCCTTTTTTGGAGATAAATGATTTTTAGAGTTTTTATAGGAAACATAGAATATTTCAATACCTATAGGTACATACGCTTTTTTTTTAATTCCTATAATCACTTTTGACATTTTGTTTTCTGCAAAAATATATTATTTTCTTGTATTTACTAATTCATTTTTTATTGCAGGTAACCAAAAACTAACTCTAAGTAGCTCAAATATTTGTGCTTCCATGAGCTAGTCTTAGTGTAATTATATAAGTCTAACCCAAAATTACTTTAAATCAATAAAAACACTAACAAAATTTGGATTCTGTAAGCGTAAACTGACTTAACCAGACCTAACCTAACACAAAAATAAACATATTTTAGTTTATGCTTAGTCTAAGTTATATGGCATTCTAGATCATAATAGTTAAGTTCATTTTAGCAAACATAAAAATTTAGAAAAAACTACTGAAATCCAGAACTCTATATCCTGTGTCATCTTACGGAAAATATAATAAGGAAAAACATCAATGTGTTTATTCTTATATTAATAGAAGCCCAGACAAAAGCGTATTTAATTACCAAAATTCAATAAACAGCATATCTCTTATTTATCATCTTATTCTCTTCAAACTGTGCTAAGAAAACATACAATGGAAACTTTTACGGCTTTGATCAATGAATAGAATGGAATGGAAGAGGCAGGGGCCCCTTAAGTTCTTTCGTAACTGTTTAGTTAAGGCTAAAGAAGGATAGGTAGTGTTAGGTTAGGTCTGGTTAAGTTAGTTTACACCTACAGAATCCAAATTTTTCTTGTTAACATTTTTTGGATATCTTAAACGATGTAAGATTAGATAAGGTTAGTTTTTTTTTTGATTGATTTAAATTCATTTTTAGTTAGACTTAAAAATGAATATAATTACACAAAGAATGAATCATCGAAGTATAAATATTTGGGCTTCTTAGGCTTAGTTTCTGGTTACCTGTAATAAATAAATAAATGAATTAATAAATACAAGAAAAATAATATATTTTTGCAGAAAACAAAATGTTAAAAGTGATTACAGAAATAAAGAAAAAATGTACCTAATAGGTATTAAAATATCAGTATTTTTCCTATAAAAAGTCTAAAATGAATTAAAATCATTTATCTCCAAAAAAGTATTTCGTATTTTTTTGTTGCCTTTAGTGCCTGTTAAAAAATAACATTTGTTGGGAAATATAATTAAACTGTTTCCTCTTTACCACAGTATCAGACCCAAAAAAAGGAGAATATAATGTAAGATAATAAAATTCCCATAAAATTGTTCCTAGAAACCCATAATTCCAACTTTTTTCTTTTGTTTTAAAACATACTTAGGGCAAATATTTTCATCCCCAAATAGCTTTATTCTTCAAAAATTTACCGTGGAGACGATTGTTGGGGCAAATGTAACCATGGAAAATATCCACCGAATAAAAGTATACAGAAGTGAAAATATCAGCCCTTAAGGTAATTTAAATCTTTTCACCTAACAAAATATTACATAAAGTGTTACGCTACTGTGATTGTTATATACAACTTGGCTCCTAACCTAACATTAAGAATTATCTTTATAATAACAATTATTTTTGCTGATTTAAAAGTGTCTAGTTAATTTCTTACTTACGAACATACAAATGCACTTACAGGAGGAACGAAATAATTTTCTTCCTTGTACTTTTAATGCCAGTTTAAATTAAAAGTTTAAATTAGCCAAACCATCGCGAAGTAATCGATGATTCGGTTAATGTCATGATGAGATATATATATATATATATATATATATATATATATATATATATATATAACCTAACCTGGTTAGCGATAGATGAGATAAAAAGTCATTTAAAGTTTTTTGTATGAGGTGTAGTTTTTAGATAATTTAATGGTCAAAAAATAAGCAGAGAATTTCAAATTGAGAAATTTTTTACATATTCACCACTAATTTCTTCGAAAACTATATCTACTACTACAGTAAAAAAAATAAATTGCTATTTTAACAAAAAAAAATGCACACTGACATCTTATGTGAGTGTTATTGCACTTCAAAATAAAAATCATAACTGAATATTGTACTTTGGTTTAATAAAAGTATATGCAAACTAGGAAGTACTAAATAAAAATGAAGACGTAGGAGCTTCTGGTAGGAATATATTTTTTCTAAAATGTAATAAAGCATTTTTGACCAATAAAATTTATTGTTAACGTATAATAGCAGTTCTATATTAATTATTTTATTCACGTATCCAAAATTATTTTTGTATTTCTATGATAAGTTTTGTTTTTAATTGTATAGTTAATATTAATTTTACTGAATTTTCTTCTAAACTAATGCGTCTTAGATGTTCATATTTCGTATTTATCTAATTTTTTGTTCTGTATTAAATTTGAGTAAATTTAAATGAAATCATAATATTTGTGCTTATTTTTATTCAAAACGTAATTTAGACTGTATCAATAGAATTATTTATATTTAATTATGTTTGGCCTGTTGTGTCTTAAATTCAAGTTCAACTAAAAATAACCATTCTGCTCATTAAAAAAAAAACATTAAATTTTATTTATTAAATTCAAGTAAAGTAATAAAAAGAAAGCAGAAATACCAAAGGACAGTCGAAACGAAACAAACAAAAAAAATTCCGTGTATTTTACAATTTATGAAAGCATAATATAACTTTCAAATAATTTGCAAGTTTTTTCAAATAGGCTTTCCTATGGTTGCGCCGTTAAATTCTGAGTTGCAGGTATTTCTTAGTAGCAAGCTTTAGATCAAATTAATGTAATTATTGAGCACGTATCCCGACAGCTCATCATCCAAAGTGCGTTCTCGCTATGTTAATTTATTTTGAACAGGCGCCAAAATTGCCTCATTTCTTTATAACTTTGATAAGTCGCTATTTCAAATCCAGTGTCAATTTTAAAGCATGAATAACAACAAAAGTTAAACTTAAACCCCTGAATAAATATAAGGCTTTTGTACGAAAGGTATATTATGTAAAGATATGAATTTTAATGTTTCACCAATTTTTTGTTAAATTGGCACCTGAAATAATGTATCACACTAACTTAATTGGCTTGTTTCATTTAGTCCATACCTTAATTACAATTCTTTTTCAAAAGTATAAGTTTTCAAAGTACTTTCTAAATTTCAAAGTGGATACGCCGCTGAAAACCGGAAACAAGGTGTTGTCAATTTGACGGGCCATCGTTTTGATTTTTCGGACCTTCCCGGTCTTGTCAAGGTCACGGCTAGGCTCTTTCCTGTGCATTTATTTATTCAAGGGGAAAACTGTAAATTTCTGACAGATTGTCAATTTAAGTCTTAAGGTGTTATTCCTATTGATTGATTAAGGTGAAAATTTCACACATAATATCTTCGACTTCGTCTATTTTGACAGGTTGCCATGACAACGATAACGATTTTCCGGAATTTTTTTTCTCCAGTATATCCTGGGGTGATTACACTGGAAATTTTGTGAATAAGTCACGTGTTAAATTATCACACAGTGAACGTATTTTATATTTTTTTAATAATTGCTTCAGTTTAAATTACATTTCCTATGAAAAGAAAATTTCCTATTAATTTAGTAACACAAATTAGACAAGAGCACTAATTCAACATGTCTCTAAACTTGTATAAAATATTTTATTGTACCAAAGTTGGAGAACACTACATTTTTTAAAGTTTACTTTGGTAAAGGGTAAAAACCGATATGTTTTTACATTCGTCACATCAAACTCCCTACGAAAATAAAATTTCCTGTAATTTAGTAACACACATTTTTTTCAAGGAAAATTTACTATCTTAAATTTAAGTTTGTTAAAGGTTAAACAGAGATATGTTCTTATAATGTCACATTAAACAAAAAAATAAAATTTCCTATTTTTTTAGTAGCACAGTACTTTTAAATCTTTCCGCATTATCCGGAACTGAATTATTTATTTCGTTTTTAACGCTTTTTAAATTATCTTCTAAGAGTAGCATGTTGAGAATGATAATGATTACTGACACCATAAACTGACATAGCCAACTTTATTATTTGTAGACATTATTACTTATTATTAAACTTTGTCTGAAATTTTCTTACCAATAGTTCACTTGATTAAGGGTGGCATTGTAACTTGACAGTTAAAGTTGTACCATAGCTTCAGAAGTACCTGCTCGAGGGTGAGATAAGTTCTACTTAAAAGATCTTTAGTTGTTATTTAAAATTTAAACCAGTTCTCAAATGAGCTTCTAATATTTTTATATAACTGTGATAAAAAACAGAAGAATTCAATTGGAAATCGTTTAATTCAAACATTTCTTAGTTGAAAATGCTGAATTAATATTTATGTGTAATAATAGCTTTAAACGCGCTAAGGTTTTAAACGTATGATGATATATAAATTACTGCAATAAATTACGTTATAATATTCTATAAAAAAAAATAAATTATTTAAGAAAATACGTAAATTTAGCTAGAAATTACTATTTTTTAGGTCCAAATTAAGAAAATGGCTTCTAAAATCCCTAAAAATGTTTGTGAAAAACTTTAGAACAAATATATATGAATTAAAATACGATAGCGTTTCAAAAAATTATTTACATATCAAATAAGGCAAAATTTTATGGAAAAACCCAAAAATGGAACTTAAAACGACGACTTCTCGGATCCAAACGTTGAAAATGGCTTCTTATACCGCTTAAAATGTATATTATGAACTGTTTTATAAATGTAAATGAGTATTTGTGACTATACCAAAGGAACCTAAAAAAATACGTAATAAACCAATAAAAGAAGAATCGAAAACCAAGTAAAAATGACGAATCCTTGGAACCAAATGGTCTAAAACCAATTCTAAATGTGCGTTCTTAAGTTAACTGGTTCAAATGGTCAAAATGGCTTCTTGCACCTCTTAAAATGTTGATTGTAATATGTTTTATACACAGGAATATTTGCAACTTTAAGTAAAGTGCGGGACACGAAAGAAACCGGGCGGTCCTTAAAATAGGGGTTCATAGTTTTAAGCAAGCGGAAAAGTAAAATTTGTATACGCAAAATTTTATGTTATTTTATTTGTTCTAATAGTTTGCCGCTTCACCTATAAAGTGCGCCAGCTAAGCGGTACGGAAAATTAATCGAGGATTTAATAAATTTCGCACTGGTCCACTTGTAATTGAGATGTGCCTAGAGTCTCCATGCACTTGGCGCTAGAAAGTTCTAGCTATTTCCAGTGGCGTCTATAAATTTCGAGCATTTGTTTTCATTTCTATATAAATGCGTTGTATTGAATTTGAACTATTATTTCGAGGTAACGATGGCGAGCAAAAGAGGAAAAACAATTCGAAGCGGTGCACGTGAAGTTATTGGGAACGTTATAGAGGCCTGTACTAGAAAAGCTGAAAATAATAGTTTGACTATTCCAATTCAAAATCGAACAGAACGCGCTGCATTTTACAGTGGTGTTTCGAAAAGTAGTGTAAGAAAAATTCAAAGAGAACATAGTGATCGCTCATCTCCTGCTAAAAAAAGACCCCGATTATCATACAAAGATAAAATTGACGATGGTGATTTTCAAGTAATTCGACGAACAATAGAGGATTTTTACATAAACTTGAAGAAGGTTCCGATCTGCAAACCCGTACTTCGTGCTGTAAAGAACAAAATAGATGATGTAAAACCTTAACTCGGCACCAAAATGGTTTTGTTTGGCGCCAAAATAAACGAAAATTGCTCATTGAGAGACCAAATATTGTTCACTGGCGGGTGAAATATCTATCAACTGTAAGGGAATATAGGCAAGAAGGACGCAATATTGTGTATCTAGACGAAACCTGGTTAGATAATGATATGATAGTGAACAAATGCTGACAAAGTGAAAGTGTTACAGGTGTTGTTCAGGGAATCCGCTCTAGTAGTCGCTTTATTATAGTTCATGCTGATTCAGAAGCCGGATTTGTTCCAAGTGCTGCCTTAGTTTTTCGCTCGGGACTAACAACTGGAGACTATCATGGACAGATGGATAGAGATAATTTTGAAAAGTGGTTGCTCGAGAAACTTCTACCTAACATTCCTCCCAAATTAGTCGTGGTAATGGATAATGCGTCTTATCATTCTCACGGAGAAGATAAAGTGCCAAGTAAATACTCTACAAAAGCTCATATGATATCATGGCCTAAATCAAGCAATCTTGTATGTCATCCAACATGGAAAAAATATCAGTTATATGAAGTAATATCAGCCAACAAGCCTAGAAAAAAAAGTATAAAATTGACGGTCTTTTACGTAACCTCGGTCATACACCTTTAAGGCTGCCTCCATATATGTGCGTCCTCAATCCTATTGAACTTGCATGGGCAGGAGTAAAAAATATATTCGAGAGCGCAACACCGGTGAACTTTCAATTAAAGATTTAAAATTGGAAATCGTATGTTAAACATGTTTGTTCTATTGAAGATAACTACTGGGAAGTAGTTATAACACTTAGATAGTTAGTAGATAGTTATCACCCTGGGGTCTTTAAGTAGTGACGACGAAACCTCATCATTTTCAGAGGAAGACAACGATTTAGAAGGAATCGAACCATTAGAATCACAGCCGTTAACCTCAAAAATGGATTAGTTTTTTTCATATATTTTGTAAAATTATTCATAAAGTAGCTGTCAATAAACTGCTTCAAAATAATTAATTTTCTGTTCAATACCGGGTGTCAAAAAATATCTAATATTGCAAGTAATATTTGAAAAACTACAGAACTTATATTAATATATATCTTTCTCCCACGTGCTTATCCGGAAATTTTTCTCGAACACGATTTTTCTTTGGAAATTCTCCCGCGCGACTAGTGATAATTTTCAAAAAATTTCTGGTAATAATTCAAACACTATGGAGACTACAAGTGAAAATTAAGAGTATGTTCGTGGATTTGATGTCTTTTTCTACTTCAGTATTTAGCAAATTTAACCATAAGTTATAAAATAATACCTTTATACTGATATTGAAATTGACACTCACCATAGCAGTTTTCTAGTAAATATCTGATTTGTAAAATAAGGTGTTTTTAGTTTTTCTTGTTGCCGAAGACGGGGGTAGACATTCGACGAAACCATCTACAAAATTAGATTTTTTACGGATTCGTTCCTCAGGTACTTTCACTGTGGACCTAAAACGCAAGCATTTATGAATACTAAAGGGTAAGCTTTTTGAACTTTTGGTCTACATTTGTGGTCTACATTGACATGCAATAAAAAAAATACATTATTAAACTTTTTCCTCCAGATCTGCTCCTATTAGAACTGTCTCATCTCGGACTTCATCAAAACGTTCGCCCTCATACTGAAAAACAACGGGGCCTATTTTTCTGCAACCACAACTTGCATAACAGTCTGTAATGCAGTTGCAAAATATATTAATTAATAATTGTTTTTGTAATTCTTTATACATTTATTTATGGTCCATAAATAAATACAGCTGTTGTGATGGACACGGCTCAAATTTAGGTTATTTTTTTAGGATAGGCTAAGGACATCAAAATAAAGGTTTCCACAAAAATCCGTCTTCGTCGGAATTTTTTTCAAACTGGATACCTAATTTTATTGAGCCAGTATTCTCATGTTTTTGTAGGTTTTAATCGTTATAAGATTTATTTTGAAATAATGAGAGTACATGATTCACAGCCGGAAACTGTAAATATTCGATGTAGTGTAGGGCCTAGAGCTTGGGGAAAAAATCTGTTTATGTTTCACATCTTGCCTTCTAGAGCTGATAACATACTTCAACATTTCAGACGAAAACAGGATTATATATAGGTTATAACTTTTGTTATATGATATCACTTTGAAAGAGATTATAAATTCAAAGTAAATTACACATAATTTTGATTAAAGATATTTTAACGTACCACCATTAATACGGATCATGTAAGTTCTATTACATTTACCCGATTTTAATGAAATAAGGCTCGTTTAACGGGGTACTTTAAGTAAATTTGAAATTCGTGTCGGATGTTACCCAAAACTTTCCTAGTAAACATGGTAGAAGGAGCTGTTTCTAACTTTTTTACGTTTTCTTAAAAATGTTAAATGGAAGGTTATGCTTTTTTCCAACACTTAATGTTTGTAGCTATACTATTTAACTTCATAGTTTATAAATAAGAGCTTGATTTGAAAAATATTTTTTACGTTTGTTTTATTAAAGTCATAATATGGTTTAATACTTCAAGAAATATCTATGTATTACTGGTTATTAGTTTAAGGCCGCCTTTCTAAGTCAAAATTTTAAAATGTGTTTGAAGCTCCTCTAGAAATAGCTCAAATAAAAACAAAAGTTGCCTTACCTCAACTTACAGATTTTCAATCATTATCCTAAATAATGCTTACATGTGTTATAAATGAGTTTAATTATCAGGAAACAAGTTTTGTACAGATAAGGGACACTATAACTAAATTAAAAAATAAAGGATCTTAATCACACCGGTATATAATAAAGGGGACAAAGCTCTTGTCACACATTACCGATTTCCTTGCTTCCAATAGTATTAAAGGCATTTGAGAGGATCATAGCAGCACAAATTGTGGACCTATTTGAGATGCATGGACTGTTTAGCAATAAACAGTTTGGTTTTCGAAGAGGTAAGAGCAACATCCCGTTGGTGATGGATCTTTTGGAGGGAATTATGGACTCTTTTGAAGATTGGCAGTAGTTATACGTCCTGTTCTGTGACCGGAGTAAGGCATTTGACTGTGTCACACACGATCTCTTGTTAAAGAACTGAAACTTTACAATTTCAGTGAAAACAGCAGTCATATTTTAGTGAACGTTATCAGACTGTCCGAGAAAATAGTGGGTTCTCCACGACATCACTCTTGCACACAGACGTTCTACATATATCGATGCATGCATATGTTGCTCATTTATATTAATGACTTGCCTTAAAATAAATAAATAAATAAATAAATGCTTTATTGTCAAAAAAAATTTTACAATTTTGTGGACAAAGCTGTTGTAAAAAAAATAGTTTACAAACATCAAAATTAGCAAACAAAACAAGACAAAAACACATCATAAATATTATAGAAAAATAATATTTAAATCAGGAATTTAGAATATTAATATTATAGAATCCTAAAAGAAGTACATTAGAAATGTACTTTGTCAGTCGTACTATGTTATAAACATTTTCATAAATATAATGTAAAAAAATAAAAAAGCAAAGTAAAAAATAAAAAAGTACGAAACAATTAAAAAAATACATATACAAAGTTCGGTAAAAATGGTTGGTAATGGCAACTATCACACTAGGGGTTCATAAGGATAAAATTATGTGTTGTAAAACTCGTTCACGGTGTAGAAGGCTCTTTCCAGTAAGAATGATTTCAAAGCCTTGCGAAATGAAGTCAGAGATATTATGGATTTGATGTTAAATGGCAGGTGATTATGCATTTTTTTTGCATTGTAGATTACTGATCTTTTAATTAACTCTGAGTGTGGGGTTGGAAGATAGAGATCGTGCTCAGTATTTCTGAGAGGGTAGTTGTGAGAAGGTCTCTCTAATAGAGCAGGTGCGTGCTTACGAATTAAGCAAACCGATTCCAAAATGAATAAGCAAGGAGGGGTTAGTATTTTATATCTTTTAAAGAAATCTCGGCAGTGAGTTCTACTGTTAAGTCTCAGTAGGTATCGAACAGCTCTTTTTTGTAGTATTAAAATTATTAAATTATTATGTAAAAATTCGATCAAATTGAGTCGCACAACATGTACCCCAGAATGGAATAGCATATCTGAGGTGCGACTCAACAAGAGCAAAATAAACAGTTCTAGAGGTAGAAAAGCTAAGCTCCTCGGAAACAGATCTTAACGCAAAGCAAGCAGAACCTAACTTCCTTGATAAAGCGTCGATATGTGGATCCCATTTTAAAGAATCATCTACAAGAAGCCCTAGAAATTTTACAGAGTTTACGACATCAATAGTGGTGCCATTAAGGTCAAAGGGTTGCAGCGTGTTTTTATAAGACAAGACTTTCGTTTTAGAGATGTTCAAACATAGGAGATTAGAATCGCACCAGGATTTAATGGTGATTAGGTCATTAGATACAATCCTATGTAGGTCCGTGACATCTGGGTGGCTCCACGTAAAGCTGGTATCGTCCGCAAAGAGACATATTTTTCCACTAATGTTTAAATTAGCCATGTCGTTTATGAACAGAAGAAACAAGATAGGGCCTAGTACCGAGCCTTGAGGCACTCCATATTCCATTGGCCTACAAGAAGACATCCTGTTGTCAACTTTCACAACTTGATTTCTGTTGCTAAGATATGACTTAAACCAATTGAGAGGAGCCCCTCTAAATCCATAGTACTGCAGTTTGTTAGTTAATATATTATGATTCACACAATCGAAAGCTTTGGAAAAATCACAGAAAATTGTTGCCGTAGCGTGATGGTTGTTTAGGCTGGAGTAAACACTATTAAGAAGGGAAAACATGGCATCGCTTGTGCATTTGTTACTTAGAAATCCAAATTGATGTTTTGTAAGTATTTCATATCTAGACAGAAATGATAAAAGCCTTTTTTTAACCAGTCTTTCGATGATCTTAGATAGCGTAGGGAGAAGTGCAATTGGGCGATAGTTCGAAGCTTCTTCTGAAACACCTCCTTTGTGAAGAGGTATGATTATTGCAGTTTTAAGGCAGCTTGGAAAAGTACCATTTTGGATAGACATATTTATCAAAGTAGTCAGATGCTCTAGTGTGCATTCCGGCAGACTTGAATACATTTTTAAAGTAAGCCCATCAGTTCCCGAAGAAGATTTATTTTTGATATCATTAATTGTACTACGAAGTTCTGATAAAACTACTGGTGAAAAGAAGAAACTGTGCAGGTTTACCCTATGATTAGAGAGATATGAAATTGGGTCATTAGATTGAGATACGGATTTAGTCAAATCTTTGGCTACATTTACAAAATAATTGTTTAGATCCTCAGGAGAGGTAAGGATAGTGCTGGATAAAGGAGTTTTGTTTCTTAAATCAATTACGATAGACCAGGTTTCTTTAGCTATATTTTTGGCGTTAGAAAGTCTATTATTGTAATAAATATCTTTGGCGGCTTTAATAGTTTTATGATAAATTTTTCTGTATGATTTGACATAATTATGAAAAAAGACACTGTCCGAAAATTTCTTTAAATGAGATAGTGACCGCATGTTCTTAGAAGATATACGTAAACCTTTAGTGGACCAGGGTTTACTTCTTTTATTTTTGATAGGCCTAAGAGGAAAAGATTCAGAAGCTATATTAGTTAGAGTTTTTATAAAACGAGAAAATTCAGTGTCGACATCATAAGTGTGAGAGTTCCAGTCAGTTATTTGACATAGGTGTTTGAAATTAATGAAATTTCTAACCGAAAAAATACGGCCTACTACTACCCTATAGCTGTTCACATGCCAAGTTTGTGCTGTTTTCAGATGATACAGCGATTTCTGTGGCTAAGAGGACTGAGCGGAAGACTTAAGAGAGGCTTGTTCTGGAACGTGTGGCTGTAGAAAACTGGTTTCAATCGAATCATCTGCTAGTTGGGCGTGCAAGTGTCAGTAGTCACCTAAGGCAGGTTTCTCCATTGGCTCACTTGTGCAGTGAACACCCAATAAATTTCATAAAAATACAGTGTTTGAAAATCATATGAAAATATAACTTCATATTTTATTACTTTAATTATTTTCGGAAATGTTGATCTTTATTTGTTTCACGCGCCACGGAACATTACTTTAACATGCTCTAGCTAGTGCGATATTTGGAATCAACGCGCGAAGTAAAGTGCGGAACACGAAAGAAAACCAGGCGGTCCTTAAAATAAAGGTTCATAGTCTTAAGCAAGCGGAAAAGTAAAATTAGTGTACGCAAATAAATTTTATGTTATTTTATTTGTTGTAATAGTTTGCCGCTTCAGCTATAAAGTGCCCCAGCTAAGCGTTACGGAAAATTAATCGAGGATTTAGTAAATTTCGTATTGGTCCACTTGTAATTGGGATGTGCCTGGAGTCTCCATGTACTTGCTGCTAGAAGGTTCTAGCTATTTCCAGTGGCGCCTATACATTTCCAGCATTTGTTTTCATTTCTATATAAATGCGTTGCGTTGAATTTGAATTATTATTTCGAAGTAACGATGGCGAGCAAAAGAGGAAAAACAATTCGAAGCGGTGCACGTGAAGTTATTGCGTGCGTTATAGAGACCTGTACTAGAGAAGCTGAAAATAATAGTTTGACTATTCCATTTCAAAATCGAACAGAACGCGCTGCATTTTACACTGGTGTTTCGGAAAGTAGTGTAAGAAAAATTCAAGGAGAACATAATGATCGCTCATGTTCTACTTCCTCTTTAAAATCTTCTGGTAAAAAAAGATCCCGATTATAATACAAAGATAAAATTGACGATGGTGATTTTGAAGTAATTCGACGAACAATAGAGGATTTTTATATAAACTTGAAGAAGGTTCCGACCTGCAAACCCCTACTTCGTGCTGTAAAGAACAAAATAGATTTTCCGTAAGGGTATAAAACCTTAAATCGGCTTTTACGATCAAATGGTTTTGTTTAGCGCAAGTGCCAAAATAAACGAAAATTGCTCATTCAGAGACTAAATATTTCGCACTGGCGGGTGAAATATCTATCAACTGTAAGGCAATATAGGCAAGAAGGATGCAATATTGTGGATCTAGACGAAACCTGGGTAAATAATGATATGACAGTGAACAAATACTGGCAAAGTGAAAGTGTTACAAGTGTTGTTCAGGGAATCCGTTCTAGTAGTCGCTTTATTATAGTTCATGCTGGTTCAGAAGACGGATTTGTTCCAGGTGCTGCTTTAGTTTTTCGCTCGGGACTAACAACTGGAGACTATCATGGACAGATGAATAGAGATAATTTTGAAAAGTGGTTGCTCGAGAAGCTTCTACCTAACATTCCTCCCAAATCAGTCGTGGTAATGGATAATGCGTCTTATCATTCTCACGTAGAAGATAAAGTGCCAACTAAATACTCTACAAAAGCTCATATGATATCGTGGCTTAAATCGAACAATCTTGTATGTGATCCAACATGGAGAAAATATCAATTATATGAAGTAATATCAGCCAACAAGCCTAGAGAAAAAAAATATAAAATTGACGGTCTTTTACGTAACCTCGGTCATACACCTTCAAGGCTGCCTCCATACATGTGCGACCTCAACCCTATTGAACTTGCATGGGCAGGAGTAAAAAAATATATTCGAGAGCGCAACACCGGTGAACTTTCAATTAAAGATTTAAATAAAATTACATTAGAAGCGATTGACTCACTATCGGCTAAAAATTGGAAATCGTATGTTAAACATGTTCGTTCTATTGAAGATAAATACTGGCAAGTAGATGGCAAAATTGAAACGGTTATTGATGATTTAGTTCTCACACTGGAATCTTCAAGTAGTGACGATGAAACCTCATAATTTTCAGAGGAAGACAACGATTTAGAAGGAATCGAATCATTAGAATCACAGTTGGCAACCTCAAAAATAGCTTAGTTTTTTTTCATACATTTTTGTAAAATTGTTCATAAAGTAGCTGTGAATAAAGTGCTTCAAAATAATTAATTTTCTGTTCAATACCGGGTGTCAAAAAATATCTAATATTGCAATTAATATTTGAAAAACTACACAACTCATATTTTTCCAAAATTAACACATCAATGTAGTTATAGTAGGGGACCCAGCACTGATTCCAGTGAACAAGATTTATCAAAATTTTAACTTATGCAGTTCGACTTTGGGCTATTCGGGTATGCCAAAAGTGACCGTTTGTCTCCGTCTGTCATATTACTTTGTACAGTGGGCGTCATTGTGAAGTACTATACAGGGCGTTTCCTAATTGCGTGCTAATGTTAAAGGGGGGTGATTTTTGGACCTTTTTAAGAAGAAAGTTTAATATGAACCTAAATGTGTTAACTTTGGAGATACAGGGTTTTCAAAAAACATTTTTTTAAAATCCTAATTCTGATGCTATTATAGATAAATAACTGTGTGAAATTTGATACACGTCTTTTATGCATAAAAGGGCATATTTTATTAACAATGAATTTTTGAAATTTCTACCAGTGGCGTGCATATGTAATTAACCTGGGTAAATCAGTATGCTCCATAATGCATAGAAGATGTGTATCAAATTTCATGCAGTTATCTACAATAGCATCAGAATTGGAATGAAAAAAAATGTTTTCTTTTTAAACTTTACCATCCTGTATCTCAAAAGTTAAGACTTTTAGGACATAAAAACACTTCTTTAACATCGGCACGCAATTAGGAAACGCCCTGTATAGTACTAGTAATGACGGCCCCTGTATAAAGTAATATGACAAACGGAGACAGACGGCCACTTTTGGCATACCCGAGTAGCCCAAAGTCGAACTGCATAAATTAAAATTTTGATAAATCTCGTTCACTGGATCTGATGCTGGCTACCCTTGTAAAATCTGGACTTGTAAATCGTGTATCACTATACTGGGTGGTCCAATAATAGTGGACGTAGGTAGTAGCCCCGGAACCGTTAATAACAGAAGTCAAGAAAAAATATATTTATAGGTAAATCGATCAAGAAAAATCATAATTAAATCATTTTAAAATGCGAAAGTATGCCGTTTTTGCAACACAAAAGAGATATAGAAGTGCGGTACACGAAAGAAAACAGAAAAATATAGATAAAGGTTCATTAAGCATAGTTACAATTTTAAATTATCTGAAGTGCGTATAGTCAAAAAGGACTGCCATATTATTTAAAGAACGACGGGACACCACTGGTTTAAAAATATTTCTTGGCCGACCTTCCTAAACCGATTGACTCCGCCCGGTTTTCTTTCGTGTCCCGCACTTTATACACGTACGTATGTGGTTAGAAGGAGAGCCAGTCAAGAGGTGCAATTCGTGCCCAAACCATTTTATCAATAATAGTATAATATAATAAGATATATACAATGATAATAGGTTTATTTACTTCTCGTAGACATTTCGTTTCGAAATATTTTTCAATTTTGAGCAAATTATTTTTAAACTAAGGTCTGTTTTTGTACCTCGAACACCTTATAAGGAGCACCTATTGAAATGTATTTTCCGCTTAGAATCCGCAAGTGTCAATATGCAGGATATTTCATTAAAAATATCAAATTTAAAGAAGTTTCAGCCGTTTTTAAGATACCTCTAATCGTCCACTTACGTAAATCACCTTGTAGAATGATATATTTAAGTTTGATAAAAAATCGTTCTCACACTCATAACACATCATCGTTACAAATTTATTATCTAAAAAATTACCCACTTGGTAGTAAGGCTAGGTCCTAGAAGCTAATAAAATTTTACTACCTTATTTTACGAGGTGTCAAGTATTCCCGCTCTGAAAACAATTCAAAACCACTTTTTCTTCCTACCGTGATCGTAAGAGAATGTTTTGATGGTTTGGTGACAAAGTTTTATCCGTATTTGTACCTCAGACATTTATGAGTCGTAAAAATTCGCCACTGAATAGAACTGGTCGAGATGGCTTTGCGGGGATTAGAGCATTATGCAAATCATCACCACCTGTAGGTCTTTTATTTATTCTTTCTTTTTTTTTATTACATCTCAATTAAATAATTCACTTAGTTTTGTACAAGGGGATGATGTTTATTTGTTGGTGTTGAATTAATCATGTGAAAACAAGGATACCAATCGTAGTTTACTGCAAAGTTAGGGTTAGTAATCAAAGCCAGACTGGGCCAGTTTAGTTCTGGAGTCAGTAATTTTTCAAGCCCCAAATATGAAACAATAATCTTATTTGTAAAATTACTGATAAGAATATTTCACTTAAGGATCACGTTCTCAAGAATTTTTAATTTTCATATATTAAGGTATTATCACATTTATAAATAGACGCCATTTTTAACTGGGTAATTTGTATGTCCTCACATGTTGGGGATGAATTAGGTTTGAAAAGACCTGTCACAACATATGTTCCAATTTCTTTTCATTTTTAAATGGCACCAATCTTAAATTACGGTACATAAGGCTTTTTAGTCTGTTATTGAAATGTAATAAGTTTCAATTTTTTATTTTAACTATGTGTTCCATCCAAAGGTATTACATTATATTGCTCGATAACTCAAAACACTAAGAACGGTATCAAAACGCGGGTTGGCCAAACTTACTAAGAATTTTTTTGAAGTTTTTTTTGACGGTGTTGCCAAATCTCCAAATTCATTACGGTATTTTTTGAAATCAGTATTTATTTTAATGAATATTACTCGATTATTTTAAAAAGAACGGCCCTGTATATTTTATCACCAGAAAATATATACATAAACTAACTTAACTTAAAAGCACAAATTAATAAATCATTTGTTGGAAATGCCCGCCGTTAACAGTTATGCACTAATTTAAAAATTACAATTAAATGCTTTTCGCAGCATTTCTTGAAGAATATTTTCTTATGGTATTCATCAGTTCCTGCAATGTGTGTATGGGATCGAATTATAACACCGCTCCTACACATAACTCCAAAAAAATCAGGCACAGACATATCAGGAGAATAAGGTGGCTATTTTATTGGACCTGCTCTACCTACGCACCGTCCACAAAATTTTCAGTTGACACATTCTTATCTTCTATCTATCTATCTATCCTCTTCAATACGTGGTTAAAAAAAGTTTTATTCTAGGATATTCTCGGAATAAGTCTAAAACTGTTTCAGACAAAAACATACGATTTTAAAACTTTCAGTAGCTGTGAACTTTGCTTTTTGACATTTCTAACGCACTTACAATTTTTCTAATGGAAATTCGATTGTTATGATAAGCCAAAATCTATAATTTCCAGTAAGTCATCTAAAAGATTTTGATGCTGGATTGTTCTACGTTTTTTCTCGACTGAGCTATTTGTTCTAAATTTTTAAGGTCGTAGCAAAATAATTCTTCTTGAAGGTGGATTCCTATTAAAAATTGCCCGTCTTTTGGTGAGAGTAATTGATTTTAATTTAATATATAGGGATACTGTTTATATTTTTTGTAGTAGGGTAAGCTTTAAATTAAAAGTTGGAAATGGTTTTCATAAAAGTAACAGTGGCACTGTCATCTGCTATGAAACAAAAACTGCATTTTCTGGTATCTAGCTTCAATCGAGTAAGATTCATTAAAATAAATACTTATTTCAAAAAAAATACCGCAATGAATTTGGAGATGTAGCAACATCGTAAAGACACTTGAAAAATTCTTACTAATTCTGTTTAAACCGCGTTTTGATATCATTCTTAGTTCTTGAGTCATTTAGTAATATAATGTGATACCTTTGGATGGGACAGTATTAAAAAACGTTATTTCAAAATAGCCCAAATACAAGGATAAATACTATCGTTGAACCAAATTCAAAGCTTTTAGGAATATTATTTGTAATAGCACTTATTCTTGAAGTAAATTACAGAGTCAGAACACACTAAAAAATTATTCAGGTTAATGATATGATAATCTATAAAAACCATGCTAGTTTTAGCCAGTTTATTTACAATTACAACTACATAGAATAATCAACTTTTCAAAAATTTAACATTCATGGTCATCATAATTTAAAAAATTTTGACCCAAAGGAGTATCTATTAAGAAATCAGAATTACGTGTGTTGTTGGGATTTTGGCCCCAGATCTAGAGTTGGCTATGGAGTCTCCCCGAGGTAGTCCGACTTTGTTAAGAGTTAGAAAAGAACCTTTTGTTCATCTACCTTTCAATCTTGTCAAAACTGTATCATTTAAACTAAACGAAACAATAAAAAAATTTAAAATTGTTTTGCTTTATGCTTTCTAATAATACATTCAAAATTAAGTTAATCGACCTACTTCAACTAGATCTTCTTCTAAATTTTCTTCTCAGTTCATTGGTTTTAGACATTGTTTCAAATTTCTTTCAATTTTAAATCTAACGAATTCTACTGCTTGCTTTTCTCAGATTTGGTTTTTTCTGTAATAATTTTTGCTTAATTTTATTCATGATATCAGCCGGTAATTTTTCTCAAATACTCTATAAATGTTCTTGTAATTCTAGTGTTAAATATAAAGTGATTGTTTTGAATTTTTGATATCTAGGAAGAATACCATTTTTCCATTTAAGTCTTTACCTTGATCTAATTGGCTGCAAGCCTTATTTTTTGTCAATATAAGTAGGATTTTACACTTCTTTTACACGTTCAGCTCTGATGATCACAACGTTTCATGTTC
This sequence comes from Kuschelorhynchus macadamiae, assembly GCA_030620095.1. Classification (NCBI taxonomy): domain Eukaryota; kingdom Metazoa; phylum Arthropoda; class Insecta; order Coleoptera; family Curculionidae; genus Kuschelorhynchus; species Kuschelorhynchus macadamiae. The sequence continues at coordinate 2,649,182 of JAUTXW010001521.1, forward strand.
CTTTATAAAGAATAATTTATCTCCATTATTTTCTGACTATTAATTCTTAAATTTGTAAAGATGATAATCAGAACGTAGTAGTAATTTTTTACCTTGACGTATTCACTAAAAGGGGATCTATTGCGCAAGTAAAAATGAAAAGTAATTGCGAGGAATTATTGGCATTACGCCTAAGAATGTCCAGTAGTTTATCATGTTTTATTTATACCGATGTAAGGTCAAATTTATATCTTTTGGTTCCCATCATTTCCACACCCCTACATGGATGCAAAAAGGCGAAAAGCTAAAATTGTCGTTTGCACATTTTGCCTTGTAAATATATGGGAGCTTATTGCAGAAATTTAAATGTATGCTAGTTCTACCCGAGTTAATAGGTAAATGCATAATATTTTATGAGTATATATTTTGGTAGAGGGTAAAGTTATTCATAATGAATATGAGAAACTCTATAGCCACCAAAAATTTAACACACCACGCCACACCTATAAAACGAACATCCTGTCATTTGTCTATGTACGCAGCGATCCATTAAAATACAATGAAAGTCTATATATTTAAAGCACAAAACGATTTTTTCTCCTATAATTACTAATGTTTTATTTTTATTTTAATTTTTCCATGGAAAAACAAAGATTAAATACATTATTTGGGCTGCCGCGCTGCTAGCGGAAAGCTCTGGCATAGGTCTCGCCTAATGAAAGAATATTCTATATTTGTTTAAATAAGACCCATCAAAAGTACGTATTTTTTAAAAGAAATATGGAATTTTTATTGTTTTTTTATTAAATAAAAATGTTACTACTTCTTTCCTCATAAATGACCACCATGACCAAGTATCCACTGGTGTAGCCAGAAAAAATATAAATTTTATAAAAAATATAAATTTTATTGCTGATTAAGCGTAAATTCTAGAATATATATTTACGGCCATTTACAGAGTATTTTTCCATCGATGTTATGTAGGGTATACAAAAAGGCCGGCCCGAGTGAAAATAAGCAACCAAAAAAGACGCAGGACCAATAAACACTGAAAAAACACCTTTCTGTAGCCAAGGCTGCGCCGGCCATATGTGAAAAGTTGTGCTGTGCATGACGGTACCAGCCAGTTACTTCCCTGGTAAAAGGCGAGTATTGTAATCGTGAAAAAATCACACTCCGAGATTTTTTCGGATCTTTACATTTCAAGGTCCCTAGATGCCGAAGCCGAAAAACATGCTTTGTCGATTCCGTGGGTCTGTTCGCGACATATTATTGACTTCAAATTTTGGTCAAAAATTATTATTAAATATGGCGAAACAAAATTGCGGCCGAGTAAATTGTCAAAAAGTTATTACTTAAAACTATTTAGCCAATTTACCTCAAAATTTGCAGAAAAATCAAGTATTACGTAGGAATCGAACAAAATGGCAGCTTAATAAAATATTTAAAAACAACTCGAAAAACTACTTAATATGTTGATTTTAAATTTTGCGCAAAACTATTGTGGTATAGAAATTAACCAGTAAAATTGTGGAACGAATTCAAGATGGCGGCCAAATAAAAATTCTCGGGAAAACTAACATATCATATTTCCTAGGGAGCGACAGGATAGTTTTGTTTTTAGTCAAGCATGCTATATTCTGGGGAGTAATCTAAAATTTTATATCTACGAAGGTAGCCTGAGACGAGATAGATATCTAGAGATATTACAAAATATCCTTCCACAAATATGCGATGAAGTTCCGTTAGCTGATTTAGACAATATATTTTTCTAATTCAGGTCGGGGCTCCTGCTCATAATTTCCAAATAATAAGACCGTATTTAGATGGTAATTTTCCGTTAATTGGTACAAATACGTTGGCCAGCTAGGTCGCCGGACCTTGTGCTCGATTTTTTTATATGGGGTTATTTGGAAAATAAAATTTATTAGACCCAGGATCATACGATGGTAGATCTGCGCAAAGCACTGAGTGAAAACTACAAAATTTACAAGCCAAACCCGTCATTATACTTAGACATTCGCTACACAAAATAAGAAAACTATGCCAACACTGCATTCAACAAAACGGAAATCAATTTGAGTAGTTTTTATGATTAAACATTTAGATTCATATAGATGTTATTAAAACATTTTTATGTTAATTTCTTTTGTAGTAATAGATAACCTGAATAATAAATAATATTAATATTATTAAAGTGGATAAGTCGTATAATAATAACTAAAAATATTAGGACACAAACTTTTGTTTTATTATTGTCAGTTTGGGTTAGTTAGTTAGACAGTTGGCTCAGTCTGTTAAATAACAAAATACAACTTTGTGTCTAAGGGTGCCTGAATATTGAACATCTCAAAATCACCCTGTATCTCAAAAACGATGGGGACTATGAAAATTTCATTCACGGCATGTTTCGTTTCATCAAGGAGTATAATACAAATAGTTATGGAGTGAAAGTAATAGTCATGAACTTGCTAGGGAGATCCTAAGATATTTCATCAAAGAGACCGCAGTGACCTATCCGCTAAGATGTTATAGTATCATTTATTCTAAGAATGTGTGTCTGATCATTTAAATAATTGATTTTAAAGAGCATTGCGGAATCATAACCAGCCCAAAAATTGACATCATCATCTATTTTGTGGGAACGAGCCAGTTGATGGTCCTGGACGAATGATATTCCCAGGGATGATGACAGTTTGCTCAATGGGGTATTTCACCGTTTTATTTAAAACCAACAGGACTACCCCGTATAGTAGAAATAATTTAGACACAAAAAAAATAAAATTAATTTGACGAGTTTTACCGCTTGTTAAAAAAGCTAAACGATTTTTAAATATATTTTTGTTTCGATTTCAAGTGGTTATTTCATCGTTCTAGGACTATCTTGTATAGTTGATTTTTTTTATATACAAAGAGATAAAAGAAATTAGCCATAATTTACTGTTTTTTGAATAAGTACATTTTTTTATGCTTCATATATTAATAATATGACATATGGGTTGTTATATGGGTAAGTAAAAATACGTAAATTTTATTATAAGTTTATCTAATTTCTTCAGTAACTTACAGAAATAACCTAAAAGGCCGTTATCTATAAAGATTGTGGCGTGTGTCTATCAATAATCAAAAAGCTTACTTTTCGCAAATTCTTGTGAAGTATGGTGTGACCTTGTTAATGATTTAGACGTGGTATCACACTGTCTTGTTTTTGTATACCGCATCGTTTCATCGATCGAATAATTTTTATTTGCATATTTCCTTACATCCTGTTTGTACCACAAAATATATTTTTATTACAAATTTAAAATGGCTACCTCAGTGTGAGTATCTATTTGTTCTTTACCTATCTCAAAGATAAATAGGGAAATAACCGGTAAGATGAATAAGATGGCAACGTTGCGCTCTCTTCTATTTGTTACCCTTACTTCTCGAGTCTCTGATTTTTGGGTTCGATTGGTATCATTGATTTTGGTTTTAAGCGGTCGCTATGAACATTCCGATTTTTTTTCGAAAAGAAAAGAGGTAAAATGCATGTATATTTCCCGAGTAAAAGCGTGAAACAAAACTAGTAACAAATTAGAGTATTTTTTATAAACAACGGTAAATATGGGCCAATAAGTCAATTTTGTCTATCGAGCAGTTAATAATTTGAATGAATGACTTTGACGCACTAGTGCAATTTCCACCGAAATATTTTCAGCCTATCAATTTTTTCAGTTACAAGTAATATTCATTTATAATCTCTCTAGAGATTGAATTATTTCCAGAAACTTTTCTAGTGCACGAATTTTTTGGAAAATGTTCTGTGGCCAAAAGAAAATTTGCTGAATTTTAGTTTAAATGCGAGAGAGCATTTACCTTTACAGTGATATAAATACTGTTTACATAATAAATTATTACAACTAGTAATAATTCAAGATATTTTTATACAACTAAAGCTTAGGGAAATCGAAAAATAGGTATAACTTGTTTTAATTTTGCGTTACTTTATTTTATAGTGTAATACTGGCATTCCCTTAGAGATCTAGTATGTAAATAAACAATTAATTTTTATTTAAAATTAAATATTTAATTTTAATAAGCTATGAGGAAAATAAAAATGGTAATGTGTAATCAAAACCTACTGCTACACAAATATCCGTTTTTAAAGTAAAAAACTGCTTCAGATAATGTTTTGTATAAGGTAAGCAAAACTTAAGTACATTGGACTGTTCTATGAGCCAAGTGTAAGATAATGTCTTTGAAGAATACATTTTGCACTATTTACTGCTTTATTTTTATTTTATATTTAATTTTCGGTATTAGTCTAATTTTAAGAAAGTGCTACAGCAGTATTCCTCGAAAGACATTCGGCCCCCCTGCCCCTCCCCTCCCTTGGCGTAAGCCTGACAAACTAGTTGAGATAATTCTAAATTAATAATCCTAAATTGTACTAATATAATATAAATTTATTATATTTTACATTGTCTGATTATTGATTGATGGTGTCAAATTAGTGAAATTTTCACTTATTAATCACACAGAAAGTTTGTTACTTGTCATAGTAACGACACGAAGAAGAAAGCATCCGATTGGTTAAAAATGACCTATACTAGTATAGAAGATTTTCATCTAGTCTGCAGTATTCGAGGTGTTGCGGTGGAAATTTTATAGCAGTCATTGTTAGCCAATGGGCAGCTCTCGATTTTACAATGCCAACCAACTCTCTACTTTGACATCAATCATATTATCTGTCATTATAAAGTACATTTTATATTTATATTAACCTTAATTCGTACAATTTGGGATTAGTATTTTAAAATTTCTTTAATTAACAACAAATGCTTTGAAATTCCACTTGTGCGTCTTCTTTTCTCAGTGGCGAATAAGGCACAGAGTTGTTGCTTTATTCGCAATATGTCTATGGTTCATAAAATGGCAGTAATACTGCGACACCAGTTTATTCTTTTGAATGCTAGATCTGTGGTAAAAATAAGACACAATATCACTAAGCATGTTGTTAATCTCCTTAAATACCTTTTTCTTATCGAATTCAATCAAGATTCTTCCTTTATATATATTAAATACTTACATAAATTTTGATGACATGCCTTAATGTGCTGAGAGATTATTGGCAAAAAGCACAGATATTATAGGACTTCCAGTTCATTTTATTATTCTTTTGTTGGCGAGTAACTACGCTAACTTACACGTCTTACTTGTTACGTTACGAACAACTGTCAACAAAGAATATATAATGTCTCTATTTTCCTTTACTGTAATTAAAAAAATGTTTACAAAATAAATTACTACAACTAATATTAAGTTATATTATATATATATATATATATATATATATATATATATATATATATATATATATATATACAGGGTGATTCAGAAATAAGTACCGAAAATTTGCAGGTATGTAAACCTTTACGAAATATAAAAAAAAGTTTTATATAATTTTTCTCTAAGCCTCATCGTTTAGAATATACAGGGCATTAAATATGTGTGATAAAAAAGACATTTAAATATGTAATATCTGTTAGGAGAGAGATATCAATTTCAATTTTGGAACATGTTATCAGTACATATGGACCCATTAACCCAACAAACGACAACCTTATGAGTCACTTCAGAGGCGTAGAACAGGGATATATGTCTCGCATTTATGCTCATATCTTTTTACCACTCAGTATATTGTCTATTTTTATTATAAATTTTTATAGCTTAGTTTTTTCACTAAAAATTATTACTCTTAAAATTTTTTCATACGAGCTGTCGTTTCGGAGTTTTAGTCGAGTTAATGCGTCAAAACCCTTTAGGATACAACATTATTTAAGTATTTCCATTATTCATAACAAAATGTATGCAAGCCATGGCTGAATAATTTTAGCAATTAATAAAGATGTAACAAAATCATGTGCGAATAACGTTTTATTAACTTGAGATAACAAAATACATAAAATGAGAAAAATAATTCAGAATATTACAACAAGTGTTTAAAATGTCGTCCTTCAACTTCTATACATTTTTCAGCATATGTGATCAGTTTCCATGTAATAGCACTTAGTATCTGCCTGGAATTAGACAACTCAAAACAAGCATCTTTTATTCTTTGGGTTAGTTGTTCAGGGGTGGTAATTGGAACTGAATAAACCTTTTCCTTTAAAATACCCCAAACGCTGTAATCTAATGGGTTGAGGTCGGGCGAACGAGGCGGCCATTGAATAGGCGCATCAATTCCGCGACCTATCCATTTATGAGGGAAATTAACATGTAGCCAAGCCCTAACTTCTCTTGAGTAATGGGGCGGCGCGCCATCTTGCATGAACCACATATTATATCGTTGTAAAACAGGGACATCATCAAGCAGTTGAAAAAAATTATTTCTCAAAAACTCCAAGTAGTTCTGACCATTCAAGTAAGGCGGCAAAAACTAAGGTCCAATAAAATTACTTCCAATAATACCCGCCCTAACGTTTATTTTAAACTGATGCTGGAAGCTTGTAACATGTGTGGAATGGGGATTATCCTCCGCCCATACATGCGCATTATGCATATTAAAAATTCCGTTTCGGGTAAAACAAGCTTCATCAGTAAATAAAACGAATTCAGGAAAATTATTATTTTCTTGATACTTCTGAAGGTACCACTCACATAAATCAACCCTGGGCTGAAAATCCGTTGGCAGTAATTCTTGTACCTTTTGCTTATGGAAAGGATGCAAACCCATATCATTCGATGTACGCCACGTTCAACTTTGGGAAATTCCAGTTTGAAGAGAAATTCTTCTGGTACTTGTCTCAGGATTGATCTCAAGCAAGTTTAAAATATTTGCTTCGTTTCCAAGTGTTCTGGTAGAAACATGTCGCCCACGCCTATGTGCGGCAGATTTAAATGTGCCTGTCTCCCTTAGACGACGATCAACCGAAATAAAAGTTCTCCTGTTTGGAATCTGTCGTCGTGGAAATTTTTCAGAATATCTCCTGACAGCCATTTCTGAATTTCCGTTGCATTCTCCAAGGACTAAGTGCATGTCTGCATATTCATTATTAGTATAAACAACCATAATTATTTAAAAGTATGAGCAAACAATTTTTTATGAACTGACAACTAGACAACCAAATTATTGAAATATGACAAGTACATTCATTTTCGTTTCCCAGAGATAAGTCATGGCTTGCTTCAATTTCATTGTGGATATTAGAAATACACACATATTAGTGTATCCTAATAGGCCAATCAATAGAGATTTTTTGTGACAAAAATACTACCTGAATACCAACTGTGCGATTATTTAAAAGACATTCTTTATTAATTTATTTATCTTTATTAATCGCTAGAATTATTCAGCCATGACTTGCTTACATTTTGTTATGAATAATGGCAATACTTAAATAGTGTTGTATCCTAAAGGGTTTTGACGCATTAACTCGACTAGAACTCAGAAACGATAGCTCGTATGAAAAAATTTTAAGAGCAATAATTTTTAGAGAAGATACTAAGCTATAAATATTTTTAATAAAAATAAGCAATATACTGACTGGTAAAAAAATATGACCATAAATGTAAGGCATATATCCCTGTTCTACGCCTCTGAAGTGACCCATAAGGTTGTCGTTTGTTGGGTTAATGGGTCTATATGTACTGATAACATGTTCCAAAATTGAAATTGATATCTCTCTCCTAACAGATATTACATATTTAAATGTCTTTTTTATCACACATATTTAATGCCCTGTATATTCTAAACGGTGTTGCTTAGAGAAAAATTATATAAAACTTTTTTTTATATTTCATCAAGGTTTACATACCTGCAAATTTTCGGTACTTATTTCTGAATCACCCTGTATATATATATGAATACAAAAAATATAAAATATTATACAACCTACATATAGAGTTTGATACAGTTCTACTTTATAAAAAGTTTCTATTTAAAAAAAATATCAATTGTTGTTTGTCTTAAACTAGTTAATTCATTTTTAATAATTTGAGATTCCATTTTAGACAGCAACTTCTGAGATTTTTTCCCCTAAAACAGAATGTCCAGATAACATAGAAAAGTTTTCAATACCCCTTAACATTTTATATGCTTCCTTAATGTTCTTAATATTGGAAGAAATAATTTCTTCTTCATCACTGTCAGATGAAATCTGATCGTTCTCACTATTTTGAAATTCACTGATGCACTCTCGTACACTTATGTTAGGATTTTCCGTGAATAAACTTTCATCAATTTCTGAATATGAAGTTAAGTCAAAAGAGAATACATTGATGTTTCTAGTAATTCAGAATACTCCATGGAATACAAAAGTCGCTTGATTAAAAACTTTCTGTAGTGGTTTTTAAAATTTTGAATCACGCCCTGGTCCAATGGCTGGCAATGTGATGTCGTATTTGGCGGTAAAAAAATTATTTTAACATTTTTCAACTCCAGTTTTGGGTAAGATGTAGCGTTATCCAAAAATAAAACTAGATTTCGGTTTTGCCTTCGCATTTTTCGGTCAAATTTCATCAACCAATCCGACATTATATCCCTTGTCATCCATGCTTTCTTGTTATAGTACCATTCAAGTGGCAATTTTTCCACGCTTGATCCTTTAAAACAACGGGGTTTTTTACTTTTTCTAATCACCAATGCACTTTCTTTTTCTCCATTCATAGCGGAGCAAAGTAAAACAGCGAGTCTCTCCTTTTTGAAATTTTTTGAAATTGATTTAAAAGAGATATTGTATTATTAACTATCAGCTTTTATACTCTTCGCAATCTTTTGTGCTTTTTCCTTTATTAATGTTTTTGGAACGTACTTTACAAAACCAGTCGTAGACAATGTGGTCTATAGCAGCATCCTCAGTTTTCGCAAATTTCTTTTTCTCTTTCATGTTCCCGGTCTCGGCGAATCGCTTGTTAAGATCGCTCTTGTTTCTCAAAATATCACTAATTTGAGATTTTCATACACGGGCTTTTTCGGCTAATACTCTAACACTAAGTTTGTTTTTTCCGCGTACTGGATTATTTCAACTTTTTCTTGAAGACTCAAAAACTCTCTTGTTTGAGGACATATTGATCGCACCAGAGTAACATCAAAACTAAGATATTCTATTGATGAAGACTACATTTTATAAAAATAAATCTATAAGGTGATCTATTTATAGGTAGGCGCCGCGCCGCTTATTAGCATAGATCTAAATATTGCCCATAATGTGCAATAAAAATACCGGCATTAAATGCGGGTTTTTCAAAAATTATCTGAACATCTGTCCGTTCTGAGGAGGTAAATTCTACTGTTTTTATTAAAAATTAAATTTTACTGTCGGTTCCACCGGAAACGACTCAAATTTCGATTTGTTAAATGGAACACTGTGTATATTTTGACATTTTTGGATTCCTGAGACAATTCTGAATCAAAATGTGACATTTTAAAACTTTTTACCCCTACTTGTTTCTTTATAGCAATTTTTAAAATTGCATCTAGGTGGCCATGACTGGACGCAAATTAATCTAAGGACCTGAAATGATGACACTGATGACAGAATAATACAATCGCTAAGTTTTGGTGTTTAGTCTAATAGCTACGAACAAGAGAAGTTGATAAAATCACATTTTTGTGTCTAACTATTTTTTTTCAAATGGCTATCCTTTTTAGGCAACTTGTTTTGAAAAGAGGATTTTTTTTGCTAATTTAACGGTACTAACTTTTTTGCGATTGGATTAAAAATAAGCTCAAAAATTACATATTACTAAGAAAAATACTCGATAATCAATTGTTTACTTTTATCAAGTGTGCCATGGATAGTATTAAGTATTAAGTAGGATTTTTTGTTTTGACAGTGACACTTACCTATTCTTTCTGAGTAGAGATAAGATTCCCTTATTTTTCTTGATTTTCAGTATTATTTTCGTTTTCAAAAGTCAAAATAATGTATACTCACAGTGAAAAAGTCGATATACACTACGCATGAAAATTAACGCACCACTATAAATTGCACAGCATTTCAATGTGGATTTTCTTGCGAACCGCTGAACGGATTTTGATCAATTTTTTTTTAAATGTAGATTTGTTTATCGCTAAAAACGCCGCGATGTGAGTTTTTATTAAAATTTTAGTTTTGAGCTTATACAGGGGCCAACATTGAGAGTAATTTTTCTTCAGAATATTTGAAACACCCTGTGGATCGTTTCAGTTGTAACAGCCTGTATTCGCTTGATGCAAATTATAGTCCCATGTTTTCTTAACAATTTGGTTTTGTTTCATGTCAATATCTCTATTTTTAAATGAAATACAGAGTGAAAGATTAAAGCGCACTAGTTTATTTAAACAATTTAACAACTTAAAAATAACAATAATAACAATATTGGTGGCAAGGACAAAATTAGAAAAAAATTGAGAATATCAATATCGCGTGTTTCCGCCTCTACTCTGAATAACGGCTTCACATCGACGACTCATACTAGACACAAGGCGTCTAATCTGCTCTTGATCAATGTCGTTCCATAAATTTGTGACAAAATTTTGAATGTCGTCAAGACAGAAGGCTGGTACTATACGAGCGACGTAAGGTCTTGCATTATCGTGCATTACCAAGAAATATTGGCCTATGTAAGGAGCAAAAGGAACAATATGTTCGGATAAGATGTCAGTATTGTACCGTCCACTGTTGAATGGACCACTACGTAAAGAAATAAGTTCTGTTCGGGCAGTCAAAGAAATTCCTCCTCAAACCATTACAGAATCTCCGTTAAATAGCGTGGTTTGACGAATGTTACACTCTGAATAACGCTCATTTGGGCTGCGTAGTACTCGTACGCGTCGCACAGACTAGTATTTTAGCTCAAAACCTGGCCAAAAATGTTTACTTGTTTTTTTCACGTGAATGCGGTTAATTAATGATTATTTAGCAATATTTTATCTAATTTAGTGATGGTAAGTATATTTACGGGCGTAAATATTGGAATGTGGCTATGTAAAATTAAATATTTTTGCAGGGTAACTAGGAATAGGTACAAAACTTCTCTAATTTAACATGAAATTCTATTTGGCCGAAAACAACATAAAAACACTAGTGTAACATATAATAATAAATTATTAGTACTAAAACATAAAATATGCGTCAATGAAAAATAAGTTATTTTTCTGTGGTAAATTATAGAATAATCCTAAAAATCGATACTTACGTACAAAAACTAATAAACTAATAACGAAGGCGAAGCGAAAAGGTTATTAGTTTTTTATACATAGATATACTATAAGCATGGTATTAGGTTATGAGCCTGCTTCCTTATGATGACATCGACATACATAAGCAAATTTCAGTTTTTGAGATACAACAAAGAGAAAAAATACGTATATATCTATTTACTATTTCTGTACCTCAGAGGTAAACTGTACTGTACTGTAAGTCCTTAAATCCTAATTTCTCAGGGAAGGCAAAAAACATTTTGTAAGTTAGTGTAATTAAGTGACTTGACATAGGATCAAAGTGAGTATATTTCGGTTATGCTTAATGCCAGGACCCTAAAAAAATTTTAGTGGTAAAGGAAGTTATGATAACTAGAATGAAGTTAAAATCTCATTATCTGAAAAAAAGTGACTTAAAACCTACAGTTTACCTCTGAGGTACAGATCTACCGCTTATATCGAAACCCTAAATTAAAAAAAAAATCGAAACAAGACCCCTATTCGTTTAAGATTAAGATTACAGCCTATTCTCTATGTCACTATTTTAGGAATTCCAATGCCTCCTTTGTAAACAACTTTTTTTTGTATTTTTCGTAGCTCTTATGCTACTTAAATAAGGGTCTGAGGTCAACAAAAGCCTATTCAACACATCCTCGTTACACTCCTTTCTGGAAAATTTTCTGGAAAAGCTTTCTCTGTACTGCCGGAAGTGCTTATTCCTGGCTTCCGCAGCTTCCTCCGACAACTGACCGATTGGCAATAAAGCATGTGTTATAACACTTGCCGAGTGGGTTAAAATTTTATGCACAGTTGGTGACATTGGTTGCCAAGGATATAAATTTACATAGAGCTTGGCCGAATCCATAGTGTACAGAGAAAACTTTTCCACGTCAATTTTGAAGCCAGAGGATAATACTTCTAATATTATCTTAAATCTAGTTATTAATTCAAAGTCTATTCCTGTAATAGCAGCTGCTTCCTCTGCATTGTTGAAAAATCTACGGGACGAATTCCCGTCATTAGTATTACCGAATCCAGCTTTCGGAATGTCCACCAGCAATCCCATTTTCTCGCGGAACTCTTTTTGAATGTTCTGTTTGGCAGTTTGAATTTTTTCTTTGTCACTTTTTAGTGTAACGCGACTTACATGTACTCCTGCCTTTACTTTATACGATAAATGTAGTACGAATTCGAAAAACCTGATTCTGGCGTGCAATATTGACAACCCAAATTGAAAAGTTTCCGGTTTTTCTGTGCTTTTTTGTGTTAAGTTATTGAAGTTTTTGGATGTTTTGCCACATATGTAGCAGCGCATTGTCGAAGCATTGTTTGTGACAGCATTGCACACCTTGCCGTCCACCATTGTTGGCAATAATTTGTGCTTTATTTGGATATTATTTTTAACATTTGTTGGATACAGATTTCTGGCCTGGTTTTCCACGTATTCAAACTCTTCATTAGTGGTTTCTTTAGTTTCCTTGACAAATCTCATTCTGATAGGCCTGCAAAATCTAGGTGATGATGGGTTAGGATTCTGCCATACAATTTGTTGTCTACACATAAGTCTTACTGGCACAAGGGAACTTAGAAAAATGTTAGCATCACTGTTGCTTTTATCTTCAAATTTTTGCTTATATTCGCATTGCTTGGAGCCGTCACAACCCCACTTAAATATAAGCAGAAATTCTTTATTTTCGCCTTGGATGTTCTCGAAAACTGGTTCCAAATATTTACACAGCCGCAAAGTTGTGTGGTCGACTAAATCTTGTAACTTCACTTCGGTAAAAGTTTCTCCAATACTTTTGGGGGATAGCAATCGTGTTTAGCGTTTTGAACGTATTTGTAACATGGGTATATATCTTTATTTGCTTGACGAGTCACCTCGTAATGACTCATGGTTAAATTAGCTTCGACGAATATCGCCAATGCCTCTTCTGGTGTGTGTTTTTTCGCTGTAGCTTTTTGGTCACCAATAGCGGCTAACTTTCGAAAATTTCCCGCACTAGTTGGAGATTTGGTAATATGTTAAATTATTTTTGATGTTTCAATATTACCCGCAGCTCGCTGACCCATCTGTGTCGCGTATGTCAACTTATCAAGGGGGACATTCATTTTAAGATCCATAGTGTTGCGCCGCTTTGATCGGTCACTTAGTTCTGCAAATTCTTTACTTGGTCTACCTTTGGAACTGCGAGGAGCTGGGGCAGCAGGGAATGTAATTCCTCCATCCAACCATTGTTGATGTTTTTCCAAAAACGTTTTTCTGTACTATTGCACGAGAGCCATTTACGTTTATAAACTGTTTTAAAATTCTTAATGGTATTTTGAAGTATAGCAAGTTTTTCAGGGGGGCAATTTGTAATTGTTGCCATAATATACAGTTGGGCACAGAAAATTTCTGACACTTAGGTTGCTTTTGACATATTGAGGATATTTATAAAATATGACAGAAAACGCTGAGTTGACGTTGAGTGTCCGTAGATTTTCGCCCGTAACCGCATGTCATGATATTATACTGGACATAGCACATTTGAACTTTAATTTCTGGTTAATGTGAAAACTTGGGGAAACTTTTCTACAGTATAGTAATTCTAGATATACTGAAATTTAATAACCCGTAAAGTTTGTGCTGTTGCGATGAGTTGCATATGTTTAAAACCATTACTATATACAAAAAAGTTATAAATTCTGACAATTTTTTTGTAAGAATGGCGGGTCGGCAAAAACACCCTATAGAAGGATTTTAACATTCACAGAAATAATTAATACAATGTACATACCTTCTGCAACAATATCCATGATCAATTATGCCACAAAATAACCAGCCAATTTATAAATTATCGCAACGAAATGATGCTTGTCAACACAATTCTGTCAACGCATTTTTCTTAAAAACAATTGCTAAATTACGATCACGCGTACAAGTCACTGATTACTTTATCGTAGGTGGCGAGTGCATTACGCAACGTCATATTTATCTATCAAATAAAAATACGTACCCACAGGTCTGTTGCTGTTGTTTTAAATTTTGCCTTTTTGGCCAGGTTTTGAGCTAAAATATTAGTCTGTGCGTCGGTCGGAGCTGTACAAACAAAACCTCGACTCGTCCGTGAACAAGACTCGCTCCTAATCCTCAAGATTCCAGTTTACATGCTGTCTGGCGAATTGCAGTCTCGCTCTGCGATGGTTTGCGTTTAACCTCGGCCCTCTTGCTGGAATTCGGAATCTTAAATTCTGTTCTGCAAGTCGTCTTCTTACACTGGATACACTTATTTGGACGTTATGTGTAGCGTTAAGTTGTACCTGAAGATTTCTTGCTGTTACAAAATGTTCTCTAAAAGCACGTAACCGAATGAAACGATCATGGTTCACTGTTGTTCCTCGGTGCCTTCCTTGCCCATGGCGTCGGTTATGATAGTTAGTTTGCTCAAAACGGTGAACAACGCGCGATATTGATGAATGAGAAACTCCCAGTCTCCCAGCTATAGCACGGTAGCTTAATCCTTCCTCGGCCAATGTAATTGCTGCTACGCATTCGTCACGAGACAAATTCCTTATTTGACGCTCCATAGCCAAAATTTTAACACTTTTCAAAGATAAAATTGAAACATAATAAACAAACATGACAGTTTGTCAAACTTGTTCATTTCATGGCCTACCCTATTTTAAGATGTTGAATTGTTAAAATAAACTAGTGCGCTTTAATCTCTTGCTCTGTATTTCATTTAAAAATAGAGATATTGATATGAAACAAAAACCAAATTGTTAAGAAGACATGGGGGTATAATTTGCATCAAGCGTATACCAGCTGTTACGGATGAAACGATCCACAGGGTGTTTCAAATATTCTGGAGAAAAATTACTCTCATTGTTGGCCCCCGTATATGCTCAAAACTAAAATTTTAATAAAAAGTCACATCGCGGCGTTTTTAGCGATAAACAAATCTACATTTAAAAAAAAAAATTATCAAAATCCATTCAGCGGTTCGCAAGAAAATCCTCATTGAAATGATGTGCAATTTATAGTGATGCGTTAATTTTAATGCGTAGTGTATTATTAATATTTGGAGAATATCATAAAAATTCAAGGAATGCTGCTGAGATACCCCGACCGGCAACATCCAGTCCATCAGTATTTTCGATTTCGTTAATGGAACACTGTGTATATTTTTACATTTTTGGATTCCTGAGACAATTCTGAATCAAAATGTGACATTTTAAAACTTTTTACCCCTACTAGTTTTTTTATAGCAATTTTTAAAATTGCATCTTGGTGGCCATGACCGGACGCAAATTAATCTAAGAACCTGAAATGATGACACTGATGACAGAATAATACAATCGCTAAGTTTTGGTGATTAGTCTAATAGCTAGGAACAAGAGAAGTTGATAAAATC
Source organism: Kuschelorhynchus macadamiae (assembly GCA_030620095.1). Lineage (NCBI taxonomy): Eukaryota > Metazoa > Arthropoda > Insecta > Coleoptera > Curculionidae > Kuschelorhynchus > Kuschelorhynchus macadamiae. The sequence continues at coordinate 2,664,725 of JAUTXW010001521.1, forward strand.
AAATTTTTGTGTCTAACTACTTTTTTCAAATGGCTCTTCTTTTTAGACAACTTGTTTGCCGACCGGCAACATCCAGTCCATCAGTATTTTCCATATCTCGAGAATCGTTTTAGGCATCAAGAAGGAAATCAAGTGGCCAAAGGCACATTTATTATAAATGAAGAAATTGATATTAACGTTCTTGCTATGGTTGAAGTTGAAAAAACTATTTAAGAAAAATTAGTCACGAACTGGGTTTAAGTCATGAATCAGCTAGAAAAATACTAAAGAAACACGGATATCGAGCTTTTAAGTACCAGTTACACCAAAATTTATATCGTGACGATGGCGATAGCCGGGTATTGTTTTGTGATTGGTTACTCCAAAATTGTAGAATTTACCCAAATTTTATCAACTTTATCTTATTTTCTGACGAATCCAGATTTACTAATAATGGTATGTTTAACAAGCAAAACACTCGTTACTGTGCCCAACAAAATCAACATGAAATGAGAATAGGAAATTTTCAAGAAAGGTTTGGTGTCAATGTCTGGGCTGGTGTCGTTGGTAACAGAATAATTGGGCCAATTTTTTTTCAAGGCCAATTAACGGGGATTAGATACTTACGCTTTCTCCAAAATGAATTTGAGCAACATCTTAATGATCTACCTTTAGAAGTTTTACGTCGAATTTACTTCCAGCAAGGTGGAGCACCGCCTTACAATACCAGAGAAGTTCTTAACATTTTAATAATAAAGTTATTGCAACCACTGGCCCAATACGGTGGCCCGCCCGTTCACCTGATCACACTATTCTCGATTTCTTTATTTGGGGATATGTTTAAGAAAGAGTCTATGTAACAGCCCCAGCTACTCTTGATATCTTAGAAGAAAGGATTGTACGTGTATTTAGAAGTATTACGCCTCAAATGCTGCACAACGTGTTGAGAGAAGCAATTGAACGTGCCGAAATGTGTCGTGAACAAGGAGGAATGCACTTTGAACAGTGAACTCGAATATTGTGCTTTTGCATTTTACAGCGTTATTAAAGTTATATTTTTGTTTAATACTCTGAACTATTTATTAGTCAAAGATTCAGAATTGCACGCCTAAATTTGTTGATGATATCTGAAGAGGGGCAGCAAAAAATTGTATAAAAAATACTGCTCCGAGCGTTAGGCGCATAAGCGTGCATTCTTTTCATCAACAGAGAGGCTAGGCAGACTTTAAGTGACATGACGCATAGATAGATCCAACGTAAGTAATCTTGATCAACCAACTGCCACAATTAAAAATCCTACTTAGGATCCAGCGTGGATATCCATGGCACACTTGATAAAAATAAATAATTGATTATCGAGTATTTTTCTTAGTAATATTTAATTTTTGAGCTTATTTTTGATCCAATTACAAAAAAGTTAGTACCGTTAGATTCGCAAAAAAATCGTCTTGTCAAAAAATGCATGTCTAAAAAGGATCGCCATTTGAAAAAAAATAGTTAGACACAAAAATTTGATTTTATCAACTTCTTTTGTTCCTAGCTATCAGACTAATCCCTAAAACTTAGCGATTGTATTATTCTGTCATCATTTCAGGTCCTTTGATTAATTTGCGTCCGGTCATGGCTACCTAGACGCAATTTTAAAAATGGTTGTAAGAAATCAAGTAGGCGTAAATGTTTTTGTTATATATATATATATATATATATATATATATATATATATATATATTTACATATATATATATATATATATATATATATATATATATATATATATATACATATATAGATATATATATATATATATATATATATATATATATATATATATATATATATATATATATAATAATCGTTTATTATTTATCATAAGAAAAATTTTACTTTATTTACATCAAAAAAAAATTAAATAAATTGATTAAAAGCACGCATTTCAGACTTCTGCCCAAAGGAAGATTCTGTTCTTACAATGCGGCCACATATTTAAATAAGAACATTTTATAGACGCCAAATAGACATATATTTATTTGAAACTGCCAAAAATATTCTTGGTGTCCTTAATCAGATGCGGTACTTGTCACAACGAATATAGTGACATAATATATTTAAAGAATGTTAGGTATGAGGTCACCAAAAATACAACTGGCATTGAACTACATTTTAATAAATAATTGCAATATAAAACAGTGAGAATAAAAATAAACTTAGGACAAAAAGAAATAAAAGGAATACAGAAATAAGAAGACTATAAAAAGATAGTGTGAAGGAAGTATAAGGAATCTGAGCATAGAGAGAAAAAGAAAGAATGAAAGGCCATACAGAGAAAAAGAAAGAAAAGGAAAGAAGGTTGTTGAAAGCTGCTCACTGTATATGAACTTTTAATTTTTTTATGTCTTATTTATTGCCTTGAGATTAAATATTTCATTAATTTATGTTTAAAGGATTGCACTGAGATTGTAGTTTGTGATAACTCAAGAGGTAAAGCACTGATGCATAATGTTATGTCATAAGAAAAGCAACGTTTAAAAAATGCATGTTTATGCCTAGGTATAGTTATTGTATTTCTACGCAGATTCAAATGGTGGGCAAATTTTATTTTATTGTATAAATATATTGGTACACGATTTTTTAAAATTTTGTAATACATACAATTTTCTTCTATGGCTCATATTAAGCAACGAAAGCGTTTTAAGTTTGTGAGATACACGGTTGCTTTTCCTAACACCAAAAATTAGTCGGATACTCGGTCGGATACAACAATTTTGAATCTGCTGTAGTCTGCGCAAGACACAACTATCAAGACATGGACCCTACACATTATCGCAGTGAAAGTGCGGGACACGAAAGAAAACCGAGCGGAGTCAATCGGTTTAGAAAGGTCGGCCAAGAAATCTCTTTAAACCAATGGTGTCCCGTCGTTCTTTAGATTCAGATAATTAAAAAATGTAACTATGCTTAATGAACCTTTATCTATATTTGTCTGTTTTCTTTTATGTACCGCACTTCTATATCTCTTTTGTGTTGCAAAAACGGCGAACTTTCGAATTTTAAGATGATTTAATTTTGATTTTTCTTGATCGATTTACCTATAAATATATTTTTTCTTGAGTTCTTTCATTAACAGGTTTCCGGGCTACTGCCTACGTCCACTAATATTGGAGCACCCAGTATAGTGATACACGATTTACAAGTCCAGATTTTACAAGGGCAGCCAGCATCAGATTCAGTGAACGAGATTTATCAAAATTTTAATTTATGCAGTTCGACTTTGGGCTACTCGGGAATGCCAAAAGTGGCCGTCTGTCTCCGTTTGTCATATTACTTTATACAGGGGCCGTCATTGTGAAGTACCATACAGGGCGTTTCCTAATTGCGTGCTGATGTTAAAGAGGGTGTTTTTATGTCCTAAAAGTCTTAACTTTTGAGATACAGGATGGTAAAGATTAAAAAGAAAACGTTTTTTTTCATCACAATTCTGATGCTATTGTAGATAACTGCATGAAATTTGATACACGTCTTCTATGCATTAAGGAGCACACATATTTACCCAGTTTTTTCTTAAAAAGGTCCAAGAATAACCCTCCTTTAACATTAGCACGCAATTAGGAAACGCCCTGTATAGTACTTCACAATGACGCCCCCTGTACAAAGTAATATGACAGACGGAGACAAACGGTCACTTTTGGCATACCCGAATAGCCCAAAGTCGAACTGCATAAGTTAAAATTTTGATAAATCTTGTTCACTGGAATCAGTGCTGGTTCCCCTACTATAACTACATTGATGTGTTAATTGTGGAAAAATATGAGTTCTGTAGTTTTTCCAATATCAATTCTAATAAGAGATATTTTTGACACCCGGTATTGAACAGAAAATTAATTATTTTGAAGCAGTTTATTGACAGCTACTTTATGAACAATTTTACAAAATATATGAAAAAAAACTAAGCCATTTTTGAGGTTGACGGCTGTGATTCTAAAGGTTCGATTCTTTCTAAATCGTTGTCTTCCTATGAAAATAATGAGGTTTCATCGTCACTACTTGAAGATCCCAGTGTGATAACTAAATCATCAATAACCGTTTCAATTTTGCCATCTATTTCCCAGTATTTATCTTCAATAGAACGAACATGTTTAACATACGATTTCCAATTTTCAGCAGATATTGAGTCAATCGCTTCTGATGTTATTTTATTTAAATCTTTAATTGAAAGTTCACCAGTGTTGCGCTGTCGAACATATTTTTTTACTCCTGCCTTGCAAGTTCAATAGGGTTGAGGTCGCACATGTATGGAGACAGCTTTAAAGGTGTATGACCGAGGTTACGTAAAAGACCGTCAATTGTATACTTCTTTTCTCTAGGCTTGTTGGCTGATATTACTTCATATATTTGATATTTCTCCATGTTGGATCACATACAAGATTGTTCGATTTAAGCCACGATATCATATGAGTTTTGTAGAGTATTTAGTTGGCACTTATGTACGTGAAAATGATAAGATTTTAATGCGCAATATGCTTTTTTAAGTGTAGAAGATATGTGATTTTTAAAATGTAGTTGAGAATCAAGAGTTAATTCGAGACTTTTGGCATATTCCACAATGGAAAGTCGCTGACCGTTAATTGACAAATCCATTAGATTGCTTATATCGTTAATAACATGTTTGTTGCCAAACAGCATTATCACGGACTTATTTGAATTTAGTTTTAGCATACGATCAGTAGATGTCTGAAAAAGTGAATTTAGGTCTGAGTTTATTTTATTTTTGGCATCAATACACTCAGATAGAAGAAATGAATAATACATCGAAGTATCGTCAGCATATAAAAACAATTTAAAATTTGTATGAAAATTGTTAGTGTAAAAGCTAAATAATATTGGGCCTAATATACTGCCCTGAGGCACGCCAGTAGTTACATTAAGTGAATATGACACAATCAAAAGCTTTTGTAAAATCCATCAGGACCAAAGCAGTTATCTTGCTATTATCCCAAGCGCAAAAAATATCATCTGTCATATCCGCCATTGCGGTTGAACAACTGTACTATATATATATATATATATATATATATATATATATATATATATATATATATATATATATATGTATATATATATATATATATATATATATATATATATATATATATATATATATATATATATATATATATATATATATATATATATATATATATATTATATATATATATATATATATATATATATATATATATATATATATATATATATTTATGTATACATATATATATATATATATATATATATATATATATATATATATATATATATATATATATATATATATATATATATATAAAAATTATGTTAAAAATTAATAATTAAGTATACTTGTAAAAAAATCAAGTAATTTCTGTATAAAATTTTCTTACCGAACTCCCTGGCGCTCGAATTAATAATTCAGAAATTTTACTTGTTCACGAATTTTTTAAGAAAATTGCATTGGAATTCGTTTTGCTAATAAATAAAAAAAATCGTCTTTTGTAATGGAAATAGGAAATTGTTAACCAGAAAGAACAGCGAAGGAAATTAATTAATAATGCATTTCATTTCACTTACGACATTTTGGACAATTGGAAATTATAACTAGAATAATATAATTTTAACACTAGTGTCATTATTATATTTCTGTTTGGAAATAGAAAATTTCAACCAACATCGCGAATAGCATTCCATTGAATAAAATGGCCCTCATCATAATCGCGTCTCAAATCAGCGGAATATAATGTTTCAATGTGTCTTGCTATTTTTCACCGGGACCTTAAGTACCAACAAGTGAGCGTGTAAATACTAAATGAATAACCAGGGTTTACCATTAGTTTACCAGATAAATTGCGGCGTTGCTTTAAAATTACGCTTATCTGATTTGCTTTGACCGACAAGCCGATTATTTCTTTTTCCAAATATAAATAATTGGACACTCGATATGTACTTTCACACAGTTACTTTTTAACATAAATTTAAATATTAATTTTTAATATCATGCGATACAAATAACTAAAAAAGTCTTAAGGGTTTAATAAAAAGAAATATAAAGAATGCGAAGCTATAATTTAGTTGCTGGCTATACATTTTCTTCTTTTTAAACGGTTGTCTTCCAACAGTGATGCACTATGGCTTCTGACATTTGTTAGATATTTATTTAAGAGTTCGTTTTAAAGGACCACTAACTTTGTTTGACATAAAGGTATTTTGTGTTACGGCTTTAACGATGATGCCACCATGCTGTCGGGCTATAGCGCCTAATCTGGTGCTACTCTGGTACCAATAGAATTGCTGGCTACCGCGCGCCAATCGAATTCTATACTGTCAAGTGAATCCCCCCATTACGTTGGTACAAGTATGTCAAAAAAGCCGTTATTCACACGTGATTCGTATTAAACGTGAACGGACTTTCCGATGATTCGTTCACATTAGCGTGGAAGGAGCAACGACCAAAAATAAATTACTGAAACATTTGCAGTCTTGTTTAACACCTTGTATAAATAACCTTCTTGGTGAGTGAATAAATACATTACATCTTAAGTTAATGAACCCACACAGTTGTATATTCCGAATACAGAATATCTTATGCAATGCGAAAAATATTGCTCGTATTCCTCATACCTTTTTCAAACGCTTGTTAAAATACATTTTCTTATTAAAAACATATTTTGTATTATTTCAGATTGCTGTTGCTAGTCAAATAGCTCACGTAGAACCACAACCTACCATCATCGAAGAACCAGTAGCTTACAAAAGTTACGACGGTGGCTACGAAGACTATAGCGGACTTAAACCCGTAGTAGCTGATGTCTACACCAAACCTCTCGAATATATCCAAGCTTTCGGGCTACAGCGTTTAGGTTAATACCCACCAACTTATACCAAAATATTTATAATAAACTATATTAAACAATGATTCCTAGTTTGAAATAAAAATTTAAATTTGTTCTAAGCATTTATGTTAGGATGTAGATTATACCAAACCAAAAATTCAAACATTAACGTAATTAACACAAGAAAAATAAAATAAAAAATCGGTAAATTCCCTTTACCTCGAACTTCCCTCGTCATTTTTCCCATTTATTGGAAATAGTGGAGTATGACCCAAAACCTCAGTACATAGTCATAGTATATGTGTTACATATCAAGTGTCCTTTCAAACATTTTTATTGGGCGCCATTTTGTTCCATCTTATTGGATTTCTACTAATTATTTTTTTTCTACCTAGGCCTACGCCACACTTGACTTTTGGACATAATTTAAAATAAATTCAATACGTCATGTTGAATTCGTACCAGTTTATCCCATTTTCTCATTTAATTTTTCTGCAAAATTTAAAATCAATTGAACAAGATTTTTTACGTTGATTTTTTAAAAAATGTCTTTGATTGCCATTTTGTTTGGCTATCTTAAATTCGTACCACAACTTTACTAATTTACCTTTATGTCACACTTAATTCTTGCACAAATTTGAAATGAATTTAATAAATAATATTTTTAGGCTGATTTTTTAAACATTTCATTAGGCGCTATTTTGTTTTGCTATTTTGGATTCATATCAAAATGTTACCAGTTCATTCCTATGTATATATATATATATATATATATATATATATATATATATATATATATATATATATATATATTGTGTTTTCATTCCGGGTGTACATCCGTTCACTACTGTCGTTCTGAAAAGAACAGTTTTGCTGACGTTTCGCCGAAATCACATTTGGCATTTTCGAAGCTTTCTTTCTCGCGTCCGAATAGAGACTGAAGTGTTGGTGACTGCGACGCTTCCTTTTATACCCCCACTCGGGGCCGAAGGTTATATCTGCACAGGCGTTGGTCGTTATTTATGTTTTCCGGATGGTGCTGTTGTTGGGCTAATTGCGCTTGAGTTTTTGCGATTTTAGATTTGTCGATTATTGTCTTCCATACTGTTGGTAGTTTTAATGATTCGTCCCTTTTATTTAAATCACCTTGCTTTTCAATTTCAATGGCTTCTCGGATTATTCTGGTCTTATAATGTTCTATATTGGCAATCTCCCTACACCCATCGAAATTTATTTTATGGCCGGTTTCCTGATGATGTAGGAATAAAGCTGAGGTTGTTTGTTTATTTCTGATGCTGAGTTTATGCTCTTCCACTCTTGCTGATATTCGCCTGTTAGTTTGCCCTACGTACAACTTTTCACAGTCCTGGCACGGAATACTGTACACTCCGTGGTTTTCCAGTTTATTTTATTTTTTTATCTTTTGGGTTTCCGAGTAGTTTGCCTATTTTTTGTGGCTTGTGTATTGTTTGTATGTTGTGTTTCCTCAGAATTCTTCCGATTCTGTCTGTTGTGCCTTTTACATATGGTAAGACTACTCGTTGCTTTCCCGGTTCATAATTTTTGTTGTTCGCTGTTCGGGAAACTTGTGCATTAATAGCTTTCTTTATGGTGCGATTTGTGTAGCCATTTTTCTTTAAAGCACTAGATATTACCTTAAGTTCGTTTTGTCTCGTCTGTGTTTCAGTTAGTCGCATGGATCTAGATATTAGAGTATTTGCCACAGCTTGAATTTGTGCTGGGTGATGATGTGATTTTGCATTTAAATATCTGTCTGTATGTGTTGGTTTTCTATACACGGTGTATTCGAAATGTCCGTTATGTAGTTTTGTGACCAAAACATCTAAAAATGGTAGTTTGTTGTTTTCCTCTAACTCTAGAGTAAATTGTATTCTGGGGTGGATTGAATTTACGTGAGTCAGAAATTTTTCGAGCTCTGCATGACCATGTTGCCATATAATAAATATGTCATCCACATAACGAATCCATAATTTGGGTTTTAAACTTGCTTTCTCAAGAGCTTCTTTCTCGAAGTACCTATATCATAAATAAATTCGCGACTACTGGTGATAGCGAGGACCCCATTGGAGCACCATCCATTTGTTTATACATTTGCCCGTTGAAAGAAAAATAAGTATTTTGTATCTTGTCCAATGCTTCGTCGATGGGAATACGATATACGGGATATACCGATTTGACATCTAGGCTTGTTATGATATCGTTTTTTTCAAGGACGATATCTCGTATAATTCGAGTGAAATGCTCCGAGTTTTTTACAAATGAATCAGCTTTTTCTACAGTTGGTTGCATAATTTCAGAAAGGTATTTCTCCAGTTTTTGTAGCGGCGAATTAACAGCACTAACAGCCTGCGCAGATATAACCTTCGGCCCCGAGTGGGGGTATAAAAGAAAGCGTCGCAGTCACCAACACTTCAGTCTCTATTCGGACGCGAGAAAGAAAGCTTCGAAAATGCCAAATGTGATTTTGGCCAAACGTCAGCAAAACTGTTCTTTTCAGAACGACAGTAGTGAACGGATGTACACTCGGAATGAAAACACATTGTATTTTTCCATCCGTGAAGGAGTAAAAATCAACAACATATATATATATATATATATATATATATATATATATATATATATATATATGTTGTTGATTTTTACAGATGATATATATACAGGGTGTTTTTTAGTGCGAGAAAGCAATATCTCTGTTGTTATGAGAAATAGAAAAAACTTTTTCGTACGAAAGATGTAAGGCTCGTCGAGGTGTACATGCTTTTTCATGTATACAGGGTGTTCTATAAAAGCGTGACAACAAAAAGTGTATTTTTTAAATAGATACAGATATTTTTAAGAACAGAACTGAAATCAGCTTGAAATACCGCGTATAGTACATTATTTTCATTTGACCACCGTTGCGGCGTTGCCAAGCTATTCAAATTTCTTTAGAAAATTCATGGTAGTCAAGATTTCGTTTAAAAAATTAGCTGTTTAAACTTGGTAATAATATTCTATGTTTCTTTAAACATAATGGATGATGCAATAATTGCCTGATACGAGTTTGGATACAACTTGTACGGGGTGTTTTTTACGACGGTCCCAACATGGTAATTTATTTTGTAATAAAACTGCATTTTTTTAAATGAAATGCCTTGTATATTAATAGGCCATCTTGTAGGGCATATCATGATCTTCAAATTTGCAATTACGACCATTGTCCTAAAATGAGTCGTTTGGCAATATATTAGTTTTTCTGGAAAATGCCTAGATAATATCGGTAATATTTGATTTTTATGCATATAGAGTCATGATTTGGACAAAAGTATACCGCTACTAATCAAAAATATGTTTATTAACAATTTGTCAAAACCTTGTCAGGGCAATATGAAAAAAGCGAATACAACAAAACAAATGTTATAATTAAAGCAGGTGTTAAAAAATGTCCACTATTCATTTAAAAGCCAGGAATAAAAGTAAAAAATTAAGTAATTAAAATAACAAAATGCATAACGTTATAACAAATCTTCAAAGTGGTTACCATTAACATCCAGGCACAATTGTATCCGTTTTCAAATGATCTACTAACTTCACTCAAGGTAATGTTTCTGATGTTTCCAAAAACTTCGGTAATATGGTTCTTCATATCTTCTTTCGTCATGGGGGCCATTTTGTATACCTCTTCTTTCACATATCCCCATAAAAAGAAGCCCATTTTTGTTATATCCGGAGAGCGAGGTGGCCATTCATATAAACTTCCAATCCATCTGTTAGGAAATTACGGTTTAAGTGGTCATGAATAGCGGCAGTGTGGTGGATTGGAGCTCCATCATCTAAATACCACATGCTATTTTTAATATTAGCAGGTAAATTGTTTAACAAGCGCGGTACCTCGTTTTGTAAAATCTGTAGATACACTGCGCCTGTTAGTTTTTCTTCTAAAAAATAAGGACCAGCGACAACATTTCCCACTATTCCACCCCACACATTCAAGGACCATCTAGTTTGCCTTTTAGTTCTAATAACATGTGGATTCGATCTTTTATTTTTTTCATAATCAACTCTCGCTGTCCTAACATAACAATCTAACAATTTCTCGAATTTGGCTGTCGTCTTCCGGGATAAGCTTCGTGATTTAGTCGCTGTGCAAGTCAACAGTTTCTGTTGCCCGCACCTATTATAAACACCATGTCAACTAATTTGCCGTTTGAAAAATTCATTGAAACTATTTAATACTTGTACTTTCTTAATACTTCTCAGGAACAAACTATGAATAAACAAATCAAAATGTACGAAATTATTTATTGTACATGTACATGCTAAAATCTGACGTTTTTAAAAAGGTGGTCATGACTTAATTAATAATTTCAAATTATCAGATGTCATGTCAGAAATAATATCGTACATTTTGATTTGTTTATTCATAGTTTCTTCACGACAAGTTTTAAGAAAGTACAAGTGTCAAAAAGTTGCAATGAATTTCTCAAAGGAGGAATTAGTTGACATGATGTTTATATTAAGTGCTGGTAACAGAAACTGTTTACTTGCACAGCGACTATATCACGAAGGTTACCCCGAAAGACGACAGCCAAAGAAGCGAGCATTCGAGAAATTGTTCACCAGGACAGGTATTTCTTTAATAACGTGCTATTTACCGACGAAGCTACGTTTCATAAAAATGGGAACGTTAACAGGCATAATTTCCACTATTATGCATCTACTAATCTATATATTATTAGAACTGTAAGCCAAACTAGATGTTCCTTGAATGTGTGGGATGGAATAGTGGGAAATTATGTCATTGGTCCTTATTTTTTCGAAGAAAGACTAACAGGTGCAGTGTATCTACAGTTTTTACAAAATGAGTTACCGCGCTTGTTAAATAATTTACCTGCTAATATTAAAAATAGCATGTGTTCCAGTCAACCACACTGCCGTTATTCAGGACCACTTAAACCGTAAATTTCCTAACAGATGGATTGGAGGAGGGAGTTTACATGGATGGCCACCTCGCTCTCCAGATATAACAAAAATTGACTTCTTTTTATGGGGATATGTCAAAGAAGAAGTATTCAAAATGGCCCCAACGACGAAATAATATATGAAGAACCGTATTACCGAAGTTTTTGGAAACATCAGAAACATTACCTTGAGTGAAGTTAGCACATCATTTAAAGAACAGATACAGTTGATCCTGGATGTTAATGGTAACCACTTTGAACATTTGTTATAACGTTATGCATTTTGTTGTTTTAATTACTTAATTTTTTACCTTTATTCCTTGCCTTTCTATGAATAGTGGACATTTTTTAACACCTGCTTTATTTATAACATATGTTTTGTTGTATTCGCTTTTTTCATATTGCCTTCACGAGGTTCTGACAAATTTTTCCTACGTTATATAGTTTATAAAGGTTAAATAGTAATAATAATAACAATAATTATAAACCAAACCATAAACGTATTAATAAACGCATTTTTGATGAGTACCGAGTATACTTTTGTCCAAATCATGACTCTATATTAATAAAAATCAAAGATTACCGATATTATCTAAGCATTTTCCAGAAAAACTGATATATTGCCAAAACAACTCATTTACTTCCTCACCATTTTCTTTCGCTATCGTGAATTAGTAACGCAGTTTTACTAGTTGATTCCTAAACCACAATTAGTTATAGCACACAATTTGAAATCAATCGATTAAGTAGTTATTCACGCCAAATTTTTAAATATTATATTATGCCGCTATTTTGTTCCACCACCTTGGATTCGTACCAAAATTTTACCACTTGATTCCAACACAACACTTGATGTTTGTGCTAAATTTGAAATGGGGATAAGCAGTCTTTTAATAATATTTTTTTTAACATTTCATTAGGCCTCCATTTTGTTTCGCCATACTGGATTTTTCCCAAAATATTACAAAATTATCCTCATATGACTCTTAATTTTTGATCAAAACTTTAAGTCAATCGGGGTAGTTTTTAAGCTATGCGACGAACGGACAGACAGGCTGACACACCGACAAACGAGCCGACGGAATTGATAAAACATATTTTTTGCCATCTAGGGATGCTAAAATATGAAGATATTTAAAACCTGATTGGGAGATTTTTTAACGATTACAAACATTTTATTTGGACCACAATTTTACTAGTTGACCCCTATACCACTGTTAGTTATGGTACATAATTTGAAATCAAACCACTGAGCAGTTTTTCAGGCTGAATTTTTAAATAATTTATTAAGCCACTATTTCCTAACAGATGGATTGGAGGAGGGAGTTTACATGGATGGCCAACTCGCTCTCCAGATATACCAAAAATTGACTTCTTTTCATGGGGATATGTCAAAGAAGAAGTATACAAAATGGCCCCAACGACGAAATAATATATGAAGAACCGTATTACCGAAGTTTTTGGAAACATCAGAAACATTACCTTGAGTGAAGTTAGCACATCATTTAAAGAACGGATATAGTTGATCCTGGATGTTAATGGTAACCACTTTGAACATTTTTTATAACGTTATGCATTTTGTTGTTTTAATTACTTAATTTTTTACCTTTATTCCTTGCCTTTATATGAATAGTGGACATTTTTTAACACCTGCTTTATTTATAACATTTGTTTTGTTGTATTCGCTTTTTTCATATTGCCTTCCCGAGGTTCTGACAAATTTTTCCTACTTTATATAGTTTATAAAGGTAAAATAGTAATAATAATAACAATAATTATAAACCAAACCAATAAACGTACTAATAAACGCATTTTTGATGAGTACCGAGTATACTTTTGTCCAAATCATGACTCTATATTATTAAAAATCAAAGATTACCGATATTATCTAAGCATTTTCCAGAAAAACTGATATATTGCCAAAACAACTCATTTACTTCCTCACCATTTTCTTTCGCTATCGTGAATTAGTAACGCAGTTTTACTAGTTGATTCCTAAACCACAATTAGTTATAGCACACAATTTGAAATCAATCGATTAAGTAGTTATTCACCCCAAATTTTTAAATATTATATTATGCCGCTATTTTGTTCCACCACCTTGGATTCGTACTAAAATTTTACCACTTGATTCCAACACAACACTTGATGTTTGTGCCAAATTTGAAATGTGGATAAGCAGTCTTTTAATAATATTTTTTTTAACATTTCATTAGGCCTCCATTTTGTTTCGCCATACTGGATTTTTCCCAAAATATTACAAAATTATCCTTATATGACTCTTAATTTTTGATCAAAACTTTAAGTCAATCGGGGTAGTTTTTAAGCTATGCGACGAACGGACAGACAGGCTGACACACCGACAAACGGGCCGACGGAATTGATAAAACATATTTTTTGCCATCTAGGGATGCTAAAATATGAAGATATTTAAAACCTGATTGGGAGATTTTTTAACGATTACAAACATTTTATTTGGACCACAATTTTACTAGTTGACCCTTATACCACTGTTAGTTATGGCACATAATTTGAAATCAAACCACTGAGCACTTTTTCAGGCTGAATTTTTAAATAATTTATTAAGCCACTATTTTGTTCCGCCATCTTGAATTCGTAACAAAATGTTACCAGTTGATTCCAACATAATACTTGATGTTTGTGCAAAATTTGAGAGAAATTAGATAAGTGGCTTTTTAGTAATATTTTTTTTAACATTTCACTAGGCCACCATTTTGTTTCGCCCTATTGGATTTTTATCAAAATGTTACCAGGTCATCCCCATATGACTCTTACTTTTGATTAAAATTTGAAGCCAATCGGGTAGGTAGTTTTTACCTATGTCGCAAACAGACAGACAGATAGACAAACAGACAGGCAGACATGCAGATAGGCAGACAGACCGAAGGAATTGAGAAAACATATTTTTCTGAGTCTGGGAACCCTGAAACGTGAAGATCTAAAAAAATCTCGGAGGGTGATTTTTTTACGGTTACAATACTTCCCTTTTACGAGGGAAGTAAAAAGTGACATCTACTCGAAGATTGAATCGAGTGCATCACTCAAGTTTTTTTAAAGGTTTATCTTATAGATATTGTATAGAATGTATAACCAAACCTTCGTATTGAAGGAAAGCTAAGGTAAATGGTTATTATTTTTTATTACTTTAACTGGTAATTATATGTATTATACAAGAACTTTTTCATTAAAAATTTGTTGGTCGGTTCAGAACAAAATAAGTTGTTAAACACAAAAGAAGCTACCCAGCAGAGTAGCAAAATTAAAAAAAAATAAAATTGAAAATTTCATTTCGCTTACCTAGCCTCTGATGCAACTAAAACTTTCTGTCTAGCTTAAAAAGTAATCTCAGATAAAAAAGACATGTCAATACACAGAATATTTAGAACACTGACTTTTTAATTGCGGAATTGTTAATATATCGCTATGCAATACATAAACTAACCAGAAAATCAAGTCACCGATACCGCCCTTGTTTTCACTAAGCCCTTACGTAAATTAAATCGTTCCCTTTATAAGGTCCTTTCAGCGATGCAGTTTAAGTTAAATAGGCGGGTATGATGTCGAATTGCTGAATGATTAGGTTTGCATTGAAAAAATGAACATTCTGGTTAACGCGGTCGTTAGAAGGAAAAGAAAGAACAGTAACAGTAACCAAAAGGCTTTAAATAATGCCATTCAAGTCGTACAGGAAGACAAAACTATATCAACATGGAAAAACGTTAGTGCTACAAATATAGACCGTTCTACTATTCTTACCACCATGACAAATGATCTCAAATTAAAATCATATAAAATCCAAATGGTATACGAAATAAAACAGACAAATTTTTTAAAAAGAATTAAGGATAATTTCATAATATTTGACGAGGCTACTTTGCATTAAAATGAAAACCAGGATACGTGAAAGATTCACCTAAAGTTACGTGCGGTGCGAAAAATATATAAACCATTCTTCTTGAATAATCCAATAGTCAATAATCTAAGTTATGTTGACATACTGCAACTTGTTTGTTACCCTCAGTCGTAACAATAAATATATTCCAAATCGTGTGAAGCTACTCACCATTATACGTTTATAACTAGAGACTCTCTTAATAGAGCTTTTGGAAACAAATGGATCGGAAGGTCGATCCTTATCCAACGAGCTCCTCGGCCACCAGACCTAAAGGTTTCAGATTTTTTTCTTTCTGGATATGTGAAGAATTGTTGTTACAAAGCGTTAGAAATGTGATTAAAAATATACCACAGATGTTTTTAAGAAATCGTTTCACCAGACTTGCAAGCAATTTACACAAATGCATTGTTCTTACTATTTAGTTAATCTTTATATAACTTATGTAAAATAACTATTAAATGTGTATTTTTGAAAAGAGGAAGAAACAAGCTTTTAAAATATTCAAAGATGTACAGGATGTTCTATTTGAAATTGCAAAGTTGCCCTATACCTGAAAAAATGCCATTCTAATTTTGGTACTTCCGGTTGTCAAAATAAAATGACATATGTTCGAAATAAAACTTTGAATAAAATGAAAAAATTCAGTGAAAACTAGACTTCGATTGATTTTTCAGTTCCGAAATTTTTTATGGTTAAAATGGATGAAAATATGTCTGGAACCTTATATAAAAACCCTTATTGGCCATACCTGAATAAATGAAACTTTAAGTTTAATTTACTTCCATTAAGGTTAGTCAGATTAGGTCTGCTGTAAAAGAAGCGCGACAATTATATTTGCTCTTTCGCTGAGTTGGATGGTGAGTTTGGACCGCCCTTTTTAAACGTTGCGGAGGTGAACTGACGGCTTTAATTGATACCCTAACCTTTTGCGGAGTTGCACTACGTCCCTTACGTCTCTTATTTCAGTATTGATCTCTTTAAACTTCGAAGTAGCCCCAATAAAAATTGTCTGACCTTCTGCAGGATAAGCCTCCGAGCACAACACAATTTATAGAATTAATGGTTGGAACTAATTTAACGGTATTGCTTAATATTTGGTGCGATTGTTATATTTTATTTTCGGTCATTTGCAATATTATTTTAAAGTAATTCTGTAAACAGCAGTATAGAAATAAAGACATTCATAGCTCTTTATTTTACTGAAATTAAAAGACGATAAAAAGAAACCACGTGTAAATTGAACCTATTATAAAGGATGCATTTTTAACCTGACATTTACTTTTAAGTCCTTTAAGTCTTTTGTATACACCATGAAAGCAAGTTCTTATATAAATGAAAACTGATCCCTATTGAATGTAGGTGGTCTAAAATAAAAAAACATGGTATTTTAAACAATAAAAAAATACGTTTCTAATGATCGAGTTTGTTTTTTATAAAACTTTATTAATTTTTTTTTGGTTTTTAGATCTCCTGATTTAACGATCAACATAAACTTAAAAATCAATCGTATTTTATGTTAATTATCTAGAAGAGCATGCAACCACGACAATTGACATTTTTTTCAGTCAATAGGATCTACTCTAAACTTATAAAAAATATATAAGCTTAAAATAATTAAAAATAAGGTTGAAACATGTGGCAAGACAATCAAATTGAGTACAGTTTTGACATTAAACTTCAACCCCAAAGTTTTCGGGAAGTCAATTTAAAAGCCTCGTTTCGATGTAGCATAGAACGTTTAGAATTGGTTCTAAGGAATCATATTTCAAATTATTTAGCGTATTTTAAAGCTCGCATTCATTTATCTAATGCCGGTCATTTACTAGACAACTCGGTCCTGCACTGCCTGAGTTACACTGATAAATACGAAAGAACGAGTTACAAGGACCAGTAACATCAACAAAATATTCCTCTATATTTCCTTTGGTGGGCTCCGCCTTTAGACGTAAGTGGTAGGTAACACATAATATATAAAATACATTTTTTATTTAAAAAATAATTTACAGGGTGCTAGAATAAAAAATAGTTTGGTCAAGGTCAACTACCATCTCTTGTACTCAGTTGAACATCTGAGTAAAAACCTATGTCGGTTCAGCCTAGAGAGCTAAAACACAGCAACATAATCGAGAATAAATATACTGAATGCCATTTGAACTGTTCCACGAAAATTTGATACTATTTCCAAGCTATTTTTCTTATTAACGAGCCAAGATATTCAGAAGTTTTTATTCTAAAACAAGCTGTGTCTTTTCTCTAAAGTTTAAGTTTTTTAAGAAACTAAGTAAAGAACAGATATCGTGCTTTTGTAGGATAAAGTATCCTCTATAAATTGCTTTTTGATTTATTATTTACTTTGTATCTACTGGAAGTTAGAGTCTGAAAAAAAATCTTTTATTTTTTTTTGGGAAATTATGATATTTTGTATTACAGCTATTTTAAGCCTGCGGATAAACAATAAGATAAAAGTGAATTGGATTTTGTTGAAAATATAATTTAAATCCAGGATTTTCAATAAACAAATTAAGATTTTTATAAATTATGACATACTCAAAACCACAAAAATATACATTTATATATTGTTTGTCCGCCTTTTAAATGAATTAATGCTTTGACATGATGGGGCACGCTTGCTATGCAATTTTATATATATAGACGACAATACGAGATCATATTTAAGCACGTATTAAAACGATTTTCCCAAAAATAATCAAATTACGCCACTGGTATGAGCCGCAAAGTCAACTAGCGGTGGCTTTAAGGTATTCATTCCGCCAAGAGGTATCCGAGCAAGATGAATTTATTAAAAATTCTGGACTAAACTAGTGGCGCGATCTACGCACAGTGGGCCAGCGTAGCCTTATTTTATTGAAAAATGATTGTTTATTCAGAAATGGGTAGAGATACGTTTTAACGGGTTTTAAAGGTAAATTTGTATAAATACTATGAAAAATGAATATGTTCAATAAGTATAGAGACTAGATTATACAGGGTTAGCTAAAAGTCTGGCTGGTTTCGGCTAAATATCTTAAGAAAAGGTAATGCGATTTTTTTGAAATTTTGGAATTAAAGTAAATTGATATCGGCAAATTTAAAAACTGTATCTGCGTTGCTGTCAAACTTACCGGTTTTTCGCTTATAATGCAAACTTTGTTTTTCAATGCTACAATTTTACATTTTTAGATTTTATATGGGATGTTTTATACTTTCATTCAATTGTTTTTATGCTGCAAATAATTAGAAATTTACAATTTCCTGCATGTTTTGGCAGGTGTAACCTGCAGCAAGTGAAACAGTTAAAGATAAAAAAAAACAAGTTTCACATTTATGTCTTAACTTTTTAAATTTAATCTAATGGGTGCAATTGGTGCCAACTTTTAAAACTTTTAGATATTTTTTGCGGAGTTAACCGTTTAGCAACTGTAACCTTCCGAAACGAGAGAAACGGCAATTTTCAACAGCCATTTTTTACAGTATTTGTGAAAGGAAATTAAGTTACAAATTTAAACAAAATACAATTTTTATTAGTCTATTAGCGCAATAAATACAATAACAAATAAAAATTATAACCAACCATTCTTAACTAACAAAAACCTTATTTTTGATACAATCGTATAAGACCAAACATTTAATCCGAATCATCACTACTGCAGCAGTTAGAATTTGTTTCAAACGACTGAAACAAATGAAGTGCTTCTGGGCTAAACATGTTCTTTTTTGGTGTTCTATGCTTTCTTAGTGAAGTAATTATTGGATCAGATGTAACAAGTAAATAATTAAACACATCTGTATTTGTAGCTACTCTATTACATTTTCGAGAATTTTGTTCCCTAGCCCTTCTGTATTCTTTATTCCTCGCCTCTTGGGCTTCCTCTGAGAGTTGCCCAATAGGCACAGGGACAGCTTTGATTATTTCGGCACTATGAATAAAAATTTTATGCAGGGAAGCGGGAATTCTATACCATGGATACAGATGCACAAACAACCTTGCTGTATCAATGCAGTACTGTTTAAATTCTTTGACTTTAATATCGAAGCTGCTGGCAATTACTTGTAAAATAACATATATGCGATAGATTAAATCTTCGTCGATATTAGTTATTTCAGCGGACACTTTGTAGTTTTGAAAAAATGTCCTGGCTGTGTTGCCATCATTTGTCGTTCCCGCTCCCTGTTTAGTTTGATCCACAATGATTCCTAAACGAGATCGAAAATCCTCTTGGATCCTAGTTTTTTCTTGCTTAATAATATTTTTATCATCCCCTCGTGCTTGCCACTTCTGTATGCGTAATCGATAACTTACTTTCAAAACACACTCGAATGATCGAATCCATGCATGTAGCGATGTAATTCCATAACACAGGTGATTGATGTTTACAGTTATTTTTAGAACCCGATCAATATCATTCATCTCAATCGGAGAAGCCCCGCATAAATAACACTTCTGGGATGACGTATTTGTTACTGAGTTGATCATTTTATTATCAACCATTGACTATATAGTTCATGTTTTACCACAATAGCCGAATTATTTTTTAGTTTAAAATTTGTTGGGGTTAAATTTAAAATGTCTTGATCCATGTAATTTTTTTCTTTTTTTGAAATTTCTATGGTTTCCTTTAAAAACTGCATTTTTAATGGTCGGCAATAAACTGTAGATGAAGGGCGAGGGTTCTGCCAGACATAAATTTTTTTGTTTTGATTGTTTGTTGTATATAATTGTAGAGGAACCAAACATGTAAGTAGTAAATTGCTGTCAGAATAATTGCCTTCAAAAGCCTGTTTACATTGATTTTGTCCACTACTTCCATCCATTCCCCACTTGGTAATCAGAGTAAAATTTGAGTTTTCAAAATTCTGGTCTTCAAGGTCCAAAGTCGTCAGAAGCCTACATGTTGTATGGTCTAGCAGGGATTGTAAGGGTAACACCACAGAATGCTCCTGTACACAAATTCTTTCCGGATAACATAACTGCTTTGCTTCTCTGATTTTGTTATAACTAGGGTAGATATCGAAATTATTCTCTTTGGCGTTGTTTAAGTAATGTAATGGTAGATGTAATGGAGATTGTGCGTTCTTAGAAGTGTTTTGGTTCATTTTTTTAATTTCTTGATTCGGAGATAAAATAGTACGGGACAATAATTTAGCAGCTTCTGGTCTTCCATCAGATCTCAAACTTAATTCAGTAGCAAAAACTAGCTCACTTATTTCGGTTTTTCTCAACTGTTCCGTTCTTCGAAATTTTCCAGAGTAACTAAGATTTTGAAACTCAGATTTGGGCCTTCCAGTGGTTTTGGTTTTAACACAAGCAAAATGTATGTCTTTATCAAGCCATTTTTGGTTCCAGTCTAAAAATCTACTTTTGGTCCTTTTTGAAGCCTGCCATCTTCTCCGAAAATCAAGGGCATAAAGTCGAGAATATTTAAGTACTTTTTCCTTGTTTGATGTCATACACTTCCCACATAAAATAGAGTTTTATGTCTCCTTGATTTTGGTCCTTTCTATGCCTTTTTCAAATATTTGCTTTAGTTTAATTTTGTGGGATTCAAATTCTAAAAATACAAAAAAGCATCAGTCCTGCATGTAGAATTAACTAAGATTCAAGATTCTTAAACAAAACAAAACATGATAAACTGTTTAGAAAACTACATGCCGAAACCTTGCTTTTCATACATTTTGGTACAGGGTGCTCAATTAGGAAAAATAAGATTCATGAGTAATAAAAGTGGCACCCTGTATTAGGGGGCAGAGCGGGGCAGATTTTTAAAAAATTAAAATAAAGTTTAAGTATTATATGTTCCAACAATATAGGTTTCAAAAATATGATAGTCACTCATTTTGAAAAAAAAACAGTTTGAAGCAAATTTAAACCTTTTAAATCGACAAACATTTTTATCGAATAGAGAATTTCCCCTAAAGGGTCTTTTGATAAAAAATTAACCAACGAAAAAATATATCCTTATGTCCATTAAACTTACCTCTTTCACCTTCATCCATCACAGATACTATCTTGCTCAAAATTGTAAGTTTTTTAGATCACAAACGGTTGACCAAAAAATGCGAACGCGTCCAACTCGGTGACAAGTAGCGTGTTATTTCACGTCTCCATGACAATCAATCGCATTTTGTTTTTTGTTTTTTTATGGATCAAAGCCTACTTAGTTATTGTAAGTATTAAGATATCAGTTATATTAATAAAAACATTTAGTGATTATTCAATATTAAATGTTATTTCTGGCTCACTGTGGGCCTACAAAATACTAGTATTCTATACTTTGTACTCAATACTTTCAAATATCGATAGTATCAAATATTTTCCTGAAAAAGTATCAGACACTCAGATACTACCGCGTACGTCGCGTATTATATGAATTTGTTTTAAATATTTAAGCTGATGTAACAGCGAATAGAGAGAATTCCAGGAATTTGTATTTCGGGCTATTTCATCTCACTTTCTCTCCCTCTTGCTCGCATTATAATCTCTTCCAACAGCCGAATGACAAGAAAATATTTCACGGTAAAATCTCTACTCACACGACACCAATGTATTACTTGGAAATTAACCAGTTAAACAAGTTCAGAATATCTCAGACATGTGTAGGTCAATGCATCTTTTTTTTCAGCCCTAAAATCCAGATAATCCTTCTCTGTTTCGTGACGGTTGCAAGAAGGGCTCGCGCGGCGCCTTAGTCAGACCGTCAATTTTATGTACCGCAGAAAAGCTGTTTGTTACTTTTGTTAGTTTTGTTACAAATCCAAACGTTGTCGGTACTTAAATTTTTGATACTTTGATCAGTAATGGACCTCAAATAGATTTTTCTTTGTAGTTGTTACTACGCTTAAAGTCACTAAAAAATTGTTTAGTAGTTAAGACGGTTTTATTTGTGTATTATAGGAACTACCTATAGGTACGTTTAGTTTTCAGGATATCGGAAAAAAAATGTGGAGTTTGACAATATTTTATGGTTTTAGACGAACAAACGGTTAAATGTGATACTCGTAACACTACTTTATCGTATAAAGTGGTGTTACGTCAAACTTAAAAAAACATTTAAAATCCAAACATGTGGCTGTGTGTAGTGAGTTAGAAACGCTTGGAATTCGGGCTAGTATATCTACTACAATAAGTGAGAGTTCAAATCTTGATAGTAGGATACTACTACTTCGAAATCGGAAGATTCGGAAGATGCATGTGATTCCGGCGGTACGCGATGTGGACAAAATTGAGGCGTGTTTTACAAAAACAACATATGTCCAAAATTAAAAAAATTCAGGAGATAAAAAAAACGGTTAATTTTAAAACTGTTTATGTTTTCAATTTTTTTTTAGTTATTTACTGTTGAGATAAGCTTAACAAGTTGATTCGTAATGTAAGAAACAAAGTTTTTTGTTCGAATACTTTAAAAGAAGTAAAAAACTGTTGGACATATGTTCTTTTTGCAAGAAAAAAAAAGCAAATTTTCAAAAAAACCAATTTATTTGGGAAAAAAAAACAAAATAAGATGTTTGCGATAATATGTTTGCGAATGAATAATAGGTGCATAATTTTAATCTTCGCATCCACTGCTATTGTCATCCTCTTCTATATCTAGATTATCAGAGCTAGATAGATTACCATGGAGCCGTTCATAGTACTCTTTGTTTCGCTGGAGGCGTAGTAAAGGTAATAGCGATTTTAAGTTTTCTGCTTTATTTGGAGCAACTGTTAAAAGTTGATTGTAGAGCGGTTCAAGTTGGATAGTGCATGGCAAGTTTACCTTGGCAACGATACTGCTTCGAAATGGTCCGTTATAGGTATCCTTTAAAGATAGTGTGGAGCTTTAAGGAAAAAGTTACATGTTGCGGATTTGATGTCAAAGAAGTCATGTTGTTTCATTTTCACCAAATTAAAAGGGCTAGGTTTCATTCTGGCATTTAATATTGTCTTATCCCAATCCTCTGGTCTTTCGGCTCTCTCCAGGCGTCTCTTCTTTTTTTCAATCAAAGCAAAATCTGAATCATTCGGCAAAAATGAATGGCCTCTCATTGGAAATATGTATTCTACCGAATCAGCTATTCTTAAAACGTGAACTAGGGTATATAAAAAATGTACCATTACATAATTTTTATTTTGCCCTGGGCAGCCGTCACTAAAAATAACTAAATTGCGATTATGGATGTTATTTTTAAGGTAATGCAACAACATTGAAGTGACCTCATTGGCGCCCTTTTTAGCTTCATTTTCAAGATAAGTGTACATCGTGGCATCTTCAGTTCCTAGGTCATGTATCCCAAAAACATTGTACCACAGTTGACGGCTGTAGAATACTGGGTTAGATGGTATATGAGGAAGGGGTAAATTCTGCATAAAATCAAAGCTAATGCACATCAATTCGCCAGCTTTTGCTTTACTTTTAAATTTTCGTTTCAGTTCAAAAAATGATTCAGCGTTGCGAAGGTGTATTTCTCTTTCGATTTGGAGTTGGTTTCGTTCTTCTGTATCAAGGTCGGTACGGTTAAGCTGCTGTAAAAGTCTGTCACAGTCTGAACAGGTATCAGATCTCGGAAATCCAAATTTAATATTAAAATTGGTTCTAAAAACTTTCCAGTAGGTTTTGTACGGTATGTTTATTTTATAACTTTGCACAAACATGTCATGCATATCCTTCAAAGTAAGAGATTCTGGTAAATAAAAACAGTTTGGATTTTTACGACGTGAATAATGCGATTGTCTTGCAGGGAATGATTTAATATGGATTTTAATAAGTTCCGTTATGCATTCCGGGGTTTTTTTGGGCCTGTTTTGATGAATGCCCCGTTTGTCTCTGGGAGAAGCACATGTGGTCATCAAAGAATCTCGGATTCGTCTTAGACGAGCCTCCTTAATACCATAAAGGCTAAGGAAAGCTTTCTTGCAAATTTTATTTTCAGATTCCCCTGCCATAACCTTATATGTAAAAGAGGCACCATGAGTTTTCTTATGTACTTCTGTTCTAGGACGTCTTCTTGTAATATGATTCATTGAAATAAGGCCATTTAAATGTGCATCTTGACTATTTTTGTCATTCATATTATTGAATTGCGTAAGAATAAAACATCTTTTTTCTTCCGAAACTTTGGAGAAACAAGCATTTTTACAGCTACAACAAAATATTTTTGTGAACCTTCCATACCCCCATTCCTTAATTAAAAGTAAACATACCTGCAAGGTTCTCCAGTTTTACGTGCTTCAACAAGATTGCCTTTATGATTTGTGTGTTCCTCACCACGAACTTTAAACTGTTTTATTAGAGTTTCGCGCTTAATTTTCTTCTCTTTCCTTTTGGGCCAATCAATAGGCACATCTCCATCGTTTTCCATGTTTCACGATAATGTTTTAAACTTTGAAATCAACCACGATACCACGATAATCACAACACATCTATACCGAAAACGTAACAATAACAAATTAACTTAGTTGTACGCATCAGCAAAAATTTCTAGCAAAAAGCACACATGTCCTATCCTGTCGCGGACTTGTGTGGTATTTGTGTGAAAAGCCAGGGACATATGCGCTTTTTGTGGAATCACTGAAACTTTAGCTGTGCATATCTTGGCATTTATGTTGTTTTTGCAGAAACTGACTTTATGATATTATAATTATGTTTCTTTTCTACTAGATGACACTACAAACTCATTTTCTCCAAATTTGGACTTATGTGGTTTTTGTAAAACACGCCTCAATTGATAATAACAGTACGAATGAATTTAAAAGTTGTCCAGGTCCTAGTGCTCAAAATCAGATTAAACTTACATCCTTTAATACAAAGCCAGCAACAGTTATTCAAACCGAATAAATCATAAGTTTTTCAAACGTAAATTAAAGATTATATCGGTGAAAATTGGAAAATGAATTCAATTTTACTGGATTGTTTTAATTTTCCTTAAGATCACACAGCACAAAATCTTAGAAATCAATTAATAAATGTTTTGAACAATTGGAATAGAACAGCGAAAATACACGCTGTAATTTCTGATTACGCATATAATATTACTGCCGTAATTAGATTAACAGGATGGATGCATTTATGCATGTATGGCTCAAACCCTTAATCTTATCGTTCAAGATGCAGTAAAAAATATTGCATCAAAAGCTTAAAATACTACCGCCACCGCAAAATGAAATGATTCCATTTTCTTTATGCTAAAAAGGATATGTGAAATTCAAACATCAATGGAAGCAGCTCTAGGAATTTTACATAATCCACTTGAAATTCTTGCTTCAGAAGAATAGGATATATTAAAAGAAGTATGTACTCTCCTTCAGGGATTTGATCCAGTTACAGTGTGATGAAAAAAATGTGTTTCCACCGTCATACCATTAGTTGAAGGTCTCCTCCAGTATACTGAATAAAATAAAATAAACAATGACATAAATTTAGAGACTAAATTAATTCGAGGTTTAAAAACACGGTTTTCAAAAGTTCAATATAATCCCATATTAGCCAAAGCCACTTATTTGAATATCCGATTTAAGAAATTCGGTTTTAGTGACAGCAACGCTTTGAGTAGGATCAAAGAGTTGCTCACTAGTAGAACAGGTCTGAATAAAGAGAGTGATGTCGAGAAGGAAGTTTTTGCTGCTACGAGTAGTTCAACCATCATTGATTCACAAGCACAAACCAGAAAGTGTTGTGTGGAAAAATTTTGACTTAAGAATGTCCAAAGTGAATAAAAAAAAATGGATCTGTCATCAGCTATTATAGAAATAAGACAATATAGTGAAGAACCCAATGTAAATCGCCAACAGGATTGTCTTGAATGGTGGAAGTCTAGAGAGGTTATTTATCCCGCTTTGGCAGAACTAGGCAAACCATATTTAGGCGTACTAAGTACTTCCGTTTCCAGTGATTTTTTTCTAAAGTGGGACAAATAATTTCTGATCGCAGAGGTCTGATAATTTCTGATCGCCCTGCCAGAGAACTATTTTTTTTAAATGCCAATGATATTTGCTAGACTGCCAAAGTCCATCTTAATTTGTATTAGAAACTTTATTATTTGTATTTCTGTTATCTAAATAGGTATAAGTAATTATGTAGATAAAATTGGATGTTTTTATATGTTTTGTTATATATAATGTTATATATACATATTCCAGTCACATACCAATATCATATACCAATGATCACAAAAAATCCACCCTATACTTATTGATATTGATATTGTAATCAACGAGCTCTTTTACTCTTAATCATAAAAATAGTGAAAGTATCTGATACTCAAGATTAAAGTATATTATCAGATATCGTAAAAGGCGTCAGTTGCGGATCACTTATTTAAACTAGCACTAAATAAAATGTTCAACAAAAATCCAATTCACGTTTATTTTGTTGTTTATCTGCAAGCGTGAAATAACTGTTATGTAAAATATCGTAATTAAAAAAAAACACTTCCCTACACAGTACAGCAATGAACCAAAAGTTAATTTATAGAGGTCGTTTTAACATAAAAAGATAGGTATATACAGTGTGTCCGAAATTGGTTATGACAGTATTGGGATCTCGGAAACCGTGATAGTTACAAAAACGTTTAAATGGAGAAAGTTTTAGACAATTATGTTTGTAATTTAACGCCGTTTTGCTCGCGATTCTATCTTTTTTAGTTTTTGAGATATTTTGAAAAAACCAAAAAACTGCATTTTCGAAAAAGTCCTATAATTTATTTATTTATGAAAATTTTCAAAATCTGTAAGAACATTATTAAGGCAACTTTTCACGTAGAGTGCACCTATTAAGTCAGATTTTACATACGACGTTTCGATTTTCTAGAACCATCATCAATTTTGTTTTTTCTTATGGCCGCTGTGTTAGATTTTAACAGTTTTGAAAAGAGTATTTCTTTAGCTTTTCAACGGTGTATCACACTTTGTAATTAGGTTATTACTAAAGGTGCAAAAAGTGCGTAGAGAAAATATTTAAACGTTTTTTGGAATTATCAAAGTAAAAAATTAAAAATTAAGAGTGTTAAAAGGCAATATGTAATTCAACATCCAGTTCTACAAAAAATTAGTAAAAACTACTCAATAACATTGCACAATGTTCACAAATGTTCAAATGACTAGCCGCAGATAACACTAACATCTTTGCTCAAGTAGGCTTTGGTTTTGAAATAATAGAATGCTTTTAATCTGTCAAAAATGCAACGTTTAAGTTTTATTTAACATTCATCGCTGTTTTAATAAGGATTACAATGGCGTTAAACTTTTCTAATGAAGAAATGTTTGATATGTATTTGACCCCCCAGAAAATAGGCAAGTTCTTGAGCAGCGAACCCGAAATATTCTAGAAAATATAAATAGAAATACCATTCAACGGGTAATCAGAACAGTTGAAAGGAAATGCAGACACTGCATAGAAAAAAACGGTCAACATTTTTAATCCTAGTATTATGTAGCATTATTTTATTGAGTAGGTAGTTCATACTGATTTTCTGTTAATTCTTGTAAGGTTAGTACTTTTAAATCGCCATGAACGGTTGACTTCAGAATGTGAAGTTCTGTTTCAATTCTTCTTATGGAAAAAACCAGATTTTCATTAAAATATTCTAATATTTGCCTATTCCATTCCTTGTCATACTTGCATACTTTCTGTTGCGATTCTTAAAATTGGCTAACCCTAGCAAGCTTCTAATCAGTGCAGCGCTTGAAAAGAAGTTCTGTCGACAGTCGTTCTTCGGGGTACATTATGTGCAGTGCACATAGTATTAATGTTACTGAGTAGAACTTACTGATTTTATGCAGAATTTAATGTCCAATTTAAAAATATTGCTATTTGAAACTATTAAATTTTAATTTATATCGATAATTCGGAAAAATGTTTAAACAGTCTTATTTCAAACGCAAAGCCTACTTGGGCAAAGATGTTAGTGTTATATGCGGGTGGTAGTTTGAACATGTGTGAACATTGTGCACGAATCAATTATGTTATTAAGTAGTTTTTACTGATTTTTTGTAGAACTTACAATAAATTACAATATATTGCTATTTAACACTATTAATTTTTAAATTTTTACTTTGATAATTCCAAAAAACGTTTAAATATTTCCTCTACGCACTTTTTGCACCTTTAGTAATAACCTAATTACAAAGTGTGAAACACCGTTGAAAAGCTAAAGAAATACTCTTTTCAAAACTGTTAAAATCGAACACAGCGGCCATAAGAAAAAACAAAATTGATGATGGTTCTAGAAAATCGAAACGTTGTATGTAAAATCTGACTTAATAGGTGCACTCTACGTAAAAAGTTGCCTTAATAATGTTCTTACAGATTTTGAAAATTTTCATAAATAAATAAATTATAGGACTTTTTCAAAAATGCAGTTTTTTGATTTTTTCAAAATATCTCAAAAACTAAAAAAGATAGAATCGCGAGCAAAACGGCGTTAAATTACAAACATAATTGTCTAAAACTTTCTCCATTTAAACGTTTTTGTAACTATCACGGTTTCCGAGATCCCAATACTGTCATAACCAATTAAATTGCCTTATGGCAACACATAGAATCGGATAGGATTACATATCCCATCCGATTTACAATATAATCCTGAACCTGGCAAATGGCGCTAGTCTCTGTGGAAAATATCGATGATCTGTAATTAGCCAGGTTAACACTGACATGAATTATACCAAGAATGTAAAATGCAAACCAACACCCTCCGATGACCTAGGTCCCTCTGTATATATTGCAGTAGCCCAAAGATTGTTAACGATATCATTAACTAGACCATTATTTATATATGCAGATTCTGGATATTGTGGAAAATCAATACTAACATCGCATAAAAGAATATCAAAATCCCCAGTGAAAAAGGGAAGTCTGTCGAATTTAACTATATCTTTACAAAAACCGACTGTGTCAGTAAAGGCATCAACCAAAGGTGGATAATTTTTGTAAATCCCCGTTGACTTTGCTTATTTCAAAATTGTTATTTTGATATATGTTTTTAATTCAAAATTTGTCTAAATATGGCCTTCTTAAATTTAGGGGTCGTTCACCAGTTTCAGCTAATAAAGCTTGAGCCGGGATGGAGCGAAAGGCTATAATGCCTAAGCCCTTGTACTAGGGGCAATCTATTTTTTATTAAACGAGACTTGGTTGCTGGCCCATAAAAAATACATGTAAAATCTGTTATTGATCTGACATAAACCCTACAGAACATTATTGCTATTTTAGGTCCGGCACCCCAATGTAGTAGTAGCTTTTAAAATATTTTTACCTCTAGCCATAACGTTGTTTATATAGTCTTTCCATGTCAATTTAATTATATTTTAACTTTTTGTTTAAACAATTGTGTAGATTTTGTAATATTATTTTTATATACAAGAAAGTTGTTTTTTTTTGTAATTTTTAAAGGCTAGGGAACGTTCTTAACCTATTTTAAAATAATCAGCATCCCACAAGGATGCAGTTAGTTAAGAGTTAGTAGAGTTTCTATTTTTGGAAAAACTATTTTTTCTGAATGACATATTTGTTCAGTTATGTTCTGAATTAATATTAATATTAAGGACTTTTTGAGCCACCAAAGTAGGAAACATAGTCCAGTTAGCATCCTTTAGAAACAACCTTACTGTATTTGAAGTTGTAGAAAAGGTGGTATCTTTCTTAATTTTCAACATAATAGGCAGATGATCAGAGCCATACGTATCTTCCATGACGAGTCAGCTAGATTTATTTAGTAGATTAGAAGATATAATTGTAACATTCAGGGCAGACTAACTACTGTATGTTATTCTTGTATGACTATCTTTATTGCGTATAATAAGGTTCGGAACCGAATCTAATGCTCCTAGAAGTCTTATGCTTGCTAAATTATTTTATGGTGAACCCTACAAGGTATGATGCCTATTAAAGTTATCTCCAATTATAGATGTAGAAGCTAGATTACTAAATATTTTCATGTAATCATTAGAATTGACATTCATATTAAGGGGTCGATAAATAGACAGCAAAAATATAAAATATATAAATAAATGAAAAATTAAAAACAATAAATCATTTGTCATAAAATAAAAATAACTGTCTTATTAATAAAGCTGTACTTTAGCTCTAGAATAAAAGACTTCGATGCATGCTCCTTTTTTAATTCCTTTTTCTACGTCGCCAGGGTAAAAATCAAACACTTAAAGAAACGCCATGAAAAAATAATTCAATCTAATGGGACGACTTAGGTTTGTTACCATTTGACCTAAAAATATGTCATTTTAATAAATGAGTCAACTAAATTAAAGAATGTAATTAGAATAAACTATTCTAACTTCATAACCATTTTAATAAAAGATATCGGTCTAAGATTTCGGTTTGCAGTTTGCGTGTGAACGGGGTGGTCTAAAGCTCTTATCTGGAAATCACACCGCAGGGTGGCACTTTGGTCTACGCAATTTGAACGCAAGAGTTTTA
This sequence comes from Kuschelorhynchus macadamiae, assembly GCA_030620095.1. NCBI lineage: Eukaryota > Metazoa > Arthropoda > Insecta > Coleoptera > Curculionidae > Kuschelorhynchus > Kuschelorhynchus macadamiae. The sequence continues at coordinate 2,695,851 of JAUTXW010001521.1, forward strand.
GGGGTTGCCATTATTAGCCGATTGTGAGAAACAGTTGCAGGCTAAAAAGTCCGTTACTAAAACTACAAGTATTGTATTAAACTATTTTGATAAAACGTTATCTAATATTTTTGTTAAAAATACACTACACACTTACTTCTCATATTAATATATTTTTAAATTAGTTTAAAGTTTACAAAATATAAATATATTAGATAAAAAAAGAAAAGACGAAATCTTTTATTAATTTCAAAATTGTATTATTGGGGGTTTCCCTCAGTTATAATAATTTTATTTTATATAAATGATGATTATCTCAAAAAATTCAATTTGGAAAGATTAATTTAATTTAGAGACTATTTCCAAAAATTTTAGGCCATCAAACGTATAAAGCAACATAATGCAGGTTTTGCTATTAGAATAGTTTTAATCAGCAAATATTCATCGTCTCCCTGTAAAATAATTTTAAATGTTTTATTAGAATAATTTTTCTATAGAATTAAATAAAAGTTATCTCTTCGCACACGGAGCTCTAGTTACAATATACTTTATTTTAAGGGTTTGAGATTTTTTCAATAATAAGATTATATTCTATATATATATATATATATATATAACTATAAGAGCTATATATAGACCAAACCCTACTGATAAATAATATATTCATTGCTAAGTCCTAACACTGGAACCTGTGGTGGTAGATAGATCAAAATACAAGAGTTCTAACCACACTTCACCACAACTTGTTACGTTCTGGACGCGTGTTTCGCTAACCAAGTTAGCATCATCAGCAGTTGATATAAACTAAAGTAACTTATCCTTAACAGAAAAGTCAAGCGTAGCCCAAGTTGCTATGGAAAACAATCACCAAATAGGAATAAATAATCTTAAGTTGATTAAAAATTTATCTAATAATAGATTATTGGATGCATTTGAGCGTATAAAAATAGGTAAATGTGGTAAGAAGGCACTAAATAAAGACAAAAGGTCTATTCCCTATAGTCCCCTCTATTGTTTACTTGACAACAGTGCAGTCGGGTGCAACCAAGTGTGACCACATTTACCCATAAATAGTCTGGGTTAGGATAAGTTACTTTAGTTTATATCGTCTGCTGATGATGCCAACTCGGTTAGCGAAACGCGCGTCCAGAAGGTAACAAGTTGTGGTGTAGTGTGGTTAGAACTCTCGTATTTTGATTGTTCATTGCTGATTTGCAGGTTTATCTAAAAAATGTTGCAATAAATGATACCGAAATATTGATAGGAGATTTAAATATAAATATTTTAAGTAACACCGCAGAAACCCAGGGCTACCTAAATTTGTTATATGAAGCCGGTTACAAGTCGCTCATAAATAAGTATTCTAGAGTCGAAAGGGACGCTAGAAGTTGCATAGATCATATATTTTTTAAAAGGGCCTGTATTAGCCAAAAAACACTAAAACCTATCATACTCAATTCTAAAATAACCGATCATTATCCCAATATGCTAATATACGAAATATCTAGTAATCAAAGTAAATTGGTAGGGAAAAAGAAATATATTAATTATAAATAAACTTAAAAACTTACTGGAAAAGCAAAACTTTAACGGTATCTACGACGAAAACAGAAATGTTTACAAAATTACCAGTAACTTGGTAGATGCAGTGAGGAAGTGTATGGACGAGAGCACAATAATATATTTACCAAGAGTCAAAAAAACACCTTGGATTACGAATGGAATTTTAAAAGCAATGAAAATAAGAGACGAAATCTATAAAAAATGTAATGGGAGAAGTGGGGGGGAGACATTAGACATTGATTACAAACCCTACGGAAATAACGTCAATAAACTGATTGAGATAACAAAACAAAATTATTTTAAAAAAGTAATTAATAAGAAAATGAATAATACTAAAAAATATGGCAGACAATAAACAGTTACAATAATTCTAATCACTCAATATATTTAATGAAAATCCAAGCTATTTTCGATAAACGCAAAACAGTCCAATACACAGACTCCCAAACTATCGCGGAAAGTTTTAACAAGTATTATACTTCTGTAGGGGAAGAGATGGCTAAGGACAGTATAAAAAATAATAAAACAAGAAAAAATTGTCCAAACAAAAATTTAACTTGTAGGAATTCAATATATTTGTGTGAGGCACAAGGACAAGACTAGTAAAATTATTGAGTCCCTAAAAAACGAATCCGCCCCAGGAATTGATGAAATAACAACAAAAATATTAAAAGTAGGTAGTTACAAATTAGTACTACCAATAACTCATCTATTAAACTCAATATTTTTAACTGGGAAATGTCCACAGCATTTTAAAAAAGCAAAAATTAAATCGATTTATAAAAATGGTGCAACAGATCAAATGGAAATCTACATACCAATAAGCCTAATATTAAACTTTGCTAAGATTTTTGAAAGGGCCTTTCAGTTTGGATTTTAAAACAATAAATCAACTAACGATGCAATAGCATTATTAACTAGTAAAATAAGTCAAAGTTTGGATACAAGTAAACCATGTGCTGCGGTATTTGTCGATTTAGCAAAGGCATTTGACAGTGTAATCTATCAAAAATTGTTATCTAAATTTTATAACTGTGGTTTACATGGACGTGCACATGATCTCTTTAAAGACTATCTTAGAGGTAGGAAGCAGGCCGTAGAAATAAATCAAAATATCAGACAACCAAAGGTTGTTAATTATGGTATCCTACAAGGAACAGTTTTGAGTTTGTATTGTTTTTAGTACATTTAAACGAGCTCGTTACATTACAATGTATGGGAACCGTTATATCGTTAGCCGATGATACAGCACTCTTTATAGAAGGCGATACATGGAAACAAGTGGAGCATAAAATAAAAACGGATGTAGAAACAATAGTGGAGCAGTTCGATTCTAATTTACTTACTATAAATTTAACAAAGACGGTTTATCTGATGTTTTTAAGTTATAAAAGTGGATTGCCTCGTGCCGTGTCTATCAATATTAACTTACCATTTAGAAATCATGTCTGGACTCTCTACATCGATAAAAAAATTCTAAATATCTTGGTATAATTATAGATGAAAATCTAAAATGGAATATCCAGGCTGAAGCCATAATAAGCATAATATTTCAATTAGTGGTTTTGTTTTTATAGTTATTTATTTTTAATTTTTGTATTGGATATATGTTTGTAATAATTTCACTAAATTTAGTGCCCGTATGTTGTTTTTTACTCTTTTTAAATTTGAAATGGTATTTTAGTTTGTTTGTATTTATTATGACGGTTTATTCTATTCAATTTAACTTTTGTTTTGACACTAACTTGTGATTATTAAATGATTTTAACTCACAAACTCTGTTTATGCCTGACAAGCCGCAAGCTTAGGGATGTTAAACACGGTTATCTGTATTTGAAGTGGAGATAGTAAAGTGCGTTTCTTTTAATATTTATTTGCCAAATTTTTATTTTTTGTACTGTAATTGATTGTATGTTTGCTTGTGTAAATATTAATATATATATATATATATATATATATATATATATATATATATATATATATATATATATATATATATATATATATATATATATATATATGTTATATCACTCGACTTAAAATTCACTTTTTAAAAAATATTTTTATTTACAAAATCAACAATTTACACTATTTATATGAAAGACGAATGCTGCGTCAGTGGGAACTTGCTTGCTGGGCAGATTCTGCTGACGAGGCGTCTCGGTACTCGCCGTCTCCTTGAGATAACCGACATCCGATACGGTGGGAACCAAGGGCATCATACTTGAAGGTGACATTGCTCGTGAGAAAGGATATAACAACTCCCCCATTAAGATGAAAGTTGACGCGTGGTGACAACTTTCAGGTCCTCTGCTTATTGAGGTTGAGTTCAATCTCTTCACTTTCTTCAATCGGGTCGCCAAGGCGGATGCTCGGTCTCCTTCTGGGAATTATTCTTCTCCATTGTATAACGTTAGATCCTCTTTTAGGTGGAGAGGGTGGATTGTCATCGTTGCTAGTGGCTACTCCAATCTTGATGTTACGTGTTCGTCTTCGACATTTGAAAAAGATGTATAAGGCAATCAGTGCGATAATGAGTGTTATTGTAAGAATCGTGAACCAACTTATGTGTTTTTTCACGAACGGCTGATTTACCAATTGATCCAGCTGATCGGCATACTGATTTAGCTTGTGCTGGGCTATGTTCAGGTCCTCTACATCTATTTTGTTTAGCTTCAGAGGCTTCAAATCTGGTAAGTGAATATTCTCTGGCATATGGTTACAGCAGTCAAAAGGGATGTTGACTGGGTGGTAATTGTAGGTTACGTTGTCGTAAACATCAACTGATTTCTGGGCACGAACTCTTGTACTCCCAACGAAGGCATTACACTCGGGTTGAAGTTTCATCAAAGTATTTGTGTTGATGATCTGAGTCTCTATATCTCTGGATCCACATTTTATTGTGACGGGCAGAGGGTCTGCAACAGCTATCAACCATAAATTCTGACTGATTTCTTGAATGTTATAGTCTTTGGCAAGAATGACTAAAACTTGGCATGTTCTGGGTAGATGATCAAGTCTCTTCAGAAGCTGAGCCTCGCAGACTGCATCAGTATCAATTGGGTATGGCAGGATGTTGGAACAGATGAACATACGGTTGCCTAGTGGTTTGCAGGACTTCATATTGCGGATGGTTGTATAAAGTAAAGAATCATCATTTCGCGCAATTAGTTTATTAGTTATTGACAAAATGTGATGAAGGCCTGTTCGATTATCCAGAATCGGTATAGGATATAAGTGATAGAGAGTGTATTTTTCAGGTTCGACTAAAGGTATTTCTAGTACAAAAATTATTCTAGTATCTAATTGATATACCTTTAATTCTATTATGTCGAGGTATTGAGCTACGCTTGAATAATATATCGGCAAGGGAAGATTATTCTTCTGTAATGACTGCGATATATGCTTTAATGAGTCTACTAAATCGTATGGAGTGATGATTGAACTGTGCAAAATTTTTAAACGTGCAAATGTAACAGCGTTTATAGCATCGTTCAAAGTATTTTCGATAAATGAATAGCTTTCTGTTAGTGATTCGCACAAGTCTAGGATATCGAGTTGTGATTGATAAAATTTGAGATGATCGGAAATATCCATAATTGATTCGCGAATTTCTTTAATATCATTATTAAAGGTTTCCTCGTCAATTTGAAGTTTTTGAATGGTTTCGTTAAAGCTTTTGATGACAGAGGTAGTTACAGATATTTGATTTTTCAAAAGATTTTCTATTTGGTATTCATCGTGGGTTAACTTTTCGATGCACTCGTTGAAATATTCACCATCGGAGGCGTCAAGATTACCAGTTATTGATTTCCAAATGGTTCCAATACCATTAAGAATACCACGTTTTTCTCTAAAAATGTACTTTTTAGTGTCGGCCATTATTTCAGTGTACTTTTGGTTAACGGCGTTTGATATTTGTTTAAGGAGACTAACATGAGTTTGAACTTGCGGCTTAAAGGCTTTCATTCGCGGTACGTCTTCGTCTATAGTGTTTAATAAGCTTTCTAATATTTTGTCATTATTACTAATTGTTTCTTTGATTGGTCCGAGGTCTTTGTAAACAAGGAGGGTCCATTTATCATTTGAGATTTTTACGGTCGCTTCTTCATGAAAGAAAATTCCTAAGGTGTTGTTTATTGGTGTTAGAGTGTATTGGGACTGAGTGGCTGTTGAAAGTGCCAAGAACCTAGAAGAGAAAAATTACTCATAGTATGGTTTCAGTCTGTCAAAATTTATTTTAGATTTTTGTTTAGATTCGGGGTTTATCAGAATTGCAAAATTTTGTAAAATTTCGATTATTTCGAATGGACCGTTAAATTTATTTTGGCTTTTGTCCTTGATTTGCGATTCTTTAATGTATACCTTATCTCCTAAATTATATTCATAGGGGTGAGCAGAAACATTTTGGTCGAAGCGCTCTTTGGCTTTTTCTTTTTGTTGACATGTTCTGGCTCGGGCTGTTTTATAAAGGTATTGCATGCGATTGTTTAGATCTTGCATATATTTGGAAATAAGACGTTTTTCATTATATAGGATTTCGGGTGGTCTAGATGAGGTGTGTCCAAAAATAAGTTCGTAAGGCGTGAAACCGTGCGTTTTGTTTTTGGTATTGTTATAACATATAGTTGCATAAGGAAGAACATTAAACGGGTGTTCGTCAGGGTTTTCAGTTTGATTAGCTCGTATCATTTCACTAAGTGTCGCGTGAAATCTCTCAACAGAGCCGTTTGATTGAGGGTGTCCTACGCTAGAGAAAGTTAGTTTGATATCGTAAAGCTCACAGAGGTCATTCATTAAGGTGTTTTTGAATTCTCGGCCATAGTCACAATGTATACGTAACGGAGTTCCATAATGTTGAAAAAATACAAGAAGTGTATTAACAACAGATTTTGCTGTCTTATCCTCTATAGGGTAAGCTTGTGTAAATTTTGTTAGTTCGTCACGTACTGTTAGGGCGTAATTTCGAGTTGGGTATTCAAATATGTCTATGTTTATTCTTTCAAAAGGTGTTTTGGGCGTTTCTGTTACGACTAGGGGACTGCTTAGATTTTTACGACAGATTTTTACTTTTTGGCAAGTTTCGCAACTTTTAATAAAGTTTTCTACGGCTTTTATTATGCCTGGCCAATTGTATTTTTCTTTTATGCGTCTTAACGTCTCGTTAATTCCGCGATGTAAGTTGGTTTTTCCGCGATGGCAGATACTTAATTTTATATTTTTGTCTGCAAAAATATACGAAAATATTTCAAGGATAGGAAGTTCGAGTGTGTTTTCCACGAAATAGGTACAAGAGATGTCAAGTTCGTCTTGACCGGTATAGAGAATGTAAAAGAGAAGTTGTGTGACAGTTTCTGGGTTAAACGGGAGAGGAATAATGAAATATTTACGATTTTTTATTGATTTACTGGAGAAAATATTTATTTGTTTTGGATTAAATTCCATGTTTTCCTCGAAAATATCGTCAAGAATCTTATGATGTAGTTCTTCTAATTTATTTTGTCGAAAGAATGTTATAATATTTTTGTGTGACTTATCCAACAGCTGGTCGTTGGTTGTTTCGATTTTAGAATAATCGATCAGGGATCTGGTTTCGTAAAGGCTTACGAATTTATTGTATTCTTCGGCTATTACATCGTCGTCATAGGTTTTAGGTTCTTCGATAGGTTCTTCGGATTCTGTCTCATTCGATGCAAAAACAGATATTTTTGTTTGAAGCTTTGCGCATTCTTGGAAATGATTTACTTTTATTCGAGATAAAGCATCAGCGTTTTTATTAATTTTTCCCGGTTTATAAATTATTTCGTACTGATATTCTCCTAGTTTTAGCCGCCATCGTGCTAATCTACTACCTGGGTCTTTAATAGAAAGTAACCAAGTAAGGGGACGATGATCTGTGACTAGAATGAACTTTCTTCCAAATAAATATGGACGAAAATATTTCACGGCCCATACAATTGCAAGTAGTTCTCTCTCTATTGTCGAGTAATTGGTTTCGGCTTTACATAATGTTCTTGAGGCATAACCAATGGGTAAGTCTTTGCCAATGGGACCTTGGGAAAGTACAGCGCCTATCGCAAATGCGCTTGCATCCGTTGTTAGTAGGAAAGGCTCATCGAAATTTGGATAGATGAGAATTGGGTCAGAAGTCAGTAATTGTTTTAGTTCGTCGAAAGCTTGACGACAATCTGAGTCGAAATCAAATTTGATATCTTTTTTCAACAATCTGGTAAGGGGCTTTGATATTTTCGCAAAGTTTGGAATAAACCTACGATAATAACCAGCTAAACCCAGAAAGGATTTTATGTCTTTTGAATTTTTTGGTTCTGGAAATTTCTGTATACAATCGATTTTAGTGGGATTAGGTTTAACTCCGTCCTGAGTGATTAGGTGACCAAGGTATGCTACCTCTTTTCTCAGGAACTCATATTTGTCAGGTTGTATTTTGAGGTTTGCTTTTCGAAGACGTTTAAAAACTTCGCGTAAGCGTGTGATGTGGTCATGGATTGTGAGTGAATACACAATGATGTCGTCCATATAGACGAGACAACGTTCATTGAGAATGCCTAGAAGGATGTTGTCCATTACTCTCTGGAAAGTGGACGGGGCGTTTTTAAGACCAAAGGGCATTCTTATAAATTCGTAGTGCCCGTTCTCGACAGAGAAAGCAGTTTTTGGAATATCTTTAGGGTCTATCTCGATCTGGTGAAATCCTGAAGCCAGATCCAGGGTTGTAAAATACTGGCACTTGCCTAGCTGATCCAAAAGATCGGAAATATTGGGAAGCGGATACTTATCACCTACCGTGGATTCATTCAATTTACGATAATCTATGACTACTCTCCATTTTTGTTTGCCTGAGGAATCAAGTTTCTTGGGGACGACCCAAACTGTAGATGACCAAGGTGAAATAGAGGGTTTTATGATTCCTTGTCCTAACATTTTATTAACCTGAGTTTTTACCTCTTCTTTGTGAATATGGGGATACCTGTATAATTTGGTGAAAACAGGCTTTGCACCACTGGTGTCAATTTGGTGTTTAATTTCATTGGTAAAGGTAAGATTGTCACCTTCGAGGTAAAATATGTCCTCAAAATCTACGCAAAGATTGGTAATTATTTCTTTTTTTTCTTCGTTAAGATGCTCTAAACGAAGTTGGGACTTAATGTTGGGAATGCGGTTAGGAGATAGCTGTTTATCGGATAAATTGTAATTGAGTAGCGAATGAGAAGAAAAAGGTTCGATTTCGATATTTGAAAAATTAATGGTTTTTGGCATGGCGTTTGCATTAACCACAGAAGTTAGAAATTCGCCTTTTTCATTGACATGGACAATTGCGTTTGGAATGTGAACTTTTTCGATTTCTTGCCTAAATAGGATAGCATCGGTGTTGACTAAATCACAACGTAATTTAAAAATTTGTTCGGTCCTACGTTCAATCTTAATTTCGTTAGAATTGTTTACGTTAGTTATTTTATTATTTTGTTCGAGGTTTTCTTCTGCCTTAAACAGTGGTAAAGTTTTAAAATTTGTAACAAGTTGTTTATTTTTTAAGTCGATGGTGCATTCATAGTGTTCCAAAAAGTCGAGTCCTAGAATACCATCGAAATCAATATCTAAATCGTATATGTAAACTTTATGTGGGTTTCCGGCTTGAAAAGGATCTAGGGTTGATTCGGTGATAAGAAGTTTTTGGTCTGTGATGCCTTGAATCGTAACGTTTTCGGGAAAACGTTGGGGAAATTGTTTTACTGTGTTTTCTTTAAATATCGTAATTCCTGCTCCGGAATCTATAAGTAGTTTAAAAGTGTTAGATGTGTCTTTTATGTAATATAGATTTTTCGGGTTAACAGCAAGAAGGAGATTTAAAGAAAATGTTGTTCTGGGAAATTCAATGACGGGTTCATGTCGTCCAAATTCAGGGTTTGTATTTGATTTTGGATTTCCGTCACGGCATTGGTATTTGAAATTGTTCGAATAGGAGGATGGTTTTGATTCGAAGTGGGAAGAAAATCCTGATATTCATCGTAATACGTTTTATCTTGTTGATCAATATTTTCAACATTTTGATATTCGTAATCGGGGTTATCTTCATACATTCCTGCGTATTGGTTACAATACTCGTCATATTGGGGTTCGGAATAGTTATTGTTGGAATATTGGTTATTGTCGAAATTGACAGCATGAGCACGATGCTGGGGATTATTTTGTATTACTGAAGGACGTTGAAAATTGTTAAATGGTGTTTGACGTTGGAAATTGTTTTGGTTTGATTGGTTATGGGGTGTGTACTGCGGTCTTGGCTGACCGTTGTTTGGTCTATTCGACTGAAAGGAGGTGCTTGATTGAAAAGAATTTGATTGTTGATTGGTATTAGGCCTTTGGAAATTGCCAAAATTCTGGGAAGTATAACCATTAGGACGTTGTTGCGATCTACATTCATTTGCTAAGTGACCATTGCGACCACAGCTATGACATTTAAGGGATTGTACATTAGGTCTTTTATTAGTTTGAATAATAGGTCTAGCAGGCGGATTGGGTCTAGAAGATTTTTGGGATTCGAAATATGATAGTTGGAGCTCGCGTCTGATGCGAATTTGTGCTTCCAAAAGATTAGGTGGATTTCCTGCACGTATTATATGACCAATTCGGGGTTCCAGGCCAGTAAGTAGGCTATTTAGAGACATGGATTCGATTAATGTTATTTGGGCTGCCTTTTGACTGGGTGCGAGTATGGATTTTTGTATGTTGGCATGCATTTTGGCATTTAGGACTTGAAGTCTGTTAAGGAAAGTCAAAGGAGATTCGTTTGGAAGTTGTCTCATTCTTTGTAAGTCCTGAATAAGAGAAGATAGATCTCGCGTATCTCCGAAGTGAGAATTAAGTAATTGCTTTATCTCTAGAAAAGAAAGTGGATTTCGGGAGCTTATCAGCTGCGCTGCTCTCCCTCGCAACCTATTTTTTATGTGAATCACTAAAAGATCTTTTTGGTTACCCGTAGACATATCATATGCACATTCGCAGGCATTTAGGAAGGTTTGTAAAAATATTTGATCACCTTCGAATTCGGGGATAATAGAAAAAATCTCGGAAAGTTTATAAGGTTCGATTACTGCTACCGCTGCTCCTGCAGTTATTCTTTCATTTTCCGTCATATTTGCTCAATATATCAACACAATAAACACTAGCACAATATAATATAAAAAGGATATAAAACACAAAATATTTTACGAAATTTTATGTTGATAGACAGTACGTAAAGTAGTATGCCAACCAACGTAAAATAAACAGTTCTTATTAACTAGTTAGTGTGATTAAATTAAAACTGTAATATTTCTTGTTGTAATAAAAATACAAATGTAATCTGGAGATCAGTTTGCAGAATAACTGTTCAAAATAATTCCAAAAAATATTTTAAAATTAATCAATTAACAGAATAACTGATTATACGCAAATTATACGTTGTTACACTTAGAAATACAGAAATCAATTAGCAGAATAATTGATTAGCTTATCGAAAAATCAATTAACAGAATAATTGATTATTTTATTAATTAATAAAATGTAAGATCGATTTTGAAAAGTCGAACAGGTATTTAATTAAATATTATTTTTAAAATAAACGTGATGATTCGTTACTTACAAACAGAGTAGAAACATCGCTCGTCGTGTTCTTAGCAGTTAGTTCTACCAGGGGCTTCACTATGTGTTCCTTCCGTAGATGCGTGTTCTGCCAAGTTGATGACGTCACAATGCACAAAATGGGGCTTCTTTGTTCTTCTGGATAAAGGATTGGGATCCACCGTTGCCAGTTAGAGTTCTCTTGTTCTGCCAACGTTGCCAGATCCTACCACGACTGCGCCAATTTGTTATATCACTCGACTTAAAATTCACTTTTTAAAAAATATTTTTATTTACAAAATCAAAATTAAACTAACAGTATAGAAGCTTAAAAACGAATCATGATTTTATTTACAATTTACACTATTTATATGAAAGACGAATGCTGCGTCAGTGGGAACTTGCTTGCTGGGCAGATTCTGCTGACGAGGCGTCTCGGTACTCGCCGTCTCCTTGAGATAACCGACATCCGATACGGTGGGAACCAAGGGCATCATACTTGAAGGTGACATTGCTCGTGAGAAAGGATATAACATATATATATATATATATATATATATATATATATATATATATATATATATATATATATATCATATATATAGTGTTGCGGATGTTTATGAAAACATTTTTTTGTTAATAATTTAAGAAATGTATTTATTTATTTTTATATATGGTAAGTAGAGGTCCGTGTGTAAATCGATAATTCTTACTTCATTCTCTATGAATTATTCTCACAAACCATTTAAAATTATTTTACAGCTAAACGGTAAATCTTATTAGATCTATTTTAATGTGTATTGGACAAAACCGTATTATTTTAGAAATTATTAAATTATTTTCGATAATTGGATAATGATTCAGTTTTTTTATTCTTCTCTTTTCTTATTCACCATTTCTCTTCTCTGCAGTGTAGCTCTCTAATGTCACCTCCCTTTTTTATGAACTCTGAATAAGTCAGACTGACCTACATCTAATCTGCAGCAAATAATAGGTTAAATAAACGAAAACCATAATATTTTTTTAGAGTAAATTAATTATTTTTTTAAGTAAAAACATTTAGATTAATATTTGAATTTTTTATTTAAAAAAAAAGAATAAGGCAGAGTTTCAGAACCGGATGTTACAGGTTATTTTAAAACCGGATTATAGGATATTTTTATTTTGAAACGCCCTATCACCAATTTACTTTAATAGCTAAACTTGAATGATAGTGGTTTATAGCTGTTTTTTCTTTATCCATCAACTTTTATGGAGAAAAAAGTTGTCTCACAAGTCAATATTAATTTTTTTTATATGTTTCAAACATTGCATTCTATAGCCAAATATATATATATATATATATATATATATATATATATATATATAAACTCATAACAATTTTTCCCTTCTAACACTAGAGAACCCTTGACGGGGAAACAATACGGTGGTTGTCGACCTCCCACCGAGTTTTACTTTTGGGGGACGATTTTTGAATGACCACTCGTGCGAGAGATATTCTGTATTATTTTTATTGTTTGAATCTAAAGTTCGGTTTCATATTATCTGATGGATTAGCAGGGGGCTGGGAAGATGGATATTCGTATATAGGGTCAACTTCCATCAGTATTAATCTATAAGTTTCTTTCTCCTTATTGAATTAAAACTGGGTTTTATTTTGTTTTGCAAATAAATCTTTTTTTAATTCATATATTGATTCCAAGATCCAAATTTCTATCATTAGTGAAAAACTGTCATGTCAATTTTATATTGATAATCTACAATAATTTTGTTTCTTTAATTTAAGTTAAACTCTGCTTATTAGTTGCAGGATGCGTCGATTTATCATAATTTACGTCTAGCGACACAAGACCCTAGTCGTCGGCGTCGACCGAAGGAGTAAAATAGAATAGCATTGCATAAAGTCATTTTGGATCAAATTTGCCTCTAGATAGTTTTGCTGATAAATATACAAATGCAGAAATCCATTTGCAACTAAACCAACAAAATGCCTATAACCAAATCAGATCATTTCCTCATAAGTACATGTGTCTTAGTGCCAGATAACGCATTCTTGCGAACCGTAGGTTGCAAGAATGCAGTCAGATTATATCAAAATATATTTATTTACTTGATAAACCGTAATTATAATACTGTTGTACTACCACAATTATTATGGTCGATCAGATAAATAAAATACCTTTTGGATTCCTTTCTATAACACCGAAAACTGTTAATCTTTTTTGATATTACCATACATTTCTGATTGGCTTTGTGGTTTACGTATTTGACATCTTTTTGAACAAATGTTTCAAAAAGTTAATGCAAGTTTTTTGATAAAAATTGCAATAACTTCTTGAAATATCCCAAACAGTGATCATCAAATACTGATATTAGTAGTGTTGGACATTAGAAACACTCAAAGTCGTTCGTAAATTTTGTACAATTACGTTATATATTGTATGGTTACTTTGGATTAGCACAGAGTAAAAGGAAACTTGATAATATTAACAATAAAATTTTGCTAAAATAAAATTAATACAATCTCAAAACAAATATTATTAAAAAAAATTATTTTAATAAATAAAATGTCTTAGGCACGTTATAAATTTGACAAAATGTAGCACTGTAACATATATCACGCACACAACTGGCATTGATGTTGTCTGATTTAGGCCTACTTATTTAGGAATACAATACACCAAGTTATGATTTAATGAGAAAAGTAGGGTTACCAGATAACCAGCAAGTTGGATGCTGTGTGTCGCAGACTGGCAACTCTGGCTAGGCGAAAATCTCTCGATACAATGCAAAGTTGGGATTCATTTAGGGAATCTTTTATTTTCTAGTTACTGAATCTTCTATTCGGGGTCTCATTGGTCTTTGGCTTGGTGTAAAACTTGTCACGGCTTCTTATACAGGATGTTAACTAAATTCGTACAGAATGTCAATATTTTTAAGTTTTCTCTAATTTTGGAAAATTTATTATTTTTTTATAAGGTTTTACCATAATATCCCATTAATATAATATTATTAGAACAAGTTAACTCACAAAAGCTGCTTGATTCCTTTTTATACGACACAGTACATCTGGTTATACGTAATTTTTGCTGATTTTTAGGTATATTGTTAAAAGAAAACTTTGCTTAAAAAGCCTTTTCATCTGGACTTTCCCTGAGGTTCTGTTCAAAAGTTAATTTGTACAACTGTTAGATTTGGTTTAAGATGAGAAACTTTTAAATCTGTCATTTTTAAATAATTAATGTTTTCAGCAATTATTGCATCTAGATAAAATATTTGATTTAGTTTTAAATCACATTTCTCGGTTAATGAAAGCCTAATCCAGATCCCTCTACTGGTGTAAGATAATCTTACTCTACTTGTACAATTTAAATTTTTATACTAATGGAAATTTTGTTAGCTGTCTATTACAGAGAATGTTAAAGAGATCCTTGTATAAAGACCAAAGTTTGCTAAAGAACTACATAGCTCATCCCGTTATTTTTTGTCTTGCCACGTTTTATTAATCACTATGATCATGTCGTTTTTGAAATTTAGAGTTTTTCTCTTTTGTTCTAGGAGATAATCTAATTTTATCGAAATGAAGCATTTTACCATTAATATCTTTGTATATTTATTTATTATATTTAGTCGGTATTATTTTGTAGCTAGACCCTTCTGATAATTTAATTTTAAAAATTCTTTTGATAATAAAACTGATTTAATGTTAACCATTATTAGCCAGGGGTGTACTCAGACGATTTTTAAATGTAAAAAATAGAATTTTGCTTCTTGGTTAAAGTTGGCTAATTATTTAATACGTTTTTTTTTCTTGACGCTCCGTTCTAATCACTCGGATCAGTCCCACAACCGATTTTTAAATTTTAAGTCGCCCTCATCTCTTTCTAAGAAATAACCTAATTTTAACGAGATGATGCATTTTACTACCGTGTCTTTGATCCTTAAAGTTTGATTTGTTTTAAATCTGTATCCTTACGATAATTTGATAAAATAAGCTTTTAGGATTGAGTGTAATTAAATTTCTTCCATTATATATTAGTCAGTGGCTTGCTTGTTTAAATATGAGAATATAAAATTGTGCTTAATGGTCAAAAATTACTAAAAATTATAGTTTAAACACAACAATTGTTTTGTGGGTTATAAGATTTTACCTATAGAAGTTTTTGGTCGTTTTTTTTAATTTTAACTAGGACTTTACCTAATTTAATCGAAAATATGCATTTTACAACTGCCCTTTTTACTTTATAGTCACATCCTTATTACAATTTGTTAACAAGAAGGCTAATCATACGATTTCTTTATTAATAGTTATTATTATCAAAAGGTATTTCTGAAGGGTGTTCAAAATTAAGAAAATGAGTTTTTGCTTGACCCTGTACTTCGTTGTCAGCAAAAAATCCACGATTTGCTTTCATATCAATATTTTACCAGTTTCTACTTATATCACACAACTTAAAATCAATTGAATGAGTAGGTTTTAACAATGATTTTTCAGTCAATTAAAAATCTATTGAAGAAGAAGGTTTTTTATGCTGATTTTTTAAATATTATATATATATATATATATATATATATATATATATATATATATATATATATATATATACATATATACATATATATATATATATATATATATATATATATATATATATATACTTAGGAGATTTTCTTGGGTTTTTGGTCTGAAATATCTTTTTGAAAAATAAAACTTGTTTATTCTTCGGAAATCATTTTAATTTGTTTTTTTTTTCTCTTTTATTTTCAAACGTTTCGGCAACATGCCTTCATCAGTGGATTCTAATACAGGTCACTAAAACTAACAAACAACGCTGTTTTGGATTCTTACTTATAAACATGTCTACTTTTTTCTTTTTTTTTTGTTTTGTGTAAGAGGATAAAAATGTTCTTTTATATACATATACATCCATACATAAGTACACCCCTGCACAGATATATACATATATACAGAAATTTAATAAACACGTATAACCTAATTAATATTACTTTTTTTTTATTTTTAAAACAAAACGTTCAAATTGGATATATAATTATACTATAACTCACCTAAGAAGGTAATTTTTTTTAATCTATTCACAAATGGGACATATACACTTAAAATTTGTTCTACATATATGTGACAATACAGTATATACATACTTAAAACTACTGACTGAACTTAAAATTCGTTTTGCTGCTGTTGCTCGTCATATATATATTGTTTTTATTGGGTTAAAAAACAAGGTGTTTTATATTGTTATTATTTTGGTATGTGGAATGAGCGCATTTATTTTATATTTTTGTAATTAGTGTACCTATTATTATTTCATTTAAGATAAAATGTAGAAAATTGAACAATTTTTTTATTTTTGCAAATTGCCGTTTGATTTTAAAATTTAAATTTAGATTTACGAGAAAATTGCAGACTATATGCAGTTATTTTATTACGTTGTAATATATTTGGTTTAAGTTTTTAATTTCCGTTTTGTCATTAATTGAATTTTCGTGTTTTTTAATGTACATCATTTCCAAGAATTCCCTTTTTTTCTGATTTATTTCAGTTTTTAAGATTTGTGTGTCCTTATAATTAAATTTAAGGGATGTTTCATTCTCATGTTTTGTTAATGAAGTTTTATTTTTTTTATCATATTTATGCCCATTTAAGCGATTTTTGAGGTATTGTGTAGTCTGACCGATGTATACTTCAGGGCAGTCTTTACAAGGTATTTTATATATGGTGTGTGTTTTTTGATTGGATGGAGTTGGGGTTTTGAGAGAGCTAAAAAATTTTTTTTGGAAGGTGTTGTAACTTTTGTGGCATACGGTTATATTATGTTTATCAAAAATAGTTTTTATATTTTCTGAAAGGCCTTGTACGTATGGGATTGATAGAAACTTATTTTTATCTGTATTTTTTTCGGTTGGTATAATTTGATTTGGGCTGTTTATTTTATGTAATCTAGAATTAAATATAGAGTTAATTAATTTTTTTGGATAGCTATTTTGAATTAAGATATTTTTAGCTTTTCTTATTGCTTGTGGTTGATATTTTACATTGCTTAATTTTATTGCTCTATCGGCTAGCCCGATAATAACTGATTTTTTTTGGTTCATTGGGTGTTGAGAAAAATAATTTACATATCTGCCTGACCATGTGCGTTTTGTATACCATTGTGTTTCGATAATGTTGTTCTTATTATGTAATGTCATATCTAGAAAGTTTATTTGAGAATTGTTTTCAGTTTCGATAGTGAATTTCAGCTTTTCATGAAAATTGTTAAAGGCGTTTAAAATATAATTGCATTTGTCTCTGGGAATTAAGGTTATGCAATCGTCGACGTACCTATAGAAGAATGGAAGAGGAATATTTAATTTTTCGATTATACTGCGTTCTAACTCCTCCATAACTAATTATGCAACCACACCAGATATAGGGGAACCCATTGCGCATCCCTCTACTTGTATAAAAGAACATTTTTATCCTCTCACACAAAACAAAAAAAAAAGAAAAAAGTAGACATGTTTATAAGTAAGAATCCAAAACAGCATTGTTTGTTAGTCTGATGAAGGCATGTTGCCGAAACGTTTGGAAAAAAAAAAAAACAAATTAAAATGATTTCCGAAGAATAAACAAGTTTTATTTTTCAAAAAGATATTTCAGACCAAAAACCCAAGAAAATCTCCTAAGAATATAAATCAATTGGTCCAGAAACTCCATATATAAATATATATATATATATATATATATATATATATATATATATATATATATATAATTATTCAATTTGTTTCTTAAACCCGGTATATATTAATTGGACTTCTTCTCTAAGGTTTAGATTAAAAAATAGCAAAAAATTATCTTTAAAATCCTCAAAAAAAACGTACTACGATAAGAACACCTTTTTACCTAAAACTGTGCCATGAGTTGCCTGGCAAACCACTAACTTGCTACCTATCATTCAAATATAAATAAATAATCAACATGTATTTTTCGTGGTATGTAACCTTAGTTAATTAATTTTGTAATAATTATTGTCAATAGTATAAAATTTTAAATCAGTTTTAGAATAATTGTAAATGTCATTTTATAATTAGACCATTAAATGTTTTTTAAAGTAATTGTAGATAGGTAAGGAAAGCCATATACCAAAAAAAAAAATAAAGGAATGAGCAATTTTTGAGAAAGCCTACTATGATAGGCGAAACGTCAAGTTAATCCCATTGTTTGATTTTGCAAATAAATCTATACTCAAGAAAGAAGTCCAATTAATATATATATATATATATATATATATATATATATATATATATATATATATATATATATATATATATATATATATATATATATATATATATATATATATATATATATATATATATATATATATATATATATATATATATATATATATATATATATATATATATATATATATATATATATATATATATATATATATATATATATATATATATATATATATATATATATATATATATATATATATATATATATATATATATATATATATATATATATATATATATATATATATATATATATATATATATATATATATATATATATATATATATATATATATATATATATATATATATATATATATATATATATATATATATATATATATATATATATATATATATATATATATATATATATATATATATATATATATATATATATATATATATATATATATATATATGTCGTCATTTAATTCTACGATACTGAATTGAGTTCGAACCAAAATTTGAAATTAGTCGAATAAGTAGTTTTTTGAGATTGATCTTTTAAACATTTTATTATGCCGACATTTTGTTACGTGATCTTGAATTCGTACCAAAATTTTACTGGTTCATTCCTATGACACATTTGATTTTAGTGCAACATTTGAGATAAATAGTATACGTACTACTAACGCACTGGGCCGCCATTTTGGTACTCCATATAGGATTATTTTCAAATTATCATATCAACCCCATGATCCTTAATTATTGTCTAAAATTTAAAGTCAAATGGGTAAGAAGTTTTTTTAGCTATGCTGCAATCATGTTGCAGACTTACAGACAGTGATTTTTTCTCAATTAAATTTTATTTGGCCGCTATTTTGTTTCGCTATCTTGAATTCGTACCAAAATTTTACCAATTAATTTCTATATAATACTTAATTCTTGCGCAAAATTTGAAATCAATCTAATAAGTAGTTTTTCAGACTGATTTTTTAAACAATTTATTAGATCCGCATTTTATTTCTCCGACGAGTTTTAACAGTTCATTCCTATATCATCCTTGATTTTTGGACAAAATTTCAGGTATATAGGATAAGTAGTTTTTTAGTAATAATTTTCCTAACATTCGACTAGGTCGCCATTTTGTTTAACAATTCAATCCTATATGACACGTGACGCAAGATTTGAGTCAAGTATGATAAGTAGTTGTTTAGAAATATTTTTTAATAGGTCGCCATTTTGCTGTATCCCAATATGACCTTTGACCAAAATTTGAAGTTAATTGGATAATTAGTTTTTTTAGTTATGTTGCGAACAGGCACACTGGCAGACATATCGACAGACAGACAGACCAACGGAATTGAGAAAACATGTTTTTCGGCATCTAGGGAACCTGAAACGCGATGTTCTGAGAAAATCTCGGAGGCTGATTTGCAGCTATAAAGTAAGGCAGAATGGTAAATACATTATTTTGATAAATAAGGTTATCTGCCTGAAGAATTGAAAACAACGCAAAGGGCCAAACTGATCTGAGTAACGGTACGCTAATAAAAAAGCAATGGTATGCCAAAAAAAAAAGTTCTTCTAGTAATTGACCTGTAGTTCTTAGCCAACTTTGACCAGTAAGAAAAAATCGTATTTTCTTACATAAACATCCTTCGAGTCCGCACCTGACTAATATTATCAGTTGCATTTTTAAATTAAATTATCATAAGATTGTAGCTACAATGCAAGACAAGCTTAAAATGTGCAAATATTAAAAGTTAAATGTATCATTTCGATAAAGTCAGGTTACCTTCTAGAACAAATAAGAAAAACTCAAAATTCTAAAAATGAATGGGGCATGATCGAAAGATGAGCCTAGACAAAAAAATTAGCTGAACTGTAGTTCTTAAACAAACTTTAGCTATTATGCAAGGCTCTATTTAACACCCTATATAATTGTAGCTAATAAAAATTCAATTATCTTTTAAATTCAAATTGCGCAAGAAGAGTAATTCTTTTGAACACCAGTGGCAGGATCTGGATCGGGTTCCCTTGACCGAGAAATAAAATTTATTTAAAACTAAGGGTGAATTGAAAATATCGAAATTTGGACAACTGATCAGCACCATCCTACACTTAATATCATTTTAAGTCAAAATTTAATCACCGTCTAGATTTCTACAGACCCTTTTAAAATTCCTGTTCTAGACTACAAGTCAGTTTAACCCAACTGAAAAGAATTATTAATATACAATTAAAATTAGTGTACTAGATGTGTACAGCTAGTTATAATATAATATAATTGTGTTGCCATAGCAACTGCCGTAGACAAATCTAAATTTGTTAACTGCTGATTGTGATTTCTCAACAGGTCGCTCTTATGAAAAAGTGTTCAGCGCGCTACGTTTTTAAGTCATTATTATTTTTTGAGTATATAATGCACTAGTTTTGATAGAAAATAATGGTATAATTAAGTAAATAATGTGAATTTAAATAAAACATACTACATTTTTATAATAAAAATGTAGATTGTAAAATGCTTAACATTTTAAAAATATTTTAATTTTTAAGTAAATTGATTCGAAAACGTAGGTGAAGCGGCACTTCACCCGCGTCCCCTGGCGAACCGCCACTGACAGAGTCTTAAGTCTAGGTTATTCCTTAGGATATTTTAAAGATTAAACAGAGGATTCAACTTAATATAGAAAACAACGTGTATCAATTTTAAATGTAAAACTTAATTTTTGGGGGACCGCCTTACATTCAAAAAACGATGTAAACAAACTTTCAGTTTAACGAATCGAGGGGGAAAATACTCGCAGCTTTCGAAACATCGAATTAAACGACAAAAAAGAGTTTCGCATTTACTAAATAGAATACGAAGAATACATTCAAAGTACCCCTTCGACTATTAATACAGGAGAAAGAAGTTTCAAATAAATCTAATAATTTATGTTTTGTCAAAGAAAAGGCTTGACATATAATATTTGAAAGGGTTTGAGTTACGCGAGGTGAAATGATTTGTAAATATCATGTATACATATATTTAAATTTATAGCACTAAATATCTAAATCGAATCGATTTGTTACAACTTAATGAATTGAAAAAAGTCATGGTATTGTGATTGCAATTTCTGTTGGTGTGTTATATCTTATGACATAATTTAAAAAAAAATGTTCATCTGTACTACACAGAATTATTGTCGGCCATGTTTTAAATATCTCAGTAAAACAGTTTAGAATGTATCGCAGTCTGTGTCAGTTTAGATTTATATTTATGTTTTGAAAAATATTCATTACACACATCAAATATAAAATTGGTTTTGAATAAAATTTCCATTTCAAAACTTTATGAACATAATAATTCTTTATCTCTGTCGTTCAAAAACTTTGCTGTAGGTAAAGATTGAGATTACGTAGGCGAAACTCTTTTACTGACCTTTTTTTAGCATAAGCCATTTACATTTCCATGCAAATTGAATGTCGTCAGAGGTACCCTTTTAACTAGTATTTAATTCACATGAGCAAGTTTAGAATAAGTTGATAATGTAATTAACCGTAATCAATGGTAGCAATGCAAGGTCTGCTGGTCTGTTTATTTTGAGTGTATCCGTTATACATAAGTGAGTCTTTTTTTAAACGATAAAATATACTGATAACAATTAATGGAAAACTCTATGCAAAAAGAGCGCTAAACCATAAATTGATGTTGATGGGGCTCATTCTGTAAACTTATTTATTCCTAAGATATTCCACGTTTTATCTTAACATATTCAAATTAAAAATAAAATGATGAAAAAGTTGCAATAAAAACTCAACAACTCAAGCCATTAAGTAAACTAATTTTTAAATTATATTTAAGTTGACGGCATGGCTACTACAGTATCGCGCAGCAGTCAAACTAGCCAATCTAACAACCCAAAGGAGTTCTTATGAATCGATGTTCGATCACGAATTTCGTATGTTCTCCATTTGTTTTTGTTTGTTTCATTGATTAAATTACAAAAATTTCACCGTGATATATTGTTTTAATTAACTATTTCTCTGAACAAAATGTTCAAAATCCAATCATTTTTACTAAATATGAATGTTAAAGCTAGTAGCTGCGAATTTGTTAGGAAGTTTTTAAGACACCAGAGCAAACAGACTACAATTGCTGTCAGCTAAAAACTATCTCCAATGAGACCGGTTTTTTTAAAGAACCATTTCTATAGTTCTAATGAATTCTTATAATTTAATTTCAACATCAAAATTGTCCTTAATTTTAAATACATTTTTATCATTTGCTTCAAAATGGTGTAAGATATTAAGAAAGTCCAAAGAATACAAAATTTGCAGGTGAGACCGGCTTTTCTAAAGAACCATTCCTATAGTTCAAATGAATTCTTATAATCTGATTTCAATATCTGATGTGAAAACAATGAAAATTGTCCTTAATTTTAAATATATTTTTATCAATTGCTTTAAAATGGTACAAGATATTAAAAAAGTCCAAAGAATATAAAATTTGCAGATTAAATCAAGAGATCCGATAATAGTATCAAACCAGGTCAGTTTTGCTACAGCAAAGTTTGCAGTCTGTATATATATATATATATATATATATATATATATATATATATATATATATATATATATATATATATATACAGTGTGCATCAGCCAAATGGAATAAATTCGATAATAAATAAATGGGGGCGTGTTCGGAAAAACGCTTGGACCCGTCGATTGGTATTTTTAGTTGCTCATTTTCTCCCTTGGGATATATGCGGCAAATTTGGAAATTTTTCATGAAATAAGCGAGCAACTTCCACTTGTGTTCGTGTGTTATCTCCATAACCAATCATTTGTAGAATTGTTATTTTATGCATTTCTGTTAAATGAACCATTTTTCTGATATTAGGTATTATGCAGTTAACGAAATTCAAAAGACTATGACACTGACACTGACAACTACTGTCTTGCAAAGAGAAAGGCCAGGCATTTTACACAAAAGTAAACAAAACTTAAAAGTAAACAAAACTGGCTCTTTTTGTTCCATATCAATAAAAAGGAACGCTAAAATGGTTTTTGTTTACATTCTTAATATGAAGACCTAAATGGTAAATAAGTATTGAGTGTGTTGTAGCGAATTTTTGTAATCAAATAAATAGTTCAGTAACCAAAGCCACTTTCATGAATAATAATAAATTCGAAATAAATAAAATAAAAATAAATTTGAAAACACTTAATATTGCCGAAATAGTTGAAGATAGGTATAGGACATTGAACATAAAATATGTTTAGAATCTCCTAAAGAATCCAAAAATTAAATAATATCCGGGGTGTTGCATTTGAAATAAGAAAGTTGGCATTTACCACTGTTACAGGACACACCCTGTATAAAAAGTTTTTATTGGAGAAAATGACCAACTAAAAATACCAATCGACGGGTCCAAGCGTTTTTCCGAACACGCCCCCATTTATTTATTATCTAATTTATTCCATTTGGCTGATTCACACTGTATATATATGTATAAATATATACAGGGTGTCCCAACTAAAAGTATCCACCCCAAATAACAAGCCGCCAAGACAAAAAAAAAAAAACGCTCAGACCCGTCGATTTTGCTTTTGAGGGGGAAACATTTTGCGCCTATTTTCAATTTCGCAACATCACCCTCTGAGCGGGGGTGAGATTCACCCCCAAAATATTAAATGGAAAGGGGGGTCGAGTGATACCTTATTTTGAAGCAAATATGGAAGTAAATGGAGAACATTTCGAACAATTCATAAAATAATTTAGTCTTTGTAGAAAACATTTCTTAAACGCAAAAATTCCCCATTAATTTACATTTACTATTTTTATTTTCCTCTCGTCCGGAGTAATTATTATTAAAATCTTTTCACTAGCTTGCATCATCCCCTAAATTTAAAGCAGCCAACTCTTGCAGTTAATTTATTAATATTTTTTTTTGGACAAGCTGCCATTTCTTCGTGAATGACAGCAGAGGCTTCAAACTTGGCAGTTGTAACCAGGGTCGGAAACCCTTCAAAATAAGGTATCACTCGACCCCCCTTTCCATTTTACATTTTGGGGGTGAATCTCACCCCCGCTCAGAGGGTGACGTTGCGAAATTGAAAATAGGCGCAAAATGTTTCCCCCTCAAAAGCAAAATCGACGGGTCCGAGCGTTTTATTTTTTTTTGTCTTGGCGACTTGTTATTTGGGGTGGATACTTTTAGTTGGGACACCCTATATATATATATATATATATATATATTTATAGTTTGATGAGGGTAGTGACGCCGCGAGACGAGAGAAGGACTTCTCTCGTCTAGTCTCGTCTCCTCTTACTCCTCTCGTGATCTAAAAATTAGAAAAACTGTTCCTAATTTGTTAACAGACGATATAATATCGACATTAAAAGCTTGATATTTAATTTTGTAATAAGAGGGTAAATCTTAATTTTCTGAAAATTAGAAGAAAAAATGATTTATGAAAAGTAATTCTAAAAATTTTTAATTATTTTCTAAAGAATTTCTGAATTTAAATTTGAGCATTCCTCAGTTTGTTATCAATTTTATTGGCCTCTTGCACTCACTGGATTTCAGGATGAACTTTACTATTTCTTACGAAAGACCCAACAAACCGCTACTTCAAGAACTTTGCCGTTGCTACAGGGAAGCCGCGCATATTAAAAAAAAAAGGTTTTTTTTTCGTTTGTTTACACGAGAAACATTTTCTCTGCATAAAGTTTTCTTTAGTTGTAGATTTTGTCAGGGTGTGTCGTTTTGCCAGTTGAAAACAGCTCGTCGTCAAGAAATTTTTGGTATACATTTGGTTCGGCGTTCGAATGGAGGCAGTTTCCATTCAGACCGATATATATATATATATATATATATATATATATATATATATATATATATATATTTTTGGTATACATTTGGTTCGGCGTTCGAATGGAGGCAGTTTTCATTCAGACCGATATATATATATATATATATATATATATATATATATATATATATATATATAGCAGACGTATATAAAAAATTTTAAGCTATAAATTTAACTATACAACGATCCTTAAAAAAAAATAAAAAACCTAATGGAGTTACAATACAATGTAACAATTATCGAAATACTTAACACACAAATGAAAACCAACAAAAAAATTAGATAAAAAACCTTAGAGTTGTGCTTATATAGGGGCAACTCGTGAATTCTCGCTTAGTCAGTCAAGGTTTTTTTTTTTGTTTTGATCGCTAAATTTTATATTTTTCACAATTCTTCCCAGTCATCATATTTTCTGAAAAACGGGATCAGCTTTCAGTTGGGGGGAGCACTCCCATCCTTCTCAATATATAGTGCGACCAATAAAGTTTTCATCAAATGAGATTTTTTTAAATTTGACCAAACTAAAATCTGAGTTTATATTTATCTTACCTGTTAAATTTGACTTTTTTAAAAAATATTTTTAATTTTGAAAAATGTTAGTCGTTTCTTTTTCAATTTTATACCTTTATACCAAAGTTCAACTGTAAACTTAAATTTTTCTCATTTTTTAATTTATGTCTTTTTACCTAGAGATAACCAAATGTTAGTAAACTTGAATTAATCTATGACTGCACTTTTATTATCAGAGTGAGCAATTTACCCAGTTTTTTACATAAACTACTTTGTAATTTAGGCTTTATTTGGTTATTTAAATCCTTTAACAAAAATATTCTATATTTTTTTTAAAGGGCGATATAGAACTAACTAAAAATATATTGTTAGAAAAAAAATGTTTGTAAGGATGTGAAGAAACAAAATTTGGGCGAAAGATAATTTGAAAACGGTCTAACCGATTTTTTTTAAATTTGCACCAAAAACAGACTACCCAGTGTCAGATTTTGGGTACCATGGGCATAGATCTTAATTTTTTTAGGGATATAAAAACGTAAAAGAATCATATTTTGAAATAGTTGGGGTAAATGTTCTGACATTAAACAAAATAGAAATCATTGGCGTACATACTTGATGTTTCTTTCGATAATATATTTAAAAAAAATGTTTCCAAAAACAATGAAATGTGCTAAATTATTTTTTTGTAAATAAAATAACTTTTGTCCAGCATACAGAGTAGCCCTAAAAGAATGAGGCAACCTTCCGGATATGAAACAGAAAACGGTAAAACTTCTTTTTTTTTATGTATCTTTTTTTTCAAGTTTACAGGTTGGTACTAGGAAGACAAAACAGCCACCTGAAAAGAATATAACCAGAAGCTTTTATCTTGTCTGGAAAACAATGATACATGACTATAAAGCTCTTGTAAACGAGTATTATAAAAGACAAAAAAAACGCCATTTCCATTTTCGTATTACGGATTAAAAGACATTGAACTCTCTGATACAAAATATACTTAATTCTTTGAGATCAGTTTACAAAAGCAATCCGTTTTCACGTTTTACGGAGGGCGGCATCATTAGATGAGGACGCCAACTCTGAGTATGATTTCATCTCACTACAGAATTTTAGCTTCCTCTTGCTACGCCCGAGCTCGTCATTTAACCGCTTCCTTCAACTAGTAGGATAGTTCAAACTACCGAGCTTTGCTCCTTATGTTATGTCCTTATCCTAAATGTACCTTAAAGGATATCGATCTTATTATGATCCTCATGGTCTTCGCGATGAAGAATTTAAATCTGGCATGGTCAGTAGCTCTCGGTTCCTCTTAGGCAGTTTGTTCTCCCTTGCTGCTTCCATTTCATCTCTCAGCATTATAAATGTCTTTAGAAAACCAACAGTGAAGTCATATTTCCCAAATATTTTGATCTGACTCAAACTGAAGAGCAGTTGGCGCCGGGAGGGGAAAAACATCGTTCAATTGGTATCGAATTTATGTTGTTCCCAAATTACCCAAATTCTCGAGTTGAACCAATACAAATCATGACGGGGGGCCACTGAGTACTAGGAACAAATGTTTATTTCAAAAGAAACAAACGTTATTTTTTGGTACAACGTTATTTTTTGTTGATTCAAAATAATTCATATAGACCAGAAAAAATGCCGCGGCGCTACCAATAATACCCACAGATTGTAATTTATTACACCGATAAAAACCTAAAAAACATGAATATTTCCGGCATGATCCCTCACGGACATTGAAATTCCAGCTAAATATTTATTGACATCACTTGAGCAACACAAAACATACAAATAGGATCAGGTCAACTTACAATGTGGCCACAATCGTGCTCGAACTGACAATAGAATTAATAAACGTTAGGGGAAGGTTTGCACAACCGAATCTAGTTCTAAAATCCAGCTATATAGGGGCGCGATTCGGATTTGTAGGTTTAAGGGAGTTTGTGTATTATCTGACGTGTGATCTTCAGAGCGTCGTTACGCTGCCAACTGCGGATGTTCCGTTTATTACGAACTTTTGTGAAGGGCCTTTATAAAATAATTAGTGTAAATTCGTTGGTTTTATTTGTAGAGGAGTTGCGTCGACGGAAAAATTATAATATACACTTCTGGGTCCTATACAGGGTGTTCAAAAATACACAAGTGCTATTGCTTAATGGGAGATTCTTTGGCATAAAATAAGGCAATTATTAGATTGAAATGTAGCCCAATACAGTAAGGATATGGACGGAAATACAAGTTATTATGACATTATTCTCAGTACTACCAACAGTGGCGTACAAACGAGCAAGATTATTATGTATTTTTCACCATTATATGGTCATATATTTTTTGGTATTAGTATTTTTGACAATTGACATTTGACAAAAAAGTTATCTTATTTAAGTCGTTAAATTCAACCATGTTAGAAATATTTTAATTTTAAATAGTAAAGAGTTACTTGGAATATTGAAAACAAGTACCAAAGAAAAACGTAGACACAAAAGAAAACGAAAACCATGGTTGGCTAAAGGGTTAAAAATATCTGCGGCTAATCTTTGATGCCCTAACTACATTAAAAAATTCTGTGACAATTGAGGTTTTATTTCATACCGCAATAGGTATCATAGGATTTACCGTAGATTAGTAAAAACTGCAAAACACTTTTACGAGTATTAGGAAAACCGACTTTCTGGTGCGAAGAACAGACAAAGAGAGAGTTGGTGCATTATTAATGAATTGCGAAACAAATCTGGTAGAATTAGCTCTGATGCTGACATTGATCTAGATTTACTAAACAGTTTTTATTGCAGTATTGCGGGTTGATTGGTCCAGAAGTTGGCTATGGGAGTTGATCCTCTCTCTTATTTGAGAGATTTTTCGGTACTCGGTTATTTTTACTTCTTCCCCACGCATAGTCAGGATATTAGGGAGACTTTTCTTGGTATCAAAAACAAAAAACTCGAGGAGAAGATAAAATTTCAGCTGAAATTCTCTTAATGCCAGAATGTGCTCTGGATGCCCTCGCTTTTGCCATTAATGATTCCTGGTCTAAAGGAATATTTCCTCCATGCCTAAAATTGGTAATAGTGATTCCCTTGCATAAAGGCGGGGATCTTAATGAACCCTCGGATTTTCGTCCTATTTCTCTATTATCCACTGTTTCCAAGGTTATAGAGAAAATTGTTAAGAAGAGAGTGTGGGAGTATCTTGAGGCATTTAACGTACATACCCTCAGTCAATTCGGACTTCAAAACACAAAAGGGACTCACGATGCAATCTTTAGTGTCCTCGAGAAAGTTTATACTAATATTAATCAGGGAGAAGCGGTGGCAGCGGTTTCCTGTGATCTCTCGAAAGCTTTTGACTGTGTCGATCACAGAATATTGCTGTCTAAGCTCGAATTGTATGGTTTCAGGAGTTCGGCACGATTGTGGGTTCCTTCATATCTCTCAGGTCGATGTCAGTTGGTAACTGCTTCTGATAGGAGGTCTTCGTCATTAAACATAAGTTGTGGGGTTCCGCAGGGGTCTGTTTTGGGCCCCCTCTTATTCTTAATTTATATTAATGACCTTGATAGGGTTAAAATATCAGGAAGATTTACGCTTTTGCGCTTTTGACTTGTTGGAGTTTAAGAAATGGCGTGAGTCTTAACAGACTTTCTTTTAATTTGACAAAAACTAATATTATTGGTTTTAATATTTTTGGGTGTATTTGTTGACAAGAGTTTGTGCTTCAAGGATCACATCTTAAGTTTAAGCAAATAACTTTCTTCAGGCTGCTTTGCAATTAGAATTGCGAGGAGTGAATTTGGGCTGAAAGTGGCGCGCACGGTTTACTTTGCCCTATTTCAATCCCAACTCAGATATGGAATTTCATTCTGGGGTTTCAGTAGCCAATATTTGCTGAATATCTTGCTTGTGCTGCAGAAGAAAGCCGTTCGCTTCATTGCTGGTGTAGGTCAAAGAGAATCTTGCAGACCCTATTTTTTGCCCTAAAAAATTCTGACGCTTAGCTCTTTGTTTATCCTTGAAACAGCATCTCTAATATATAAAAATCGAGACAACATCCAGCGTCCTGCAACCCAGCGGGCTTTGGATTTGCCTTTGCCGGTTCCGACTAGTGCTTTAACTAAGAATTCTTAATTTTCTCAGGAAGCTTTTTAACCATTTGCCAATTCTTATTCAAACATTTGGGTCGTTGAAACATTTTCAAAGAAGTCTCAAAAAAGTATTGTTGCCTACTATAACCTGACCAGATCGTTTAACATGTTTGTTTTGGTATGTAAGCAAGCTTATGTATATGTAATTGTATGATATTTATTTAGCTAAGTATCTTGAGTTTGAGTTTGAGTTTGAGTATTTAATTTTAAATATTTCTGTTTTAGTCAAAATAAATTATTTCAAATTAAAAAAGGCCATAGATAGAATTTAAACTTAGGGAATGCTAACTATTTTTCAGATAGGGCAACTTTTTAGTGTGAAACAGGCCAACTAAACATCGTGTATCAGGGAAAAAGTAAATTAATAAAACATTATTTTTAATTATAAACAGTTTTTTTAATAAGGCTAAGTTTATTATTTTGAAAAGTAACACAACTCAAAACAAAGCTAACAAAAATGTAACAAAACAAAACACGTCAGTACAAAAAATACGTTAGAATAATATAACTGAAAAAATTAGAATAACAAAATAACAGATAAATACTTTAGTTACATAACAATTAAAATAGTTATTATTATATTAAATCTATATTAGTGGTATCGTCGTTTTCAAAAGCCCAAAAGAACTAATTTGAAAATATTTATGTCCTATTGGGTATTCTTGTGAGCGACTAAAAAATGTTATTCTAGAAAAACTAGTTTTGCGAATTCTTAATTGCCGTAGAAATTGCCATTGAGAAATGTGAAAATTGGTGTGCACAGATTTTCATATTGGTTTTTTAATCTTCTCGTCCATGGAAGTTATTGTGGAACGTGGTCCTTTGTTTACTTTAGTTATCTCGATGATTGAATTTGATATTGTTCGCTTTTGTTTTATAGATAAATAAAAAATAGTTGAATTAAAAGTTGTAAACAGATAACATCTCATCTTCGCTTTCCACTAATTTTACCGTAAATATAATAATATCAATAGTGGAAAAATGAGAAGGAGGTAATTTTCAAGTAGGATTCTGAAAATTAGTAAATTTCGTTACGGTTGACCTTGTTGTTCAATCAATCAATTATTTTTGGCAACAGTCAAAATGAATAAAGTTCGAGGATACAATATTCAGAAGTTTGATGGCGGAAACTTCCAGTTATGGAAGCATCAAATGGAGAAAGTGTTTCGCGCCGAAAATCTGCTAGACTTGGTTAATGAATATATCCTTGTCCAGGTGCTGAAGACTCTAAGAAACAAGGGGAGTGGGAATCTTTAAATGCTCGTGCTATGTTAATTCTTTCTACTTCAATGGAATTTGAACAACTTCAGACTAAAATGGTATGCAAAAATGCTCCAGAAATGTGGAAAAGACTAAAGACGATTGTACATCCTATCGTGTTTTATATTTTGTAAAATATAAAGACGATGTTTTTTCAAAATTTCTTCAATTTGAGAAAATGGTGGAACGACAAACTGGCAGAAAAATCAAGGTGTTGAGAACTGACAATGGTTCTGAATATGTCGATCAAACATTTGGCGATTTTTTAAAAAACAAGGCATCATATGTGAAACCAGTGCCCGGATACAGCAGAAAAGAATGGAGGGGCTGAAAGAGGTTTCAGAAGTATTGTCCAGTGTGCTCGAACTATGCTAAGTAGAAAAGAAGAAAGAAGAATCAATCCATACAAGTCCTCTATGTGGAATCACAACAACAGTTGGCTAATATTTGACAAAACTTTTACAAAAGCAGAAATTTAATAAAAACCGGAGATCATTATGTATCATTTCAACCCAGTAAACATAGAGGGGGAGTATTGTGGAACGTGGTCTTTTGTTTGCTTTAGTTATCTTGATTATTGAATTCGATATTGTTTGCTTTTGTTTTATAGATAAAATAAAAAAATAATTGAATTAAAAGTTATAAATAGAGAACATCTCATCTTTATTTTTACTAATTTCACGGTAAATATAGTAATATTAATAGAAATCCTAAATCAATACCAATAAACTAAAATCATTAAATTGTAAAAAGTATAAGCGCTTTAATTAATTGATTTATTAAATATATTTATGATTAAAGCAAACACCGTGTAAAAAAACAAAAATTGAGTAGTAAAACAACAACCAAGTAATTATTCAAATCACAATTGTCCTGATTCAGTACGTCTTTGAATTAACTTTCTAACTTGAAAACCTTGAACATTTAGAGACAAATTACGATACAAGTCATTTTAAAGACACCTTAAAGGTAGTAATCCAAAGAGCTACGGTCTGGACTTCTCGGTGGCCACATAACAAATCCTTGATTATCAATCTTTTTATTTGCATATATTTCATTTCAAAATTCTGTGACATTTATAAATAAATAAATAACGCTTTATATTACAGATTTTTTACAAACATTAGGTAAATATTCACATTTTTTTTTGAGGAATCGAATAAAGGCGAAGTCTAGCATAGCTATTCAAACTCAACCTTCAAGCGATTCGATTAAATGTTAAGATTAAATTAAAAAAAATACTTTTATATAATAAGAATACAGATAGCCCTGCGCTATACCTAATTCCACTTCTACAAAGCACACGTATACTCTCCTAAGCACACAGCATCCTCAGAACCAAAATTAACAGTAAACTTATTTTACTTGCACAGTAGATATATTCTAAATGATATTAAATTTTCATTAATTTGCAGTTTAAAAATTGCATGATGTTTTAAAATTTGTAACAACAGAAAGAAAAAGAAAAACCATAGGTATTTGGTGATGAAGAAAAAGTAATGTGGTACCCAGAGGCCAAATTAAAAGTAATTTTTTATTGCTGGTCCAAAAAATATTTTTTAAATTTGTTTATATTCAACAACTTAAAAGTTTGAGTCAGTGAGTTATAAAGAGAAATGGATTGAAAAACGAAACTTCTAGAATACAAAGCCGTTTTGTGATGAGGTAATACAAAACTGTAATTAAACCTTGTGGCTCCAGAATGAACGCTTGAATGACGCAAGGACCTGTTTTTTAGATGAGATGGAGCGCAAGGGTCAAGAATAATTTTATGAGTAAAAGAACCTAAATGCAATAATCTTCTAAACACCATCAACAAATTCTTATCTTCCTTGATTTTATAGGTTATATGTTCATATTTTCTTATTCCTTGTATTAAACGATAACATGATTTTTGAATTTTTTGTATTCCATTTCTATCATTATGAGTTAGGCAAGGTCCGTATAAAAAATCGCAATAATTAAAGTGGGACAACACCAGAGATTGACATAACGTTTTTTTGTTTTTTTTTATTCAAAATTTCCATTATTCTACCTTAATGTAGAGGATCTCCATCATGCTGCCACGATCACAGTTTTAATAGTCCTAAAAGTTTCCCTCAGGGTACGAAAAAGTGAATTTTGCAACTCTTTTTTTGTGGACTAACTTAATTTTCTTTCTAGTTGAAATAAAATATTGGCCTAAAAATTGAGTTTAAAAGGCAAAATTGGTAAAGCTGTAGCATTTAGTCCCACTTCAATTATTTACGATTTTTTATAAAAATGAAATATAAAAGAAACAATTACTTAAAAGGTCTATTCCTTTATGAAGATCATTTTCTAGGCCAGAGAAAAAAAATGAGTTTGTTTAATAACATCTCGCCTCCCCCTGGTTATGGCCCTGACTGAGAGTATGTTTTTTATATAAAATTAATTAGATAATAATTAGTGCGAAACATCACTCGACAAATTCCCTTCTTTTTAGTTGCAAATATTTTTAACTTACGTAATATGTATAAGCGCAGTTTATGGATTTAATGTTTCATAATAGTATCCGCTCAATGTAAAGTTAAGAACATAAAGCGAATGCTGTACAGTAACAGATTATGACAAATTAAAGAGCTCAAAAATACAAGCATAGAACTTCTCAGTAAAGTGATATTAAGTGGCAAAATAAGAGCTAAAAATAAAAAATAATGTGCTACTACTAACACCGATTCACCTATATAATTATAAATTTCTGCTCCTTCGATAAAACTAATCATTGAAACCTAACCCTTTCTCTGTTTACGAGATTTTTGTCCTGAATCATCTTCATTTTAATACAAAATGTTCTGTTTCGTACGTTGAAATGATTTTGATGATGTAGTGTCATTTTAATATATATTGTGTTTATCATATAGTGTTTTTTTTAATTGTGTAAAACTATCCTTTTTTATTAGGTACTTATTTATACTTTGACCTTAAGTTTTATTTTTATCTGACGATGGTAAAATTATTATGTAATTATTGGCCGTAAGATATGTATATGTATATGTATATGTATATGTATATGTATATGTATATGTATATGTATATGTATATGTATATGTATATGTATATGTATATGTATATGTATATGTATATGTATATGTATACGCATATGTATATGTATATGTATATGTATATGTATATGTATATGTATATGTATATGTATATGTATATGTATATGTATATGTATATGTATATGTACCGGGTGGTCGAAATTGGTCTGTTTTAACAGAGAAAACCTATTTCCTGACTAGATAGAGCAAAACTGACTTAGGTGTCATGGGCTCGATTTCTGAGAAATGTTTAATGGCAAAAACCGCCTGCTGATATTTTCACTGCCAACTGAGATATCGGGCGTTTTTCAATTTTCGGCCATTTTGAAAATTGTCCATAACTTTTTTATTTTGCGGAATATTAACATTCTGCAAAGACATTCTAAAGGCACTTTTTTATGTGCAATCCAGTGGCGTACTCAGATTTTTTCTATAGTTGTCCGTTTTATCATAAATAGGCAAAACTTTGTTTTTTCAAATGGAAATCATAGTTGGCTATAAATTATAAAAAATGCTCGCGTTTAGCCCTTTTCAGTGATATAAAGTTGTAGGTACTTATTTTCAAAAATAACGAAAATATTAGGTGTTTTTGGTTTACATCGAAGTAGGCCTTGGAATAATGACGCGCGTTCAATATTTTGAATATATTGCTGTCAGATTACTGTAGTCTGGTGTAATTATTGCGTTTTGGTGTTATCTTTATAAAGTTGTGTTAAGTTGCTGACAAAATATGTTTGAGAATTATGAAAAGTATGATATGTTAAAATGTTACATATTATCTAACGAAGTTCCTGAAGCAGCTAGTGAATTATATTTTAATACATTTCCCGAGCGACGTCAACCGGATAACCGAATTTATCAAACATTAAAAAGTAATTTAGTAAATTACGGAAGTTTTAAAAAGTTAAGAACAAGACATTATGAACTAAAGGAAGAAAAGGAAATCCAGCAGCTAAATATAATTGGTGAGGTATTAGATCATCCTGGCACCTCCTCTCGAACATTGGCTAATATAACGAATGTTCCAAAGACCACCGTTTTAAAAATACTCAAAAAACATAAATTCAAACCGTACAGAACGAGAAGAGTTCATCAACTCCGTGAAGGGGACGCCGCTAGAAGATTGAGATTTTGTCAGTGGTATGAGCAAAAATTCATGGAGAATGAGAATTTTCCATTAAATATTATTTGGAGTGATGAATCCAGAGTAGATACTTCTGGTATATTTAATAGATATAATTCATATCACTGGTCCACTGAAAATCCACACGTAGTTGTGCAACAAGACCGGCAAGGTCGGTGTGGATTCAATATATGGGTGGGGATATTCCGAGGAAGATTTGTGGGACCTTATTTTTACGATGGAAATTTAACTGCAGATGATTATGTAAATATTTTGCGCACATATATTGTCCCTTTGTTGGAAGACATACCTTTAGCTGATGCCAGAAATATCTACTATCAACAAGATGGTTGTCCCCCGCACAATGCAAGGATCACAACTGATCTTTTAAACTTCGAATTTCGAGAAAATTGGATTGGTACGTGGGGCCCCATACCTTGGCCTGCTAGGTCCTGTGACTTAACTCCCTTAGATTTTTTTTTGTGGGGAAGATTGAAGGACTTGATATTTAAAGGAAGAACCTTTCACACAAAAGAAGAATTGCAAGAGGCCACTAGGCAAGCTTTTGCATCTATTAGCCCAGTTGAACTAATAAATAGTTGCAACTCGGTACGCAAAAGATGCTTAGTTTGTATTCAACAGGGAGGGGCTCAATTTGAACAACTTCTCTAAATATATTTATCAGAAACCTATCTAACTAAATACCTAGATTTTCATAATTATTTTTTATTTTCACTTGTAGCTGTAAATAGTAGTTTAGTTTGTTAATTTTGTTCAACTTTGCTATGTAAACAAAAAAAAATAAAAAAAATTAATAATAAATAATTAAAATAACGTTAGCTAGTGTTATTTAAAGTTGTGTTTAAGTTGCTAACAAACTATAAATCTTAACAATACATAATTGAGATATTGTCATCACAAATCAAAGCCTACTTCGATGTAAACCAAAAACACCTAATATTTTCGTTATTTTTGAAAATAAGTACCTACAACTTTATATCACTGAAAAGGGCTAAACGCGAGCATTTTTTATAATTTATAGCCAACTATGATTTCCATTTGAAAAAAAAAAGTTTTGCCTATTTATGATAAAACGGACAACTATAGAAAAAATCTGAGTATGCCACTGGATTGCACATAAAAAAGTGCCTTTAGAATGTCTTTGCAGAATGTTAATATTCCGCAAAATAAAAAAGTTATGGACAATTTTCAAAATGGCCGAAAATTGAAAAACGCCCTATATCTCAGTTGGCAGTGAAAATATCGGCAGGCGGTTTTTGCCATTAAACATTTCTCAGAAATCGAGCCCATGACACCTAAGTCAGTTTTGCTCTATCTAGTCAGGAAATAGATTTTCTCTGTTAAAACAGACCAATTTCGACCACCCTGTATATGTATATGTATATGTATATGTATATGTATATGTATATGTATATATATATGTATATGTATATGTATATGTATATGTATATGTATATGCATATGTATATGTATATGTATATGTATATGTATATGTATATGTATATGTATATGTATATGTATATATATATATATATATATATATATATATATATATATATATATATATATATATATATATATATATATATATGTATATGTATATGTATATATATATATATATATATATATATATATATATATATATATATATATATATATATATATATATATATATATATATATATATATATTAATATGTTTATATAAGGGGTTTTTATTTTTAGACCATTAAATTTAAAATCTGTCAAAATTTGAGTTGCGGCCAATACCAAGCTTACAAGATAATATATTAACATGGAATTTTAAATCAATTTAAATAAAACATTGTCATAGGAAAAGATTATTTTTAACTCGAAGTTTAGAATTTAAAATTACAATAAACTTTAGTGGAATTGTCTCATATTCTTACCGTTTTTTTTAAACTTAACTACATTTAAATTATATTCTAAAATCAAATTATTCTAATACTCTATGCATCACACGACTTTTTATATTTCTGAGAGAAAGCCTTTTAACATAGATATATTTTCTTCCAGAAAATTGGCGGAAAATACTAAACAAAAATAAAGCGCATGTTGATCCTTGAGGAATCACTGTTCGTAGATTATTTCGGATACCAGTTCATAAATTGAAGTTGAAATTTAAGTCCCAGAAGCTGAAAATTGTGATTGTGACCTTATTTATTCTTATTATCATTAGAATCTTTTTTACGACGTACGATTAAATAAACTTAACCCAAATGAAACAAAACAAGTTCGTACATTAACAATTAATGCATCCGCCAGATTAAAGCGATTTTAAGTACATTGCAATTATTTCTTAAAAACGGGTCTGGCGTTGCCAGTTTCAGTTTTTTTTTATTGCTTTCGTTCACAAAATGTTTTAGATTGCCTCTATAAGGTCTTAAGGAGAAATACAAAATTAGATATGGAAATATTAGCTGTGTTATAGGAAGTGATACACAAATGTCAATTCGTGAACGAAATTTGGGCTAAATATTACCAAAATTAGGAAATTTCAAATTGTCTGTAATAAATTGAGGTGTGAACACATTTTTATTGTATCAGCAATACCATTTTGTTTTAGCAAATTTGGGAAACCACTAATAATTTATACATTTCTGTTGCAGGATAATTTGTTGAATCAGATTAGACAGTACAAGTATGATTATATTAAAAATGCAAATAAAAACTGAAATTTAAGGTCCAGTGTGAAGATACTAGGCCAGTCATAACAGGAACGAAAAAAATCGGTAGCGCGGAACTTCCCTCGATCCTTTTATTAGGAATAGTGAAAACTATCCTGATTTAGTTCCGCACATAATCATTTAGTAACACATAATACTCTTTGTTCCAATGTTTTATCAGTTTTTACATATGAAACACTTGATTTTTGGGCATAATTTAAAATAAACTAAATTATCTTACACTGATTTTTTAAAAAATTATTAGACCGCCATTTTGTTCCGTCATGTTGAACTTGTGCCAAAATTTTATCAATTCATCACCATATCACTTATATTTTTTGTGCAAAATTTGAAGAAAGTTAATTGAAAAAGAAGTCATTTAACCTTGATTTTTTAAATATTTTATTTGGTCTCCATTTTGTACCAGAATTTTACCAGTTTAACTCTATATTACTCTTGTGGACAATTTTAAATCAATATAATTTATTTTATGAGGCTGCCATTTTGTTTTGCCATCTTGAATTCATAGAAAAATATTACCCATTTATTCTTAGGTAACACTTAGTTTTTGTGCAAAATTTGACGTAAATTGGATAATTAGTTTTGTAGTTAACATTTTACTAGGATAACATTTTACTAGGATGGCATTTTGTTACGCCATAATAGATTTTTACGAAAATGTTACCAGGTCATTCCCATATTACCCTTAATTTTTGACCAACATTTGAAATCAATAGTATATCTAGTTTTTTAGCTATGCCGCGAAGTGACAGACAGACAAAAAAACATGTTTCTTGGCATCTGTAAAAACCTGGAAGGCTGACTTTTTCATGATTACAAACATTTTGTTTGGCCACCATTTTGTTCATCAATTCTATATTCCACTTAATGTTTCCACAAAATTTGAAAGTAATCTAATAAGTAAGTATTTTGTTTCACCATTTTGGATTTACAACAAAATTTTACCAGATCACTTCTAAGTAATACTCGATTTTTATGCAAAATTTGAGGTAAGTTGGGTAAGTAGTTTTTACTAAGAAATTTTTTAGGATTTTAGTAGGCTCAGATCATCCCAATATGACAGAACAACGGAATTGAGAAAATATGTTTTTTAGCATCTAGATACCCTAAAACGTGGAGATCTGTGAAAATCTACTAGGGTGATTTTTTTACGATTACAATAAGTACTTCCCTTTTACGAGGGAAGTACAAAAAATATTTGCTACTTTTCCAATGTCCAAAAAACTATTTTTTTTGCAGTTCGTAATATTCATTGCAGGGCTAGAACTCAAGTATCAATTTCAGTAATAGAATGTAAGATTTCTTATTAGTTTTGATTTAAACTGTGGCGAAATAGAGAAAAAACATTATGTTTTTAATTCATGAATCCCCGCAACCATTTTGTTAAACAGTTCTTTATATTATATTAGTAGGAACCTAAAAAACGACAATTTTTTAATTCGAATTTTTTTGTTTTTATGTGGGTAAACTGAAATTAAACAAAATTGCAATTAGTCTCTTTACCTTTTTCTCTCTAAAATAACCTGTTTATTTGTTCGGATGTTCAACATAAAAAATTTGTCGTGATTATACAAATAAAGGGATTATTATTTTTATAGTATTTTATTTGTACTTCTGAGTTTAAGAAAACGAATTGGTTTTAGTGTTTTATTACTGTTAAGAAGGAATATCGCGAATACAAAACTTGAGCGAAAAAACATTAATTCAATGATCTAAAAATGTACTCCTTACATGACAATGCAATCAAATAATTCCAAACGTTGTAACTTTTAATTTTATTTGCTTATACTAAGACAGTGACTGCAACACACGTGTGCCCATAGGTGTGATATGAAATTATAGTGCATAATAAATAGTTGCACGCCTAGATAGAGCCATACATTACCTGCCCGGGCAGATGTTCTAGTCGAGGGGCAGCTGAAGACTGTCATTGCCGTCGCGGCGGCGCGGCAGTGTGAATGCTTGGCGTGTGCCGTTTTATTTTTTTTTTTATTTGCTTTGAGTTGCTGGAAAGATTAACTTCTATTAAGGGTCGCCTGATTCTCAACCTAATGACGATCATTGTTGATGATTTGGCAAAGCAACTGTTAAATTTTATAAGTTTTCGGCTTTTTCGAATTGTCTAAGAGGATAAGCCAATATTCAGTGTTTAGACCTAGTGAAGTGAAAATCCCTGGATATTAACCAGGCGTTTATTTTTAACCGACTTCAAAAATATTATTAATTCGACCTGTATGTATTTTTTTATGTTTGTTCGCGCATATTGTCTAAACGGCTTGGCCGATTTTGATGAGTCAAACACGAAATTATAGGGGACGTTTCTTTGGTGGTCCCATATATTTTAATTTGAAATCCGTTCACCCGTTTTTTTTTTAATAATATAAAAAAAACACGGGTATAAAAGCAGCGAGTTTTATAATTAAATTTATATTTCTTTTAAATACCCTTTTCAAACTAAAGCATTGAGATGTGTAATAGACATACAACCCCATTTGCTAACAGGTATCTCTATTGCTATCCCATTTGTAATTCTTTCATTTTTAAAGTCTTAAGTTTAACTTTTCAACTTATTAAATTAGTATTTGGTGAGTACGAGTTAAATTAAGTTTAGCTACATATATATTATTATCATTATTATAATAAATAATGAAAACTAAAATATCTCGAAAGTATTAAATTTGTTTAACTCAAAAAGCGTAGTTGTCAAAAATAATTTACTTTTATTTATTTTCCTTAAGTATTTATTATAAAATCTAATTTTAATAGTTTTCTCTATTCGTCACTTTTTATATTATGTTATATACAACTCAATATACATATACTACAAATTATAATATTCTTAAAAATGTAACTTGTAAAAAATCAAAAAAAGTGAGAAACAAAATATTAATTTAAATAGAACCGGCTTAAGAAAAATGGCAAAAAAGTAAAAAATAATATTCTATTTATTCCTTAAATATAGACATTTTGAAATTGGTGCTCAAATAATGACCAATCTGTAGTAATATATATCAAAAAAATATACATACACGTATTACCTATACTCATTAGTAACCTTAAAGTTACTAACCTAATACAGATTTTAATATGTTATTCAGAGAGGGTCACGTCACTATTTTAAAGTCGAACTACCGAGTAAATTTGGTCGCTGCTGGGGTTGGAGTTGTTTTATAGTTTACTTTTAGTTTACCTAAGTGTATCTTCTATAAGATGGCCATCAATAAAATCTTCATGCACTAACCTAGCCAATAATTTCTGCGCATGTCTCTTAATGCGAATTCGTTATTGGTCTGTTTGGACATTTATAAATATCCTATAGAAAGTTAATATTGTCATTTGACTTTGGGCTCAGCGATTGGATGAAAATTGTAGTTTGTGCTTGCGCAGTTCCACAAAAAGACCATGAGAGCAAGTGATTCGAGCATCAGTTTTAAAAGTTATAAGGCTAGCTATATATTTGGTTTATATGTAATGTAACATAAAATACATCAACTATATTTTGTAATGGCTGTGTGAGGCTGCTTTGGGTGTTGACTTCAAAGTGTCTATATTTAAGGAATAATCAAAATATAATTTTTTTTATTTTTTGAAGTCGGTTTTAATTTCTTTTAAATATTTCACCATCAAGACCATAAATAATATTGAACAAGCTTACTTTAATATTATTGCGTTTGGTGAAAATATGGAAAATGTGTATTTTATTTTTAAAAGTGGTAATCAACATTAAAAAAAATAGGTAA
Source organism: Kuschelorhynchus macadamiae (assembly GCA_030620095.1). NCBI lineage: Eukaryota > Metazoa > Arthropoda > Insecta > Coleoptera > Curculionidae > Kuschelorhynchus > Kuschelorhynchus macadamiae. The sequence goes on from JAUTXW010001521.1 coordinate 2,737,702, forward strand.
GTAAACAATCCACCTTGGAATCAATTTTTCGAACCAGTTTATAATAATAATGATAAACTCTCGCCATACGATATGACTTATCCTCTCAGTTTATTTTGTTACATACGAATGGGTGGAGCTGTCTATTCTTTATTTAGTCTGAGGGTTGGATCATAGTATTTTACTGAAAAAAATCTTAGGTTTTGAACTCTTTAAACTAGTTAAGTTATATTAATCATACTTCAATGTTCAAACTCAGTGTGTGTAGCTAAAATATCTGGCCGCATAAGGAGCCCTCAAGGTTCCAATTGGTCACTTATGCATATATGCAGGGGCGTAGTGATGCCGCTTCGGGCCTGTGTTCGATGGAATCGCCGGGCCCTTTGCCGAATAAAAAACGAAGTATCTATTTACGTTTATTAAAAAAATATATAACGAAGATAACAAAATCACAAAAAATTAAAATCAGTACAAGCAACATAACAAAAAATATAAAAAGAAATGAAATAACTGATCTAATTAAATTTTTTTTCCTCGCCTTGTTATTTGCAAAAACCGAAACAATGGAAGATATATCTATTTTCCTCGCAATTTGGTTCTCAATTGACAGAATTGACAACCCCGAAAGTCTTTCCTGTCCCATTGTGTTTCTGAGAAATTTTTTTATTAATTTCAACTTAGAAAATGATCGTTCGGCTGTTGTTACCGATACAGGGATACTTAGGAAAATGTAGCAAGCCGTCAAAATTTCGCTAAAACTACTACAGGAACTAAAATTTTCAATTAAAATAAACTCCATTAAATCTTTAATGGATTTGATTCTACCTAAATCGCCCTTAACACAACTTCTAAAAGAAACTAGTTGTGAAGAAATTATATCGGCAATATCATCGGAATATTTGGCGTACAATTCCTGGCCCATCGCATACAATTCATCATCAGAAACTGAATTATTATCTAAAACTTCCGCTGATATTCCGCGAAAAGTTTTATAAATTTCGCTTATTCCGGCCGTTCTATTTTATAATTGAGATATTATAATATCTAACGTTGTATTAAAAACGTTTATTTTAAACCAGTCTTCGTTAGATTCGATTTGAAAATGATTTTTCTTTTCATTAAAAAACCGTTTGGGCCTTGTTATTCTTTTTTTTGAAAATTCCGCTTTGATCCCTCATTCCGCAGCCAAACTACTGGATTCACTAATTAATACATCAAAATTATTTCTTATCGTTTTGATATTTTTAAGCGCAGTAAGAAACATTTTTGATGCATGTTCAATGTTTTGCTGTTTCTTTTGCAAGACTTTTGAAAGAGCGTCAGTTAACTTTAAAATTTTTGATTGGAGAACTATTAAAAAGACAGTTTCAAATAATTCAAGTTTGTTTTTTAAAGAATTAGCTTCATCAAGTTCATTTTTATTATTAGAGGTCAATATAATTTGCGATAAAACTGTTAAGATATTCACAAACCTAAACCTAAGGGCGTCCAATGCATCGTGTCTCGATGACCAACGTGTTGGGTTTAATTTTTTTAGGGTCGTCTTATTTTTACTGACAGAGTTATCAAAACATTTACTTAAGAGGGCCCACCTTTTTATGCTGTATCCAAAAAAAATGTAAATACTTTCAACCAAATCGTAAAAATTTCGAATTTCATTAACAGACTTAACGGAGTCATTAATTATTAAATTTAGGTTATGAGCCGCACAATGTACATATACTGCATTAGAAACAATTGCTGATATTTGAGCTTGTACACCTTTGTATAACCCACTCATGTTTGCAGCTCCGTCGTATCCCTGACCGCGAAGTTTTTCTAAAGGTATATCGTTTTCTGTTAATATTCTTAAAATAGTATTGGATAAAGCCGTTCCAGTTTGACTCTCAACTGGTATAAATCCTAAAAATGACTCATTTATTAATATTTTCGTTGGCTTCTCGTCTACGTACTCAACCGTAACAAAGCGGATAACAACACTTAACTGATCAATTTTTGAAATATCTTGCGTGGTATCCATTATAATTGAATAAAACGATGCTTTTTTTATTTGATCAATTATTTCATTTTTTACAGCAGTACTTAATAGTCCAATTATTTCATTTTGTATTGTAGGACTTAAATATGTAACTGATTTTTTTTTCTTATTCTCTAATAAAGTTTTTAAAACCAAATCGTATTCAGAAAGCAAATTTATAATAGATAAAAATGGTCCTGGATTTGAGGAATCCAAACTTTCGTCATGTCCTCTGAATGGCATATTACTAGAAGCCAACGTAAGTGTAACTTTAATAACACGTTCTAAAATTTGTCGCCATACGGATACTTCCTGTAAAATTTTTGACTCAAGCTCATGGTCCATTGTATCATTCCTTCTCCATCGGTCATAAACTGCACAAGATTCGTTATGGCTTTGCTTCTGCTCGTGCCTAGTAATTGCCTGATTTAGGTGGAACCAGTCATTAAATCCATTAGAAATACTATCTTTTTCTCTAGAAAACAACCAGCAAGGTTGGCAGTAGCATTGGTTTAAAATGGGCGAAAAACATAACCAGAGACGTTCGGTTTTTATTCCAGATTTATTAATTTTAGTATAAAAAAATGTAGAGAAACTTCTACCTTTCTCGTCTCGAATGAATGGTCCTAATGGTCGTGATGGCTTATTGTCAATAATAATTCGTTTTTGATCACTTGTTAATTCTCGTGTATAATATCCTTTATCAGTCTGGATTTCGTCTATTACATTAATAATAGCGTCTGATTCACTTACCAACGAGTCTAAAGTAGAGTCAATACTCTGATCAGCATTAATATTTGTATCAGAACTAATCGAAGAAATGTGCTTGGATTGCTCAGTGCATGGCTCTTGTGATTCTTGTGTATGAGTGTGCATTTCCGACGTCGGCGTCGCGTCGTTTCTAACTGATAACTCTCGGTTAAGTTGTCACTATTGTCAACTACAATAATTTAAAAAAATGTAAGGGCTTTTTTATTTAAAAGAAAACAGACTTACCTTTTTTTGATGTCGAGGCACTAAAAAAGTTTGTTATTCTAGAGAGTTTTTTGCTTTTTTCTTGTAATGCATCGCGTTCTTTACGCTTTTGCGCACCAGATTTATGCATATTGGTGCTCATTCTAAAACAGAAAAATACCGTATTAAATAAAAAATAATATACTAATTTACATACGTACCTTTAGTAAAATTATTCCCAGATTCCAGTAGTACGGTCTATCAGTCCCAGATAGAATTTATTTATTAATTAGAAATAGGATCTAATTTAAAAACACCAAACACGAAAACGAAACACGTATCCAGTAAATCCACTCCACAAACTTTATTAAAACTAACGTTGTTTACCAGCCTTGTGTTCAGGGATTCCCCGATAAGCAGACGAAATTTTCGAAACAAAGCGACATCTAGACTCTAGAGGGTGTACGAAAGAAAACGCTTAATGCAGGGATCTCGAACAAGCATAATTGGCATACTATGGAGTGTTTCGGCCGTAAGCCCTACTAATGAAATTCTTTAAAAGAAACACGATACGCGAAAAGAAGTAAAAAATGGAGTTTTTAGAAAATATAAAGGAAATCATTTAAAATCTATTTGGAAACGAATAAAGAATAGTTTTTTACTTAGGTACATAGATGATTTTTATAAAATTAAAGTTAAATATTTTTTTTTACTTAATAGGAATCTTTGATATGTAGAACCGGGCCCGTGTTCCGCGGAACACGCGGAACACTGGTGACTACGCCCCTGCATATATGTATATATATATATATATATATATATATAAATAACATCAGCGATGTAATTCATGTGAATGATTTCTGTATGGTGATGATTTGAAAATATATATCTCGCGGAATGTTACAGACTTACATCGAATGGTACCGACATGCACCTCGACAATGCAACTACTATAAGCGCAATGGACAAAACCTCTAGAAATACCTGGGATTCTTACGAATTTATGAACAGACTTAAAGCTCTCCGAAAAACTAGACTTAACTCTGGTAATCTGGTCAAGGCCATTATTAGCATTGCCGTCCCTTCATCGGCGTACTCTTTCGGCATGGTGAACTGGACACATACAGATCTGAAATAAGTAAACACAAAAATCGAATTAATGATGACGAAACAATGCGCACACCACCCAAGATCATCAAAGCAACATGTATCACTACCACGAGATCAAGTGATGTGGTGGCTCCAGAACGTCAAGGTCGTTCCACTTATTCCCTGTGAAGATGTTGGTGTAACCTCAAATAACGAAATCGCGATGTATGGTTGGTAACATGAATTACTAAGCCTGTTTAGCCTTTTTTCCTACCTTAACGTAGGGAAAATGTGTCAGCTGTACATATTGTGTGCTACCGTGAGGCACTGGATTGCAAAAGACATTTGTTCCTCGGGGAACCGAAGTTCTACCCAGATGAAGTTCTGGCCTTTCATGTTCTAGATCTGAGCAGATTTGCCCAAAGCTTTAAGCTAGAAAGGCTAACTTAACGGTGGAGGGGTTGGCGATGAGCGCGTCAGCGTCATCGCAGACCCCTTCACACTAACACAATAAGCGGTGAAGCTTCAGTGCCAGGGGATGGATTTTGGTCGGTATTCTGCGAGAGTCCGGCACTACCAACTGGCGCTGGGTCATTGGTGTCCGTAAAAGGATTTCCCACCTCCAACAAGAGAGATAAAAAAGCCCTTGTAGTGACATTGGTGTGCCGTTAAATAAAAAGATAGCCACATTATTGTTGGTAGTGGAGCTCATTAATCTATAGCGATCTGATGAGCCCAAAAAGAGCGAAATCGCGATAGTCGTTTAATATAAAGGACCACTGGGTTTTAAGAATTGCATAGCATGTTTTGGAGAGGAATCACAGTGTCCTTGACGTGACTTTGTTGAGACGTGAAAGAAAAATATGTCCACATCATTGCTTTCAATGAATGCCAGGAGCCAGCAGTATAATCCAAAGGCCAGTCGTGGTATTACCTGACAGAGTAGTTATCTCTGATTCCATTTTTTGCATTTGCCTTACACAGGGCTCATTGGTCTATAGCGACCAGCTTGATAAGTTCTAACAAAAGCGGAATCGCGATCGTTCTTCGATAGAATGGATCATTGGAGTTGCAGTATTGCTAGACCTGTTCCGGACAGGATTCATAGTATCTTTCTAGTGACAGTTGGTATAACATTAAATATATTCACATCATTGCTCAGGAGTTAACAGGTTATCCATAAATATAACAGAATCTCGTTTGAGTTAATAAGGTATAAATTTGCATTTTCCAGCATTCAGCTCTAGTTTGTTTCCCACCAGGCAACAACACGTTCAAGATTCGATGTAAGTCTGTAACATTCCGCGAGATATATATTTTCAAATCATCACCATACAGAAATCATTCACATGAATTACATCGCTGATGTTATTTATATATATATATATATATATATATATATATATATATATATATATAAATAACATCAGCGATGTAATTCATGTGAATGATTTCTGTATGGTGATGATTTGAAAATATATATCTCGCGGAATGTTACAGACTTACATCGAATCTTGAACGTGTTGTTGCCTGGTGGGAAACAAACTAGAGCTGAATGCTGGAAAATGCAAATTTATACCTTATTAACTCAAACGAGATTCTGTTATATTTACTTATTGCAGAGGTGATTATTCTCTTGAATGACTTAAGACGTTTACTGACTAAGGAGTTACTTTTGATTCAGCGGTTTTGATTCTCATATCGACAATATCGTGGACTCGGCTAGTCCTCTAGTATGTATAGAGATTATCGTTCGAATCAGTCAGGACTTATTACAACTTTTAAGACCTCTTATTATGCCTTTATAAGATCTAAGCTGGAATATGCCTCGTTGGTCTGGAGTCCGTTTTATTAGATCCATATCGATTGAATAGAAGGCACACAAAGACGCGGTTTAAAATACTTAAGCTATAGAACTGTCAAGTCTGCCGACCTATTGGGATAACTCAAGATATGTTATTTTTTAGGCACGGTTTCTCAAGTCTGAATATGAGGCGAAAATGTCACTTTATTATCACATTCTATAAAATTATTGGGAATATTACAGTGTTCATATTTATTACATAAAATTACCTTTATTGGTCCGCGTATAGACTCCAGATTCGTTTTACCCCATTACAATATGAGAAATAAATATAACAATATCGGACAACATATTGACATTTCCCAGTGTACTGGACAAGAAATCAAACTTTTCTCGTAATACTGCCTTTCAGACTTCCCTATTCTGTAATTAGGTTTTACATATAGAACAGCGTACGTTTAAATAAAGAAATAGATAATAAATAAACGTCAGAAGAAAGTAATTGCAGCAAGTCACATTAATTTCTTATATTCACCCAAGCCGTAAAACCTTCTAATCTTAATTAGTTATTACGATTTGAACATTTCTTTTACGAAACTTTGTGTACAGCTGTATCTATTCAGACTATATAACTTTAAATTCATTTTTTTGCAATGCCATATTGTGACCGTTAGTTTTAACTGCAGACTACTTTAATTCCTGGCTGTCGTTCTGCAGTGCCATAGACACAATCATCATTTTTGTCAAACGACGATCGTAATTTGCTCTTTTCAGAGATAATTATGTCATTATAGATTAACGGGATCCGTGTAAGTAAAATAAAAAAATGGATTCTCAGAAACGACTACCCACTTAGAATTGGGATAACCTGTTAACTCCTGAGGAATGATGTGAATATATTTAATGTTATACCAACTGTCACTAGAAAGATACTATGAATCCTGTCCGGAACAGGTCTAGCAATACTGCAACTCCAATGATCCATTCTATCGAAGAACGATCGCGATTCCGCTTTTGTTAGAACTTATCAAGCTGGTCGCTATAGACCAATGAGCCCTGTGTAAGGCAAATGCAAAAAATTGAATCAGAGATAACTACTCTGTCAGGTAATACCACGACTGGCCTTTGGATTATACTGCTGGCTTCTGGCATTCATTGAAAGCAATGATGTGGACATATTTTTCTTTCACGTCTCAACAAAGTCACGTCAAGGACACTGTGATTCCTCTCCAAAACATGCTATGCAATTCTTAAAACCCAGTGTTCCTTTATATTAAACGACTATCGCGATTTCGCTCTTTTTGGGCTCATCAGATCGCTATAGATTAATGAGCTCCACTACCAACAATAATGTGGCTATCTTTTTATTTAACGGCACACCAATGTCACTACAAGGGCTTTTTTATCTCTCTTGTTGGAGGTGGGAAATCCTTTTACGGACACCAATGACGCGCTCATCGCCAACACGCTGACGCGCTCATCGCCAACCCCTCCACCGTTAAGTTAGCCTTTCTAGCTTAAAGCTTTGGGCAAATCTGCTCAGATCTAGAACATGAAAGGCCAGAACTTCATCTGGGTAGAACTTCGGTTCCCCGAGGAACAAATGTCTTTTGCAATCCAGTGCCTCACGGTAGCACACAATATGTACAGCTGACACATTTTCCCTACGTTAAGGTAGGAAAAAAGGCTAAACAGGCTTAGTAATTCATGTTACCAACCATACATCGCGATTTCGTTATTTGAGGTTACACCAACATCTTCACAGGGAATAAGTGGAACGACCTTGACGTTCTGGAGCCACCACATCACTTGATCTCGTGGTAGTGATACATGTTGCTTTGATGATCTTGGGTGGTGTGCGCATTGTTTCGTCATCATTAATTCGATTTTTGTGTTTACTTATTTCAGGTCTATATGTGTCCAGTTCACCATGCCAAAAGAGTACGCCGATGAAGGGACGGCAATGCTAATAATGGCCTTGACCAGATTACCAGAGTTAAGTCTAGTTTTTCGGAGAGCTTTAAGTCTGTTCATAAATTCGTAAGAATCCCAGGTATTTCTAGAGGTTTTGTCCATTGCGCTTATAGTAGTTGCGTTGTCGAGGTGCATGTCGGTACCATCCTATAATTTTCCTCTTTGTATTCTCGCTGTTTGATATTTATTTGGTCCCAATGCAATACATATATCAGTGCTTATTGTATGGACTAGCTTGAGTATTGTTTCTAGTTGATTTTTGTTTGAGGCGTATATTTGAGGTCATCCATATAGAAGAGATGGCTAATCATTTGAATTTGATTTTCATGTTTGACATTGAATCCGTATTTGGTGTTCTTAATAGCATTGGAGAGTAGATTCAAGGCAAGGCAGAACCACTGTGCATTGAATGAGTCACACAGGGTGATGTTATCTGTCCATTGCATCAGTCTGGTAGACCATTTGGACATGAAATGATTCATAAGGTTCACTATTTTTATTGTATACACCATATGTCTCAAGCACTTTCCGTATTCATTATTATTATTACTAATATTATTATTATTAGTAATATTATTATTATTATTTATTTCTCCTAACTTCACTTACACAATCTATAAAAAATAAATTATGTCATTTTTTATTTTCTAATAAAAAGAAGGTTTTTATTTTTATCCAATATTTAAATATCTTATTAGGCCACAATTTTATTTTGACACAAAGGATTAGCACTAAATTACGAGTTTATCCCTATTTCACATTTATTTTCCGTGCAAATTTTGGTACTGAATTTTTAAACATTTCATTGCACGGTCATTTTGTTCCGAAATAATCCAATACGCGTCGCGGTTTTAACCAGTAGTGTAGTTATTTCGGTGATTTCAATTTTTGCATTTGCCTGACACGAAATCAAATCATTTATTTGTAATCTGTGTAATCTTTTATCTTTGATACTGTTATTTAAGACATTAGACCACTTTTTCCTTCGCAACGGATTTGCTCCAAAATGTCTAGACCTTAGTATAAGAATAAAAATAGAGTTCATTATTTACATATTTAGCCATTGCCAAGATTACCTCACAGTATAAGGTCGATCGTACAACGATGCCAAGCCTAACCAGGAACTCCAATGTTTATACCAATTTATATTACGGTAAATATGTTTAAACATGATGCAATAACATTTTGATACAAATAATAGTAATGTTTTTCCAGTTTTAGTTTCTAAGCAGTATAAAGAAATTACTTTTACTGCAAAATAGTAAAATACAAGCTAAAATGCCCGAAGCCTCCGATTAGATTACACCAGTAATAAGAGTTTTAGTTAGATATGGCATCCCCGATCGACAACTTTACGTATTAGACCATCCCACTGTCGTATTAGACCATCCCACTTTCATTGTCATGATATCCTTGTAGTAAAATAGTATACTAGTCTACAGTAAAGATTGTTACAAGGTCACGTGACCGGCGTGGCTTAAAAACCAATAGCGGGTTGTAGAACTACAATAAACTTTAACATTAAAGAAATTAATTTGCTAAAACCAATTTTAACAACCCAGAAATTAATTCATTTAAAATTGTCATTAGCTACCAAGCTTTTCTTAGCTTCACTACTTCATGCGTTTTAATGTATTATTGTATAATTGTTGATATGGTTCATCTTCCAGTAATATGTTGCCTTACTTCAAGAAGCAGCGTTCTAAAGGTGCGGTGACATTAGAAGAACATTGATTTTTTAAATATCTAATACATATGTTTTATTTACTTTATCTTGGACATTGCGAAACTAGGAGCTTTAGTTGACCTAACTATGGTGCGGCAATGTGAGTATGTAAAAAAATGGCCATTTAAGTTTGGAATTGTCTTTTAATCACTAAGTAAACAGCTAGATTTTCTTTTCCAGGGGACTTGTTATGTCTAATGGAAGATACCTTATTTACGTATTTTGGGTCACATGACGTATTGACCAATCCGGTGCAGTATAATAGAACGTTTATTTCGTCCGGGGTCATGTGAGAATCCCTAGAAGCAAAATGATACAAGAAAGTCTCTTAGGTTATTTTTTTGACGATTACAATAGTTTTTTCTATCAGAGAATTAAAATAATTATAGAATATATCTATACTATATTAAAATAGTTAAAGGGCGTCTCACGCTCAAAAAAACGAAGTGCGATTTCGAAAATCACTAGATTTTGGATGAATTCTGGGGAAATAATAATGTTTCGGATGATTTCGCACCTTTTGTGAGGTAAAGGAATTTAAATGGTGATTCTTTGAACAATTAAAAGTAAAAATGTATTCGTAAACATGTTTTAAACTGGTTAGAATTTAAGATTTAGGATATTGAAAATTATAAAAAATCTTTTATTTTTTAAATTTAAATTTAAGCTATTAACATGAAATAACAGTATGACAATTGGCTACTCTATTTTTATCTTATCGAGTTCGCTTTTTTTACTTTCCTCGCAAGAACAAGTAGTTTTTACTTCGCTGGTAATATATTCGTGAGAAAATCACCGTCCCAGTTTTTTATAGATCTTCGCGTTTTAGTGTCCCCTAGATGCCAAAAAACATGTTTACTCAATTTCATCGATCTGTCTGTTATTTGTTTGACGGTCTGTCTATTTGTCTGTTCGGGGCATGTCTAAATAACTACTTATCCGAATCACTACAAATTTTGGTCAAAAATTAAGGGTCACATGGGAATGAAATGGTAACATTTTGATAAAAATTTGATAAGAATTCAAGATGGTGGCCAAATGAAATGTCTGTAATCGTGAAAAAAATCACCTTCAGATTATACATGTCTTTATGTTTAGCATCCTCTATTGTATATAGAGCGAAAATCGAGGGAAATCGAGATTGACATAAAGGATCATTACATGCGCTTGCGGCTTAGCAAAATATGATTCCGACATTGATCATATTATCCTTATAGAGACAAAGTAGAAATAATGAGATGGAGGATCAGCTCAGCAATTAGGCCTAAAAGCCACTTTTACCTAACCACAATTGCACCTGCCTCACCTCGCTCCCACACAGAGGCTGCTCGTATGTCCAATGAAGGTTAGGTTGGAATGGCGAGTGACCCTCGACATTCCAACGTAATCTTGCTCACCTTTCACACGTGCCGAAGAGATAGTAGGGACTTTCCGCCTCTGTCCTGTCCTATAACTGGAACAGAGAGGGCTGTCCTCTAATACTAGCCAATACATGTTACTCTTGAGTTTATTACAGTGACCGGTCAAAATACCAATTAGGTCTCCAATCACCTGTCGAATCCATCAATCAAACAGCTTTCGATACACAAGGATTGGGTAGCGTTTCGTGGTTATGTTGGTGTAAAGTGCAATAAAAGATATCTCATCTACATGCAGACAACATTTTTATCCTACGCATGTGCTTACACGTGTGCGGCAAATAACAATTAAATTGGTCTCCATCTAAATATAAATATAAATAGGGTTTTATTTCTCTTTTATCCTTAATTATATCAAGAGCGTGCCATACTTTACAGTAATAACGTTGGAAACACCAAAATATCAAAGGCCTAATATACACATTACCCGTATCAATAGACAAAAGAAATTTTAACGAAAACGGCACGAAGATAAGGTGAATCCGCGGCAATTAGTCGAAGCGCAAGAAACGTAATGATCCAGGCTTATCTCGCAGGTCTTTCTTATACGGCTCTTAACCGGCACTTTGCGGATTCCTTATCTTTAACAGTTAATACTGCCGATTGATGAACTCAATTACCGGATAACTTAGCCTGGTGTTAGGTAGCTTTTTGTTTGGTTTGATAAAGATAACTATTAGTTAATTGTAAAAGTAACTCTAATACAACTGTTTTACAACAATACTGTTTATCGCTATTACTACCATTTTTTTTAAATACAGAATAATTTATTTTTTATTGACAGTAGATATATTAAATATTATTAATTAATATAACTTTCGTAGTACTGTGTTTCTTTCCTAAAGTCTTATGAATTAACAAAGTTTTTGTTTTCAGATAAGTAAACAATAATTCTTATTGGTAAACTTTTCCATTTATTTTGACATAATAGGACTTGTTCCTAAGCTTCTTGTTTCCAAAAAAGGCGTTACTATATATTTTCATACAAGTCAGTGGAGTAATTTATTTCATATTTCATATTTCATAAATATTTTTAGGATATACTTGGCACTAGGGATATACCTACGTAATTTCAAAAGTGAGCACAGGCTGGAGTTAGGGGATGAGATTAATTTTTCTTCTAAACATTGGCTATCCCTCACGATCAAAAAAAAATCTGGGCTTCTCATTTCATTTTGCAATCTAGTTCGAATATTCATCACTAAGGTTGAACTTTTATCCCGTACACAGTCATGAGAGGCGGTCACGCGTTTTGACTTTTTTTTGATTTAGCTAGAATTCAAATTTAGAACTGTCATTTTTGTGGAAAATTTTTCTAAACAATTATTTTTTTTTGAATCATTAGGTTTTGGGGTGTAGATTTAGGGTCCGTCTTTGCACCTGCAACACTCTTAGAAATGGTTATTTTGGCCTTTTTTTACATTTTTAGAGATTTTTTTAAAAATATTTTAGGTTGTAGGTATATGAGCAAATAAAAATCGACCAACGAATTTTGAATAAGCGCGTTTCTTGATAAATAAATTAATTTTTTTTATGTTGTTATAAAGTGCGGGACACGAAAGAAAACCGGGCGGAGTCAATCGGTTTAGGAAGGCCGGCCAAGAAATCTCTTTAAACCAGTGGGGTTCCGTCGTTCTTTAAATAATATGGCACTCTTTTTTGGCTATACGCACTTCAGATAATTAAAAAATGTAACTATTCTTAATGAACCTTTATTTATATTTGTCTGTTTTCTTTCGTGTACCGCACTTCTATATCTCTTTTCTGCTGCAAAAACGGCGAACTTTCGAATTTTAAAATGATTTAGTTTTGATTTTTCTTCATCGATTTACCTATAAATATATTTTTTCTTGACTTCTGTCATTAACGGTTCCCGGGCTACTGCCTACGTCCATTATTATTGGACCACCCAGTATAGGATTACATGATTTACAAGTCCAGATTTTACAAGGGCAGCCAGCATCAGATCCAGTGAACGAGGTTTATCAAATTTTTTGAAAAACTACAGAACTCATATTTTTCCAAAATTAACTCATCAATGTAGTTATAGTAGGGGAGCCAGCACTGATTCCAGTGAAAAAGATTTATCAAAATTTTAACTTACGCAGTTCGACTTTGGGCTACTCGGGTATGCCAAAAAGTGGCCGTCTGTCTCCGTTTGCCATATTACTTTATGCAGGGATCGTCATTGTGAAGTACTATACAGGGCGTTTCCTAATTGCGTGCTGATGTTAAAGGAGGTGTTTTTATGTCCTAAAAGTCTTAACTTTTGAGATACAGGATGGTAAAGTTTAAAAAGAAATTCCAATTCTGATGCTATTGTATACAACTGCATGAAATTTGATACACGTCTTCTATGCATTAAGGAGCATACGGATTTACCCAGGTCAATTACATATGCACGCCACCGGTAGAAATTTCAAAAATTGATTGTTAATAAAAAAATGCCCTTTTATGCATAAAAGACTTGTATCAAATTCCACACAGTTATTTATCTATAATAGCATCAGAATTATGATTTAAAAAAAATGTTTTTTTAAAACCCTGTATCTCCAAAGTTAAGACTTTTAGGTTCATATTAAACTTTTTTCTAAAAAGGTCCAAGAATCACCCTTAACATTAGCACGCAATTAGGAAACGCCCTGTATAGTACTTCACAATGACGCTCCCTGTACAAAGTATTATAACAGACGGAGACAAACGGTCACTTTTCGCTACCCGAATAGCCCAAAGTCGAACTGCGTAAGTTAAAATTTTGATAAATCTTGTTCACTGGAATCAGTTCTGGCTCCCCTACTATAACTACATTAATGTGTTAATTTTGGAAAAATATGAGTTCTGTAGTTTTTCAAATATTACTTGCCATATTAGATATTTTTTGACACCCGATATTGAACAGAAAATTAATTATTTTGAAGCAGTTTATTGACAGCTACTTTATGAACAATTTTCAAAATATATGAAAAAAACTAAGCGCCATTTTTGAGGTTGACGGCTGTGATTCTAATGGTTCGATTCCTTCTAAATCGTTGTCTTCCTCTGAAAATGATGAGGTTTCCTCGTCACTACTTAAAGATCCCAGTGTGATAACTATCTACTAACTATCTAAGTGTGATAGAACAAACATGTTTAACATACGATTTCCAATTTTCAGCCGATACTGAGTGAATCGCTTCTAATGTTATTTTGTTTAAATCTTTAATTGAAAGTTGCCTGCCCATGCAAGTTCAATAGGATTGAGGACGCACATATATGGAGGCAGCCTTAAAGGTGTATGACCGAGGTTACGTAAAAGACCGTCAATTTTATACTTTTTTTCTCTAGGCTTGTTGGCTGATATTACTTCATATAACTGATATTTTTTCCATGTTGGATCACATACAAGATTGTTTGATTTAAGCCGCGATATCATATGAGCTTTTGTAGAGTATTTAGTTGGCACTTTATCTTCTCCGTGACAATGATAAGAAGCATTATCCATTACCACGACTAATTTGGGAGGAATGTTAGGTAGAAGCTTCTCGAGCAACCACTTTTCAAAATTATCTCTATTCATCTGTCTATGATAGTCTCCAGTTGTTAGTCCCGAGCGAAAAACTAAAGCAGCACTTGGAACAAATCCGGCTTCTGAATTAGCATGAACTATAATAAAGCGACTACTAGAGCGGATTCCCTGAACAACACCTGTAATACTTTCACTTTGTCAGCATTTGTTCACTGTCATATCATTATCTAACCAGGTTTCGTCTAGATACACAATATTGCGTCCTTCTTGCCTATATTGCCTTACAGTTGATAGATATTTCACCCGCCAGTGAACAATATTTGGTCTCTCAATGAGCAATTTTCGTTTATTTTGGCGCCAAATAAAACCATTTTGGTGCCGATTTAAGGTTTTACACCCGTACGGAAAATCTATTTTGTTCTTTACAGCACGAAGTACGGGTTTGCAGATCGGAACCTTCTTCAAGTTTATGTAAAAATCCTCTATTGTTCGTCGAATTACTTGAAAATCACCATCGTCAATTTTATCTTTGTATGATAATCGGGGTCTTTTTTTACCAGGAGATGAGCGATCATTATGTTCTCTTTGAATTTTTCTTACACTACTTTTCGAAACACCACTGTAAAATGCAGCGCGTTCTGTTCGATTTTGAATTGGAATAGTCAAACTATTATTTTCAGATTTTCTAGTACAGGCCTCTATAACGTTCCCAATAACTTCACGTGCACCGCTTCGAATTGTTTTTCCTCTTTTGCTCGCCATCGTTACTTCGAAATAATAATTCAAATTCAACGCAACGCATTTATATAGAAATGAAAACAAATGATCGAAATGTATAGACGCCACTCGAAATAGCTAGAACTTTCTAGCGCCAAGTGCATGTAGACTCTAGGCACATCCCAATTACAAGTGGACCAGTGCGAAATTTATTAAATCCTCGATTAATTTTCCGTACCGCTTAGCTGGCGCACTTTATAGGTGAAGCGGCAAACTATTACAACAAATAAAATAACATAAAATTTTGCGTACACAAATTTTACTTTTCCGCTTGCTTAAGACTATGAACCCTTATTTTAAGGACCGCCCGGTTTCTTTCGTGTCCCGCACTTTACTTAAACTTGCAAATATTCCTGTGAGTGTATAAAACATATTATAATCAACATTTTAAGAGGTGCAAGAAGCCATTTTGACCATTTGAACCAGTTAACTTTTTAACTTAAGAACGCACATTTAGAATTGGTTTTGGACTATTTGGTTCCAAGGATTCGTCATTTTTACTTTCTTTTTCGATTCTTCTTTTATTGGTTTATTACGTATTTTTTTAGGTTTCTTTGGTATAGTCACAAATACTCATTTATATTTATAAAACAGTTCATAATATACATTTTAAGCGATTTAAGAAGCCATTTTCAACGTTTGGATCCGAGAAGTCGTCGTTTTAAGTTCCATTTTTGGGTTTTTACGTAAAATTTTGCCTTATTTGATATATAAATAATTTTTTGAAACGCTATCGTATTTTAATTTATATATTATAATTTACTTCCTGTTTATATAAAAGACTTAAAAAACTTATAGAAATTTAGCATTACTTGTAGGGAATTCATTTATAAAAACTATAATAAGTTTGATAGTCTCTTTTAATCTTAAACTTGTTTTATTTTTAAGTTGCAGTTGTATATAAGATTGTATTGTTAGAAATTATATCTTTTTGCATATACGGGGTTCAGTCCTCTAGGTGCACCATATGCTTATCCTAGAATGTTAATTATCATTAAGAAAATACAAAAAAATGTTACAGCAACTGTAAAGAAAAGTAATATAATATTTGTATTTGTATTTGTATATATTTGTTCTAAAGTTTTTCACAAACATTTTTAGGGATTTAAGAAGCTATTTTCTTAATTTGGACCTGAAAAATAGTAATTTCTAGTTAAATTTACGTATTTTTCTTAAATAATTTATTTTTTTTTATAGAATATTATAACGTAATTTATTGCAGTAATTTATATACCATCATACGTTTAAAACCTTAGCGCGTTTGAAGATCGTAGCGACACACTTTGAGTAGTTTCTTGTACTATTTCCTTTCTCCACAGTTCAAATTGGTCCTCTGACTATACTAAGTGAGATCATAAATACAGATGTTTTAAATAATGTTCGATTTTTATTAAAAAAGGTTTAATGCGGTATAAAAATATACTAAAAGCAAAAAAGTAACAGCTTTAGTTCAAAAACGATGTACGAAAACTGTATCTTTCCTTTTAGCAACTGTTTTTAGTTTTCATGATTTTTACGCGTTTTACATGTTTCCACAATAGACTAGTTTTTCCAGCATTGTAAGCTGAAACTTTATATGATGCATACTTTAAAATGCGCTTTTGGAACTGGGTAGTAAATATTTCAAAAAACTTCTTAAAACTGGTACCAGAAACTAGTTTATAGAGGATAGATCATATTCAACATTTTAAGGGGATATTGGGTTTAAAAATCATAATTTTTACTTTATTTTGCCTAAAATTTTCGAATTATTCACAATCAAAGTCAATTTGTTTGTGTTTTCTCATACTTTCACTATTTAACTTGGTGTTTAGTACTCAAAACAAAATATTCTAAGGGATTTTAGAAATAGTTTTGACCATTTGGTCCAAAGGATTTGTCATTTTTACTTGACTTTAGATACTTCTTTTATTGGTTTATTAAGTATTTGGTAAATAAATAAATTTTCTTAGGTTTCTTTGGCGCTATAAGTTACAGATATTCATTTAAAATTATAAAATCGTTCATAATAAATATTTTAAGGGATATAAGAAGCTATTTTTAATATTTCCGAGAAGTCGTCATTTTTGCGTTTTTACGTAAAATTTCGCGTTATTTCATATATAAATAATTTTTTTGCTATCGTATTTTAATTTACATATATTCATTCTAAAGTTTTTTACAAACATTTTTAAGGATTTAAGAAGCCATTTTCCTAACTTGAACTTGAAAAATATTAATTTTTTGCTAAATTTACGTACTTTTCTTAAATAATTTTAATGTTTTTATTATAATTATAATGTAATTAATAAATTCCACCAGATTTAGCTAGTTTTCCTCAAAAGAATCAGGGTTTTTAAATCACGTTAAAATATGATACATTTTTGAGGCACTTAAATCGATACCTGGATGGCGTTGGTTATATTCAATTCAATTCAAAAAGTACTTTATTGTAAAAAATATTCAAATTTTGTTTACAAAGCATATTCCTAAATCTAAACTTAGACCTAAAACATTTTATTGCCATTATAGGTAATGTTAGTATAAAAAAGTTTTGTGTCAAAAAATAAAAATGTAAACATACATGTGTAGGTAAATATTAAAATGAAACAACAAAAAATTATATAAAATTTGTGTAAGTAACAAAGCAAGAAAAAAAAAAAAAAACAACAAATATATACACTCAGACCGACACACAGCAATTCTAAACACTAATATTAATATTAAGCGTGTCCTGGTAGAATTCGTCAACACTATAAAATGCCCTGTTCAAAAGTTCCCCCTTCAGCAATCTGCGGAAGGTTCCTGAGGAATTAACCGTTCTTAAAGCACCCGGCAGATGATTGAAGATCTTTCGGCCCTCATATATTATAGATCTTTTAACCAGGGTGCTATGTGGGAGTGGCAAGGGTAGATTCAGGGTTTGGCGGGTAACAATATTGGTTATGGGACCCTGTAGTCTGTGACGATTTTTAAATATGAGGGATGATGTTTCCAGTATGAATAAAGATGGTAGAGTAAGAATTTTTTGTGCCTTGAAATGTTCTCTACAGGATTCAGTGCGTGGTACATCTACAATAAATCTTACGGCCTTTTTTTGTAAAACGAAAAGAATGTTTAGCAAACCCTGATTAGCCACACCCCAGAATGGTATACCATATCGGAGATGCGACTCAAACAAACTAAAGTAGACTGCCCTTGCCAGTTGAGAACCCAGTTCCTCCCTAACGGCCCTAACAGCAAAGCATCCAGAAGACAGCCTGCCACTCAAAGTAAGAATATGATCTTCAAATCGCAGATCCCCATCAATAATAATTCCCAGGAACCTGGTGGCAGAAATTCCTGTAAGCAAACCGCCCTCGAAATGAAGATCTGCGACATCACACCCAAGCCCAACAACATGAGTCTTAGAGAGATTCAAGCATAGCTGATTAGAGTTAAACCACTCCTTGATGAGAGACCCTGTCCCTGCTCATGATCTCCCTAAGTTGCGCAATATCCCTGGCCTGCCATAGGATAGAAGTGTCGTCCGCAAATAGGGTGAACTGTCCAGAGATCTGCAGTTGGGTCAAATCATTAATATATAATAAGAACAAAATAGGCCCCAAAACAGAGCCCTGTGGAACACCGCAACAGACCCTCAATGATGAAGATTTTTTTCCGGAGCACATTACACACTGATACCTCCCCTCAAGATATGATCCAAACCAGGCAAGCACACGTCCACGGAAACCGTACCTCTCGAGCTTAAGCAGAAGAATTTCGTGATCCACGCAGTCAAAAGCCTTGCACAGATCACAGAAAACAGCCGCCAATACTTCCCCCCCATTCAGCTCAACATAGACCTCCTCAAGGAAACCACAGACAGCATCATGCGCTCCCTTGCCCTCCTGAAAACCAAATTGCCTATCGGTTAAAATATTAAAAGATTTTAGGTAGTTGCACATTCTATGTTTTACCAACTTTTCAATGACCTTAGACAGAGTGGGAAGCAAAGAAATTGGGCGAAAGTTAGAAGGCTCCTCAGGGTCACCTCCTTTGAAGAGAGGTACCACTGTTGAAGATTTTAGACAGGCAGGAAAAATCCCCTGCAGCCAGGACTCATTTATACAGATGGAAAAGGCTTCTAAGGCTTTATCCGGTAGTTTTAAAAGTACTTCAGCAGAGATGTCATCATCTCCACTGGATTTCTTATTTTTTATTTCTGTAATAACTTTTTTTATTTCGGACTTGTCCGTATTATAAAAACAAAATGAGTTTTGATAATTAAAATTACTTAGGTGAGATAGAGGGTTAAACTTAGAGGATAAATTCCTAGTCAGATCACTCGCCATGTTGCAGTAAAACTGATTAAGGTGATCAGGGTCCATCTCAGATTTGACACTTGGGGATCTTTTGCGGAACTCATTAATTATAGCCCAACTTTCTTTTTGTTTGTTTTTAGCCTTACTGAGTCTATTTTCATAGTATCTATTTTTAGCAGCCCTGATAAGCTTTCTATACAGACTACGATACTTATTACAAAAAGTTATAAAACTAGGGTTATTACTATACCTTTTTAGATAGTTTAAAGATCGAAGGTTAGTAGCTGATATCTTTAGACCCTGAGTAAGCCAACAATTGTTTTTTTTTTTCTCTTAATTAGGCGCACGGGAAAAGCTTGGTTAAATAAAACGGACAACACTTTACAGAAACTGCCAATTGGGTCAGACAGATCCAGGCTCTGCCAATTCGCACCTACACATAAGGAGTAAAACCTATCAAAGTTGGCTGCCTTAAAAATTCTACCAGGACTACGCCCAGGAGGCTGCCTTATGGCCCCTGGCATGTAAATAGTACAACTTACCGCCTCGTGATCAGAGATACCTGCACCCATAACTGAGCAGTCGACATTTTCAAAATTAGAGCATAAATAGTCAATTAAAGAAGAAGACTTATCTGTGATCCGAGTTGGCATGTCAATGTGCAAATTTAAACCATAAGTCAAAAACAAATTGTTCAACCGGCAAGTAAGAACTGAATTCTTATCTAAAAAATTAATATTAAAATCCCCAGTCAAAATTATATTTGAAGAAGAGGGAACATCTGATAAAATTATCTCAAGTCGCTTAAGAAACTCTACGGTCGAACCAGAGGGTGAACGGTAAATACAAAAAATATATAAATTATTACGCTTAGAAAAACAAATTGAAAATTCAAATAATTTCTCTTCTAACAAATAGTCGTATCTAGTTACCGCTATAAAACTATCAGCGGTGTCAGAATATTTTTTAATTAAAATTAGACTACCACCATGAAGAAAATTTTCTCGACAAGACATACATAGTGGTTGGTAACCAGGTACAAAAAAGCATTCACTAGGCTTAAGCCAATGCTCAGTAATACAGACTATATCCGGAGACCCTATGCTATTTAAAAAAATGTATAAATTGTCGCATTTGTTTCTCAAAGATTGAACATTCAATAAAAGCAATGATATTTTACAGTTAAAGGTAGATTCAAGTTTAGTTTTAATATTTATGTCAAGAGTACGGGTCTCTGGAGGAGTAATTATAAAAAAGTGTTATCTGACACAGAATTATTAGAAACGTTTAGCAAGGTAGGGTTAGAATTAGAAAGATTATCCTCAACACTTTTTTTGGTTTGTGTCTCCCTTGGACAATCTTTACAATATTTCTTCGTAATATGGGCATATACTAGTTCTGCTAAATGGAAACCTAAATTATGCGCATGATTTGATTCTAAAATATGGTATAAATCTATATTATTGCTATGAAACATTTTAAAAAGCGACAAATTGCTTTTATATATAATATTGGAGTTAAGACCAAAATAGGGGCTGGTCATAACTAAAGTATTAGAATTCTTACACTGGAGTACAAAACTATCTAATATGACAGACGGACAACAAATACCGTTCAAACATAAAACAACCAAGTCCTTACTTGTAAAGTCATGTACCATAGAAGCAGCAGTTTCCGCGAGCCCGTAACTTGAACATCCCGGTTTTAGGAAGAATTGTACTTTGTATGTATCACCAAATTTTAAACGTATGTACTTTTGAAAATTGTCATTTTTATAGCCAGAAACAAAGAGAAGAGTTGGACGAATGTCATCAGTTCCCGAGATCAGCAGTCTCAAAGGCCACTCCTCGGTTGGCCTGTCAGAAATATGCGGACTTTTTAATAAATAATATTCCTTTTCTGCCTCAAGAACTCTTATAGAAGTTATCATATCCCTGTTCATGGTAGTCAATTCCTCCACTTGTTTTTTAAACGAATCCAAATTCAGAATATGGTCCTGGTTTTCGTTTTCTATAGAATTAATGTTGATTAAAAGACCATTGTTTATGGAAGTTAGTTCCTTCAATTTTGCGCCTAGTTCAGTTTTGTCCCTTTCCAAAGAAGAAACTTTCAGCAAAAACTCCTGTTCCTTTGTTTTAAGGTTCGACATTTCAATTTTTAGTACTTCATTGCGTTTGTTAAGCTGGTCTATGGAAGCAGAAAACTTTTTTTCGGCTTCTGTAACCTCATCTTCAAAAATCAAGCTGTTTCTACGCAAACGCTCAATATGCCTATCTTTTTCATTTAGCTCAGTAAGAAAGCTTGCAACTTTAGAGTCAAAAGTCTTTTTCATATTTTCGTCCTCGTTAAAATTGGATTGACAAGTATTTGAGCATAAAATTTTATAACCGCCCAGTTTTAGGGATTCAGCAAGTCTATCTGAGCAGCTAGGGTGAAAAACTGAATAGCAGTAAATGCAAATATAATTTGAAAACTCTCTATGTTTGCAACACTTAAAGTTTCGATTCATCTTGCTAAGGTAAAAATAATGAAGGTATAAGGCGAAATTTGGAACGTAGCTGCCGCACAAAAATGTAAACAAACAATTGGCGCGATAATATAGAAGGAGCACTTTTTCTATTTTTTCACAAGATACAGCGATATTTACAAAATAAAAACAAGAAATTGGCACCACATATATAAACAAACATTATACCACACTTTAAAAAATTTAATTTCAACTTTAAAACAACGAAATTACCGAATATTTGAGGAGCACATTTTAAGGTTACTATTCTGACTGCGACCTATCAATTAATAAATTAAGTTGCTTCGATGTAGCTATTATTACACATAAATATTAATTTAGCATGTTCAATTAAGAAATGTTTGAATTAAACGATTTCCAATTGAATTCTTCTGTTTTTTTACCACAGTTATATAAAAATATTAGAAGATCATTTGAGAACTGGTTTAAATTTTAAAAAACAACTAAAGATGTTTTAAGTAGAACTTATCTCACCCTCGAGCAGGTACTTCTCAAGCTATGGGACAACTTTAACTGTCAAGTTACAATGCTATCCTTAATTAAGTGAACTATCGGTTTGCAAGTAAGTAAGTCATTTGATATTTGCTTATGTGCAAATAGTACGACGAGGGTATGACTTGAAGTCTGTGCACTCACCTAGAATTGAACCAGCTATATGTACGAAAACATACACATAACACACTCAATCACCATACCACAATTATTATCTTCATTTTTAATAAAATTTCTTCAAAAGAATTTTACCATTCCTGTGATATTAAATATTCCGAAAATAGTATTAAGTTCTTTCTCCTAAAAAAATACTCAAATGTCTACTTAGTCTAAATATGTTATGAGATTGAACGAAATACATGGGCGTAGCAAAGGAGGGCGATTACAATTATTGTGATGACTACATTGTTAACGGGTTTCCTTCAGAGTATGACCACTAGCACTAGTTACTAATGGTGAACCGTATATCTTTTTAAATCAAGCTGAGTATCGAGACTAGTTTTTCCAGCATTGCAAGCTTAAACTTTATATGACGCATACTTTAAAATGCCCTTTTGGAACTTGGTAGTAAATTTTCCAAAAAAACATCTTAAAATTGATGCCAGAAACTAGTTTATAGATGACAGTTAACAAATGCCCTATTAATTTGAGTCAGTTGAAAAACAAAATTAGTAAAGTTCGCAAAACCATGTGGATAACTTAACCTTCGGTGGACAACGGTAAGTACAAAAATGTTTTCTTTCTTATTTGTTATTATTTTAAAAGTTTAAACGTACCATATAAATCTAAGGCTTAAAGGGGACTTATTTAAGCCTCAGGTGATACGTGTTTCGCCCTTGCGGGCATCATCGTATCTTAAAATTAAAAAGTGGAATATCCAAGTACATATTAAAAGAAAAAATAAAAATACAAGATACAAGTTACATACTAGACGAACAACAATAACAAGAACCGGTTGAGTCCGTTGAGAACTATGGACGCCTTCTTTTACGGAAGGATATGTTGAATTATGTTGACGTTGCATTTGTTCCAAAACATACATACATACATACGCAAGGTTTTTTGGTCTGTTTTTACCACGCCTATAATTTAGGATTGTTGTTGCTCTAACTGAATTTCTGTCCACGTACATGTTCGATTGCATTTGACAGATTTTTTTTAGTACTTTTAATCTTACATGTTTCTACATTGCTGTGTTAATTTACATACCAATTACATTTTAAAGATAAAAATAATAATTAAAGCTGAGGGAAATTGTTCAGATGTATGTTCGTGCATGCTTACACCTACCACATAATTGCATAGAATGTAAGCCAGTAAGCTACCTATATTTTAATCCTTGTTAGCCACCAAGATTATTCGACAAAACCCCAATTACAGACACCTACTTCTCTAACCTGTAATCTTCCGCTTCTCCTACTCGCAGATTCACGTTTGAAGAGAAACACATTTTGGCTTTTTTTGTAACACGTTTATTATTAAAATAATTAGCTGATCTGTTTCACATTTACACCGTATCTTGATAGAAGAAGCGTGAAAATTTCACGAGTAAACCGTAACATGAACTTGACACTGGAAGAATACCTGCTTGATATCAGACATAATTAAAACTGTTGAAGGTTAAATTTTTAAAGTTTAGGAGTTGGTATTTTTTTTATTAATTAAGTTAACAGTTTTATACATATTTCTTTTTACGGAAAATTTTGCTTGATTTTTAAAACGCATGTGCTTGGATTTAACTAAAAAATAAAATTTCAACCGAAATTTGCATACAGAAACATGTTCAAGAGAAATCTTCGTAGTTTGAGGAAGTTGGTAAAATCATTTGAGAAATGAAGATATGCAAATTATAAGATTTCTTTCTCTATGGTTGTGAGTTTGTAGTTTTATTAAAATTTTGGTCGATTTGGTTTTTGAACTGTATGCCCCATTCCAAATGAGAAAATCCTAGTAGGTCCGTATTTTCATAGTTTGAAAAGAACAACAAATAAGTATATCATGCAATTTTCTAAAAATATATTAAACTCAACAATACTCTTTGACTGGTCATTATCAGCATTGTTGGTCTAAATCGCAGTGATTTATTTAAAAGACGTAAAATATATCGGCACACAGTTACATTTACACAACTTCACTCCATGAAAATTTAGGTAAAACATTGAATATTTTAAATTAAAAATTCTGCGGCGTCTCCTAAAAAGCTCACTCTTTTGAATAAAGGAAATGTTACAAGCAGATGACCCCCAAGCAAATTAGTCTGACGTTTATTAAATCATTGCAAACATAGATCAAATATTCGGTAGTCTCATCCATCTGACATGTCAGTTTAATGTGGGTGATGATTCACCAACCAATATCCAGTTAGGACCCTAGAAATTGACCTGTGTTACATTTAAGAAGTGTGTTGGTCTCAGGACTGCTAAAAGGTCGTCCTCACATGAAGAAACTAGACTGAGTCTAGCGTGTTTATGACATTTACACGGTATGGTTTGACAGATCAATCATGGTCCTGACAGTTGATGGAGGTATCCTAAGAGCAGAGTCCGACGCAATGAAAGCAGGGTTACTACCTTCCCTAGCCAACTGGTTAGTTCCTTCAGTAAATAAATAATTGATTATTGAAGTGTTTAGTTTGATGAGTTAATTAGACTCAAAGCAGCTAAAGAGTCCGTACAGTAGGATTTATGCTTACGTTTAAGCAGATTTTTTATTTAAAACATAATTTTGAATTTTTTAGGGTCCATTGCATCTCAGATGCGTTAATATCCTTTATTTAATTATTTTTCTGAAGTTTTATTCAGTATTGTATTTTATTTGAGAAAGAAATATTTGAATTGGAGATGATACTAGTAGTTGTTTTAATTTAAAACAAAATTTAGATTTCTCTGTAGTTTTGCTAAATCAAGTTTTTGCTTAATTACAGACCCGCTTTGTTTGAGAGATAAGAGATAGATGGCTGATGCATCCAATCAAATTCATTTCACATCATTTGACTCATACTTCCTATAATTAATATAATATAATTTTAGCAATCTCATGCTTTAATAAAATAATAGGCAATAGCAATGCCAGTTGAAGTTCTTAAAGAAAGAATTTACTCCTTTTTAAAAAAAAAGTTATATCCTCGTTATTAAAACGTATTATCTAGTCGAAAACTACCTCTGTGATAAATTAAATTGAATTTGTATCTGTTCTTGTTTTTCTTTTCATAAAAGTTTGTATTTTTGTTGCCTTTATACACTGCTTTACTAAATCTTTCTATAAATGTCATATAGAATTTGTTTTGTTCTTATTTGACAGTGTTTTCATGGTTATTTTTGTGAGATTAATTTTGTGTTAGGTTTATTTATTCTTAAGTGAACTAATTTTTCAACCTTTATCAGCTATTATTTTGTTTCAAATCAAAGACAATAAAGCATATTTTGAGTAAGAAGGTGGTAGACAATTTAGAATGTTCACTAAACTTTTTCAAGTGTAAAGGGTTAACGAGTTTAGTCTATGTTGTTTTTTTTTGCACAACCGGTATAAACTCCAAATTATTTCATAACCTTGATGAGTAACTATTTTGAACCCAGTGTCTATAACTAAAGAAAGATTCAACTTTAACTCCTGAATAAATATAAGGGCAGTTGTACAACAGCTAAAGCTAAAGACATGAATTTTAGTTTTTCATATATTCACCAAAATGTCAAATTGTCATATTGACAAACCGCAAACAAGGTGGTGTGATTTTGATGAGCCAACGCTTTGAATCTTGGGACCTGTCTCGTCAAAGCTACGGCTACGCTACTTTTTGTCAGTTTATCTATTCAAAGTTAATATCTATTTAAATGTAGTTGGCTGACCAGTAGTATTTATAGCTGTTAATTATGTCCACTCTAGAAGTTGGACGAAAAAATTATGTGAAAAATTGAGCAGCATATTTTTATTGTTTAATAGTTAGAAATGGGGATCACAAAAACATATTAAAAATTCTCTGTTCAAATAAATCAATGCCTAGCCATATGCCAGTGAATAAAAATTGTAATGAGAAAATCTAAGTAACTCTAAAAAGCGTCGAATTTCAACACCTTATTTACCCATACGTGCAGTGTATGTTCTTTTTTCGTTAATTTTTGAAAAGTAAATATTTTTCATATTTTATTTTTTTCTATTTCAAAATGTTTGTGTTGTTGTTTACTGAAAAACTATGGACTTTCCTATAATCATGCCGTAAAACCAAAGCACTTTTATTCGAGATATTTTTTTCTTCGTAGGTCAATAAATGTTGAAAAGTTTACACGTTTTTTAAAATCATATCATGTATTTGGCTGGATATCCAGCACGTTTGCTAGACTAATAAGGGGCCTGTGTGTGAGCGACATCGACTTCTCATACTGTAGATATCATGTGATTTAAGTGCAGTAGCAAAAATAAAAATTTAAATTCACTCTGATATTTTTTTAAAGACGTGCATTAGTTGGTTTAAAGTGTCTCTGTTATGGCGATAGTGCTGGTGTTAAGTCAAACGTGCATATAACCTCTTCTATAGAGAATGTTATAAGATTTTATTTACATACCACCATTTATATCGTATGACAAATTTGACTATTAAACAGAAAAAAAATACGCTGTTTAAATTTTTTTCTATTCAAAACTATCTACCGTCTGGAGTATTTTACTATCCTTGGATTTGTTTCGACGTACTCCATCTTTTATGAGACCGTTCTACCATTTTCCGGTTTTCTTTACCTAAATTTAGCATTACTATTATTGGGACTAGTCTATGACCTATATTAATAGATGCGCTGTTTAACATCAACTTCACTGATTATATTTTTCTTTTGCATGATAAAATAAAAAAGTGAGACATCAGTCGAAATTAGACAGAAGCTACAGTTTTAAAATTACATCTATAAGTGGCCCCATATCCCAAGACTCGACGTTGTAGATATTTACAAATCACTTCTTTGCGAGATTTGTAATTTCCATTACTTTATACTGTCTAGTAAATCTACTTACATTATACTGATTTGCGGCCGGTAAATCGAACATTACAGTATCTGATACCGTAATGTGACATTACAATATCTGACACTGTAATATGTCGCCTAGCAAAAATATCATAAAGGTAGTATGAAATAAAATAGCATACGATACATGTCCGTTAGGTCCGTATTACTCTTTTACATTCCAGACTCGCCTTCTGCATCGCCTCGTTCGTCAAACAACTCATCCTACAGCTTTATAGTATGGTATATTTCAACGTTTAAATCTTTAAATAGAATCAATCCTATTTCATAATATAATACCTAGCCCACTCTGGTACCACTAAAATTCCACTCGACAAAATTCCTAATAGTAAACCCTTTAAATGCCAAATCAATAGAAATAATTGATCCCAAATTCGCACAATGAATACTCAATAATATGATATAATGACTGAAAATAGAAAATATGACAGGCACAGAACAACGTTGCCGTCTTATCAAACCTAAGGGTTATTTGCCGATGTACCTTTGAAATAAAGACAAATAAATATTCAGGTCTCTTTGAGGTTAGGAGTAGTAAACTTTCTATTTAATAAAATAACAATACAAATTCCATATCTTCTTAAAAAAACGTACTTTGGTTGCGATTTTTTGAACAAAATGGAAAATGTTAATATATTCTTTTTCACGTTACGCCAGCTTCAAAACAAGAAACTGCAATTCCTGTCTGGATCATGTTCTGCAATGCTACAGGCGCAATGATCCATCAGTCAAACGACGATCGCGATTTCGCTCGTTTTCTTAAGCTCATCAGTCCGCGACAGACTAGCAAGCCCCATGTAGGGCACAGATACGAAATAGAGTCACATAAACAACTACTCCACTGGCTAATAACACGACCGGCATTGAATTAACTCCTGACTTTCGTTGGGAGAAGGCAGATACAGGATTTTCCTGAATACAATAACGAGGACTGAGAACATTTTGTCGAAAAAATTCACAATTTTTTAGGAGTACAATTCTCAAAAAATATGTTAGAGAACGTGTACCGGGTGCAGTCTCTTAATACCAGTGCCCCTAAAAATATAATCGTTAAGTACCTGTCTCGCAAGACAATCAAAACGAACTATCCCCATAGATGGCTTAGGTCCTAATATTTATATCAATGAGCACTTATCGCCTGAAAATATACTTTTGTTTAAAAAAGTCCGTGAAGCAGCTCGGGAAAAATGTACAAGTATGTTTGGATTAAGAAATGTATAAGATGAAATAGCTAGTTATAAATTCTTCTTTTTTTCCTTTAGTTAATGGCTCTTAATGTAAATAAATATTCATTCTCGATTTCCTATCGGTATACTACCAAAACGTTAGGGGTTTAGTTTTTTAGTTAGGTTTAGTTAGAGGACAAGGTAAAATCCATCTATGCTGTGTATACATCCCCCCAGGTAATGACACTGAACTATTATGTTTTGTTGACAAACTATATATGTTTTTTGACAAAATTTCTAAAGACAAAATTTTAATCTGTGGGAATTTTTCTTGTGTTAACTGGACACTAAAAACAGATACTAATTATTATTTACCCTGTAATTTTAACCCTAGGTTCGCCTCGTTTTCCGATATTATTATTTTCTATGGTCTTTTCGAATTTAAAGGCCTGACAAATCAAAAAAATAGGTTACTCGACTTAATATTTTGTAATGACTTATTAATTAAAAATTAGCTGTGTTCACCCTCTAGTAAAAGAGGATATTCATCACAAATCTACTCAGTTCGATCTTGCTTTGGAAAAGGTGATTATGGAGGCTTAAATATATTTTTTAATAACACCGACTGGATAAACCTACTTAAGAAATGCGAGTTAAACGTTTACGTTAACCCTTATTACGAAGTAATTTACAGGGCTATAAATATATTTATACCAAAGAAAACGGTTGATGGAAGATTTCCTCCTCCTTTCCTACTTTAAACAAAACACAATAAGAATTATGTAAAATAAAAATAAGGCCCATAAAAGGCGGAAAAGGTCAAAATCCCAAGTACATTACAACTTTTTTTGCAAGCTTAGACGACAGAGCAAAGTGATATGAGCATGATACAAAATGATTACATAACGTTTATTGAATCAATACAAAATGATATACCTAATAATTCTAAAAGATTTCGGCAACTTTTATCTGTTAGGAATAAACGTGTAGGTATTCCAAATTTAAGGCATTTCGGAGACAAAGAGGCCAAAGGTCCCGGTGTAAGCCAGTTGTTTTGCGATTTTTTCCGGGGTGTTTTCAACCCTATGAACAAATTTCCATGTATCGGCCGTTATCAATAGTGTTTAACCAATCTTTTGACAACGTGTATTTCCTATAAAGTTGAAAGTGGCAAATGTTCCAATTTATAAAAATGGTGCTAGAGACAGTGTTACAAATTATAGACCTATAAATAAACTTAATATTTTTGGAAAAATTCTAGAAAGTCTTGCTTATATTATATTACTTAAATCTACTAATATAGATATTATAAACGATCAGCATGATTTTCTGCCCAAGCGGTCTATTGAGTCAAATTTGATTTGTTACTCACAAAATATTCTTTCATCAATGGATACCCAGGTACAGGTGGACTCCGTTTATACCGATCTTAACAATGCATTTGACAAAATAGACCATGATATTTTGATTACAAAATTGGCAACAATTGGTGTACGCGGGAGCATCTTAAAATGGATCGTTTCATATATTTCTAGTAGATCACAATTCGTGACAGTAAACGGTCACCTGTCACCAGCCTATAACGTAACATCGGGCGTGCCCAAGGGATTTCACCAGGGTTCATTACTATTTGTTATTTATTTAAACAACTTAAAACAATGTTTTAAATTTTGCAAAATTTTATTTTACGCAGATGATATGAAAATTTTTTCATGTATAGGGTGTCTTGGTCACTTTTTGCTGTTACAAAATGACGCCATTTTTTAATACTGTAC
Source organism: Kuschelorhynchus macadamiae (assembly GCA_030620095.1). Taxonomy (NCBI): domain Eukaryota; kingdom Metazoa; phylum Arthropoda; class Insecta; order Coleoptera; family Curculionidae; genus Kuschelorhynchus; species Kuschelorhynchus macadamiae. The sequence continues at coordinate 2,768,200 of JAUTXW010001521.1, forward strand.
CCGTAATAAGCTTTTCCTTAATTTAGATAAATGTGTATCTATCACATTCACTCGAAACCTTAATGTCTTGGAATGTGATTATAATTTTAATAAAAACGTGTTAAACAAAGTAAATAAAAATAAAGATCTCGGTGTAATATTCGACAAAAAGATGATTTTTGGAGATCACATTGATCACATAACCTCCAAATGCAACAAAATATTGGGTTTTATTATCAGGACTTGCAAGTACATTACATCGCAACATTCTTTGAAAACTTGTATTTCGCGTATGTTTATAGTAGGTTAAATTTTTACCTCTGCCATCTGGACTCCTCAATATGCTATTTAGAAAAGCAGACTGGAAGTATACATAATACATTTTTAAGATTTTTAGATTTTAAACAGAATGGTGTCTACAACACGTATTCTAATTTATCCGAACTTAGACAAGTATTTTAATTATTGCCTCTTGAACACCGACGTATCCACAGTGATGTTTGTTTTCTTTATAAAATTATAAACAACATCATAGATGTACCTGACTTACTGTCTGGTATAATGTTTTACATACCTCCGCGTAACTTTCAAAATAACTACCTCTTTGTAAACTGCTTTTTTAGAACAAACCTGGCTAAACACTCGCCGCTAAATCGTATAACCTCCCTGTTCAATATTTATTATCACGATATTGATTTATTTTATACCTCTTTAGTTAGTTTTAAGAAAAAAGTTAAAGATATTAACATCGCAAATCTTGTTGTGTAAGTATAAAATAGTTTTTTTATCGTAGTTGGCCTGATAGATCTACATATTGTTAATTGTGTCTTGTAATTTGCCAACTCAACCACAATTTAGCCAACTGCTTAAAATATTTAGGAGCATAGCCCCCCTCTTAGTGACGCTCTTAAAAATCTTGATCCTGCTATATATTTTGCTATATATATATATATATATATATATATATATATGTATATATATATATATATATATATATATATATATATATATATATTCATAAGTACTTGTATGAGCAAAAATTCCTTTTAAGGGCGGCTCATGCATCACTCAAATGGGGACAAATAGCCAAGTGGTTGCAGCGCCTGCAGGAATATGACTTTAAAGTGGAACATCGCAAAAGGTTAAACCATAAAAATGCTGATGCATTATCAAGAAGACCATGCCTAGAAAGTTGTAAACATTGCAAGAGAAGATCCTGACGATTTTCATTGCCGAAGAACAGCACTTTAAGGCTTTCAAGAGTGGGACTCTAAAATGTTATCCAAAGATCAGCAAGAAGACGCAGATATTGGCCCTATAACCTGAAATTAGAAAATTCACCAAGACTTTGTTACCAAGAAATTGCAGCCAAATCCCAGAAATTTAAAGGATACTAGGCTTTATGGGACTCTTTGGTGATAAAAGACGGACTGTTAAAAAGAATCTGGAAAAGTTCTGATAGCAAAAATAACAGATATCAAACTATTTTGCCCTCAAAGAGAATTCCTGAAGTGTTCAAAAGTCGCTGGAGCGTTGCGTAATCCAAAAGGCATAACTTTAAATTGCTACAGTCTAGTCCCAGTAGAAAACGCAACATTTTCTTTATCCGCTGGATTAAGCTTAACTTGCCAATAACCACTTTTCAGGTCCAAGGTCGAGAACCATTTTGATCCTGTTAAATTGTCCAAGGTATCATTAATTCTTGGTAAGGGAAAGCTATCTTTCTTTGTGACGTCATTGAGCCTGCGGGAGTGGACGCAGAATCTGGTGGAACCATCTTTCTTCTTAACCAGGACTACTGCTGATGACCAGGGATCGGCGCTGCATCACTAGTATTCATTTAATGTTGAACTATGTTGGTTTTTTCTAAGTCGCTGTCAGCCAAAGAGAAGACATCTTGATTTCTACTCAGAAGTTCTTTCAATTTGGACCACCGGGTCTTGAAGCACCTTAGGTGAAGTATTTGCAGGTCCTGAAGGTGGCAAGTTTGGGCAGGTAAATATTGTATTGGCAGGTTGACAGGTTCCGATCTTGTCACCCTTTTTGACTTGCTGAGGATATTTTTTAATGTTCATCATTTTGACAAATATCGTATTTCTTCTACATCGACTCAGGGTTCTTGCTGGTAAAATTCCCTTGGCATGTAGTGGACAGTCTTAAATCGGCTCGAACAAAATAACTTCTTCATCTAAGTCATCAAGCACTGCTTTCACTAAGCATTCCGACATCGCAGGTAAAGTAGCATCTTCTAGCAAAATAACTTTTCGGATAGTGGAATTATTTCTTCCTGGCAGGCTCATAACTATTCTATTCTTCATTTTTCGTACGCAGAACTCGTTGAGGTATGTCAAGGACAAATTTATGTTCATTCATAACATCAAGACCAAGTATGACGTCATCCATTATATTTGCGACGAAAACAGCATGTACGAAGGTAGTGTTCCCAGAGCTATTTCAGCTTCATGGATGCTTTTCGCAGGTATAATTTCACCGTTGGCGGTTTCCAAGACATATTTTTTGTATTGATTTTCTGTCCTTCAAGGAGCTATAATGTTTGGCTTCACGATATTGTGTGTCGAATCAGTATCCAGTACCATTTCGCAGTCCCGACCGCATATTTTCCTCGGTACTACCAAGCTAGAGCCATTATTCTGCAGCCGGGACACTTTAATTATTATTAATGATGATGGGGCTTGGTAGCATGTAGCCAACTTCCTGGTACAGCGGCTTTACATATGTTCCACTTTGCCACATTTCAAACAACGGATGTCTTTTCTTTGTCGGAAAGTTAAAGTTTTATTTTCATCTTTCTGATGTTTAAGAATAATGTCTTGTAGTTCTTTTATAATGGTCGAAGTATTTTCATTTGTAGTCCGGTATTCTGTAGTGTAGTCTTTGTAGTTTCCCTTGACTCCTGCTTAGCCGTTTCAAACTGAAAGGCATATGCAAGAGCTTGAAATCTTCTTTATTCTAGCCATTCTTAAAGCCTGGTTGGTATCAGGATCACAAAGGCCTTCAATAAAACTGCTTACTACCAACTCTTGCTTGATCTTTTCAGGGTAGGATGGATAAGTCAAGTTAATTAGTCGCACAATATCTGCCTCATACTCTTGAAGACTGTCGTTATATTTTTGCCTTCGACATTGAAGTTGGGCTTAGTAATATCCCAAAGTCATTCTGTTTATCTTCGGGTATGTTCCTTAACACCTCCATAGCCTCTTCACGCAGGGAACAAACTAGTGCTCGCGCCTTTTCGGCGGAATCCCAATAATTTCCAGTTGCAGCAGCTTCAAATTGTCTCAGGTAGGTAACCCATAGCACTTTACCATCAAACGTAGGTGGTTTGATCACATATGGTGATGAAGAGACAACATCGGATTTTAAATCACATTGTTTTCCAAACTGTATCTGGGATCGTAGACTTTGGACTTCCTACTGTATTTGGTCATGAATCTCCTTAACTTGCTTTTGTACCTTTTTCTCCATTTGTCCCATTTCCTCTTTTACATCTTCCTTGGTCATTGTCAATTCAAATAACATTTTTGTAGTTATTTCTTCTTGGTTCTTTCTTATGTCTTGTATTTCTTGCTTTACGTCTTCTTGGTTCCTCATCATGTCATTTTTTATTCCTTACTTCATATCTTCTTGATTCTTCCTCATATCTTCTGTAAGTTAGTGCTTTAGTTCCTCTTGGTTCTTCTTCATATCTTCTTTAAGTTCTTGCTTCGTGTCTTCTTGGCTCCTCTTCATGTCTTCTTTACTTCTCTTCATGTCTACTTGGTTCTTCTTCATGCCTTGTATTTCTCGTTTTACATCTCGTTTACATCTTTGTTTACTTCTTCTTGGATTTTTTTCATATCTTCTTTAAGCTCATTCTTCATTTCTTCTTGGGTTTTCTTTATGTCTTCTTGGTTTTTCTGTATGTCATTATGCATTGCAATATTCAGATTAATCAAAGAATCCAAATTTGCTGCCATGATTATTGCTACTAGTAGAAACTATTCCTTACTTCTTTAGCTTCAGTTGGATCCTAATCCCGCTTCCGACACCAAATGTTACGGATTGGGGGGTAACCAAACACGTAGTTTCTGAATGCACTCCTTTTATTCAAAACACAGCTTACAGGTAGTACAAGTAAAGACTGGTTATACCTAACACTCGTAACTAAGGTAACCTAAAACTGTCACTGTCTACTTGTTTACACTTTGAAATCTAAAACTATACTGAATTAAAATGTGGCCTCGCAGCTCGCTTATATAGCCTTTAGAAAAGGACGGAACAGAACATTCGAGAAATATTTTTGACACTATCATAGTCGTTACATGGATAAAAATTAAGGTAAGTCTATTTCAATAAAAAAAAACAAGTAAAAACGATTTTGGGTACGCGATATATTTAAAAATAGAAAGAGTTAGGGAACACTTTCCGCAAAATTAAGGATAAAACAATAGGAATAAACACAACTATAACCAACGTTTAGATTAGTTGTTTACGGTTTTTCTCTAATATCAATAATGTCATATTTGAACTGTCATTTCGGTCCGAAAATCGGATGCATGAATTAATATATTTTTGCCGACTTTTTCGGACATCCTATATCGAAAATCGGATGCATGAGATTCCACCTTTAGCTGTATTTTGCACAGTTATTCTGGACTTATCGCAGGATCTGAACAGAAGTATTTGAGAGGTGATTTTAGCGAATTACTGATGAATTGCGCCACTGCCTACCCATCAGAGAGCGAGCGCATTACATTTATTTTAAACAAAATTTGACTCCGCTGGAGATCAGAACCACTGCGCCACCCTCACCACTTTTTTTTAAATCATACTGGTAATAATAATTAAATCGCTGACCTTACATCTTTATAGACGATGATTAATTGTGCAACTAATTTCGAACTTCTGGGTCTCGTCAGCACGCTGCAAATCATAAAACTGCAATTTTAATTATATGATCTGCAACATGCTGATGAGATCCGGACGGTGGAAATTAATCCTTAAATTAATCTACGTCTCTATAAAGAATTAAGATAAATTATTTAGTTATCTGCCTGGTATAATTTTTAAAGTCTGATTCGTATTTAGTGTATAAATATTTTATTAGTGGATTAACACGTTAATTTACATTTTTGATTGGGAAATATTGCTTTGCGTAAAAGCTCATTTTATAATCTCCAGTTTCGCCACCATTCGTAATATCACTCAAAATTATCATAAATCATATCAACAAAATATATATATATATATATATATATATATATATATATATATATATATATATATATATATTTACAACATTACGTCTTTTACGTCATCGACAAATTAATTTACTGGAAAATATTTTTCTATAAGAATTCATTCGTGACATGACTGACGATGTTTGTTTTTACGTTGATAATTATATGACATTATGAGATGAAATTAAATTAAATTAAAACAGAACATTTGTTGACTAAGAACTTATGCTGTATAATTCGCAATTAATTATTAAAAAAAAAACGAAAAAGCTGGACTGTGTTAAATATATATTGACTAGCTTATTAAAAATAAAATATTACTAAGAGATGTATTAGTTCATGTAAGTAAAAATCTATTATACATTCTAAGATTTACGAATCAGTACGCCGATGACACTCAATAATTATACTATTCTTTTAATATTCGCGATTGGTCTGAGGCAAAGAGAGCTTTGAATAGTGACACCGATAGTTTAGTACTATTCTATAAGCGCGATAACTTGCAAATAATTCCACGAAAGTTGTCGGTTGTAATGTTGGGTAAAAGAAAAAACTTGAAGACAATGAAACATATTATATAGAATATATACAAAGAACCCACACTAATCTAAAAATGGATATCGTCATTTTGTTAATCGATACCTAAAAATTAAGTAACCTGATTATTTATAACATTAAATTTTTAATTTTTGCGACTTTTTATATTAACGGTGGCTAAATTTACAAAAAAAAGAAAAAAAATAGGTAAATGTCCTATACCCGAAACCTCCTTCGTTATGAATATTTCCCTTTATTGGTAATAGTAAAGTGTAACTGAGTTTAGTTCAGTATATACTAATTTAGTAACACATATATATTCTGCCTTTATAAAAATTTTTATTGGGCGCCATTTTATTCCATCATATTGACATAATTTAAAATAAACTCAATAAGTGGTTTTCACATTGACAAACACTACCATTTTGTTACGTCATGTTGAATGCCAGTGTATCCCGATATCACATTTAATTTTTCTTCAAAATTTAAAATGAATTGAATTATTTTTTTTACCTTGATTTTTTAAAAAATTTATATGGCCACTATCTTGTTCTGACATCTTGAATTCGTACCACAACTTTACCAGTTTACCTCTATATCACACTTAATGCTTGCACAAAATTTGAAATTAATCTAATAAGTAGTTGTTTCAGGCTGATTTTTTAAATATTCTATTAAGCCGCCATTTTGTTTTGCTATCTTATAGTCATACTAAAATGTTACCAGTTCATTCCTTTGTAACACTTGATTTTTGTGCAAAATTTGAGGTAATTTGGATAATTAGTTTCTAGTAATAATTTTTTTAATGTTTCGCTAGTGCGCCAACTTGTTCCGGCATATTGGATTTTTTACCGAAATATTATCAGATCAACGCCAAATGACTCTTAATTTTTGACTAAAATTCGAAGTCAATCTGGTGAGTAATTTTTAAGCAAAGCCGCAAACTCACAGACGTTACAAACATTTAATTTGGCCGCCATTTTTTTCCGTCAGCTTGAATTGGTATCAAATATTAGTTCATCTTTATACCACAATTAGTTATGGCATACAATTTAAAATCAGTCCATTAAGTAGTTTTTTCAGGCTGAATGTATAAATATTTTATAGCCGCCATTTTGTTCCGCCATCTTGGATTTGTACCGACATTTTATCAGCTGATTCCTATATAATACTTGATTTTTGTGCAACATTTGAGACACATTGGATAAGTAGTTTTTAGTAATAATTTTTTAACATTTTATTAGGCGGCCATTTTGTTTTGCTATATGGAATGTTACCAAAATATTATTACGGCATCCCCATATGACCCTTATTTTTTTACCAAAATTTGATGTCAATCGGGTCAGTACTTTTTTTAGTTATGCCACGAACAGACAGACCGGCAGACAGACGGAATTGAGAAAACGTGTTTATCGGCATCTAGGGACCCTGAAATGTGAATATCTGAAAAAATATCGGAGGGTGATCATTTCACGATTACAATACTTTCCTTTTACGAGGGAAGTAAAAATAGAATGGGTTTAAAAGTCATAGGCTATAGATACATTTATGGAATACCAGAATTTGATCTTGTATCACATGATCTAAGGACATATAATTGGGTCACTCACCACCTTACTTACTAAATAAACTTACCTAACAGATAGATCGCCCATGTGTCAACGTTTCTTCACCTATATATATATATATATATATATATATATATATATATATATATATATATATATATATGTGTGTCCTGTACAATGCAATTTCCTACGAATATAAAAAATTGCGATACCTTTGTTATAATTATAAAGTGTATGGAGTGGAGAAATATACTGTATTGTTATTTTGTTTTCCTTTTCAAAAGGGTTTCAGTTATAGAGTGGGTTTGAACCATTCCCTGTGACCAGGAGGTAAGTGTTAAGTTTCAGGGATGTTCCGACTTATTTTACATGTTTCAAGTATGACAGATTTGTGCATAGTTGATAGTATATTTTTGTTATTGAGTTTTATTTGTTCCAGATAACGATTTATGTTTTTTGTCACTAACCAAGTTGTCGAGATGACCAACGGAATAAGAATGACTTTCTTTAAGGTAAGGATCTTTCTGCGTTCTTTACACAGGTCGTAATATTTATTAACCTTTTCACCTTTTTATGCTCCAGATTATGTTTCAGTAGGTGAGAGACATCGATGAAATATGCTATCCTGTTTGTTGTGATTTTCATTTGGCTTTAATTTATATATAACAGCTAATTCTTGGTGTACGATGTTTGCCTGGAGATTGTGTCGCTTCATGTATTCTGTAGGTGCCAAGACTTGGCTTCCTGCAATTATGTGTTCTATTATTTTCGACACATGTCGACACATTCTATATCGATCATTTACAATATTTAATTTCAGGATGTATTTTTTATAGTTTCTTGTAGGCGTTACACTATCATGAATCGATATTATGAATCCCTCAGTTGCGGATGCTAGTACTGATGGATATTTTCGATGTAGAGCTTTACTCAGCCGTTTCTCTTTTGCCTCGTCGTGAGTTAGTACATCTTTAAGTTCTCGTTTTTCGACTTCTAGTGCCGAGTATTTGTCAGATAAGCTAATTAGGAAGTCTTTCTCATTTTGGTGAAAGAATCTTTTCAACTTATTATTCAATCTTTTTTTCAATAGGTTAAGATGAGCCAATCCTCTTTCATCCATTGATCTAGATAAGTATAACCTTTCTGTACAAGCTAGGTGGTGGTAGTCTCGATGTTCTCTTAAGAGAGTTCTAATTTTTCTCTTGAGGTTCTCTGTGTCTGTGTTGAATCATTTTAATATACCAAAGGTGTACGTTGTCACTGGTATAGCCCAGCTGTTAATGGCTTTTATCATATTTTTTCCATTAAGCTGTGTCTTAAGCATTGACTCTGTCAGCTATTCTTTCCCTTTTTTTTCTTTTGGCATCAGATTGGTTGATATTTATATTTTGTTCAAACCCTAGATAATTACAGTTCTCATTATTCAGATATTTAATCTCGGGTTCAGTTTGGATATTATCGTACGTTTGACGTTTTTTTTTGTTAGCTATAAGTTTTGTACATTTATTCAACGCCAATTGCAGTTTAATATATTTGGAAAATTGTTTTGTAAGTTGAATTAATCTATGTTGTGAACTTGTTCGGGCCATATATAAACTTTCAAGTTCTCTACGTAAAATAGGTGATTTAGAGTGTAGGTTTCTGCTTGGTGTTTTGATTTATAACCTAAATTAGAACGCTTTAGGGCCCAAGAGAGAGGATTTAAGCTATCTATAAACCAAACTGGACTTGGAGCACCTGCTTGAAAAATTCTGCTTTGCATTGAGATCTCTCGTGTATTTATCGTGGTGTTATTAAGTCTTATACTTAGTTTAGTTTGCCACGTTTACATACGAATTTTCAGCACCTTTATCACTATCAAATAGATTTTATATAGCGGGAGACATTCGACTAGTGAGGGGTGTGGTGCTGAAACAAATGCCTTTTGATAGTCTATCGACGCTACTGCTATACTACGCGTTCGAAGTCTGACGTCATACCGATAATGTTAATAATCAACTGTTCTTTACATCCCTGGTTATATTTTTCAAATTCTGTAGTTATTTTCGTAGTGATTAATGAAATAATTATCTTGTACAGGGTTGGCAAGCAAGTTATTGGCCTGTAATTTCTAGATTTCTAGATTTTGGTACCACATTTGTGGTTTTTTTTCCACCAATAATTGTGGAGCTGGTCTTTTCTTGCTGCCTTCCAATTAGGCACCTATTATATCTTCCTCTCTTACTACCAACGGCTCGATTTGTGGCATATTAGATTCCATTTCTGTTTGTAGCCAAGCACTTTTGTCGTTGCGGGTATCTTTTGATCTCCAAATTTCTTCTCAAAAAGTTGTTAGGTTCTCTTTAACTGGTAGTTATCCTGGATGTACATTCTTCTCGTTTAGCTGCTTATAAAAAGTTTGTTTACTTCTCTTAAACAAGGGATTATCATTTCATCATCACTTGTTTTACTGATGTTGTACTGTCTAATTCTTTTCCCAAGCATAGTAATTTTTTGTTGATATTGTGTTTCAAGCTCGATAATTTGGCTGTATATTCGAGTCGAAGTTTCTAGCCCGAAGATATTTTTGACTTCAATCCTTAATTTTCTGCTTTTATGTCCCTTTTCTCAGATATATAGTTTAGTCAGTATACTTCTGTTTTCTTTGATATTGTGCTCAATTTGTTTCTCCCATGGAGGTATACTCTGTTTAATCGTCCGGTTGCTATTTTCTGTAATACTTGCACCCATAAATTTGATTATTGTTAAAGCCGCGCTGTATACTATATGGCATGAGTTTTTTCAATTATATCTTCTTTAGATAAGATGTCGGGAATTATATTGTTGATTATCTGAAGAGCTTCAACGGCTTTTTTATTCGGTTTAATTTTGGGGACTTGTGGTGGTCGGTCTTCAGGGTTTAGGTTACTATATTATGAATTATGCATTGACATCTTTGTCTTGGATGAGTTTCACGGATAACTCTACTGTACAGGGTGTCCCATTTTCGTAGGTTTTACGGGGTTTCCAGCTTATGAGTAGAGATAGAGAGATGCGGTTTTCGCGACACCATGCTACTTTTCGATGAAACTAAAGAGGCCGCAAACAGATTTGCCCTAACCATTTTAGTTTCCGTGCTACAGGGTGATTTTGAAAATTTGTCATTTTCGGACACCCCCTGTAACTCAGCTATCGTAAAATATATTTAAAATGTTTCAACTGGTATTTATAGATTTTTTCACGTAGAATTCAGTGGCGTACTCAGATTTTTGCTGAAAGTCATAGTTTTTGACATATTGGCATAACCTACTATTTTTTAAATGGGACACCCTATATATTATTTTTTCATCTTATTCTTCGCGTCGAGAGCTTTTCAAAAACATACCATAAGTCATATTTATTTTCATAAATAACATGAGAAAATGCATTTTTCTTTAAACGGATTTATGGCATAGCAGATCAATCGAAATAAGAGAAGGTGGCTGTGGAGCCATGGAAAAAGTTAACAAATATTTATTAACGAAATAACAAAGTAACAGCATCAGAAAAAATTAGGAAGTAGGTAAAAGGTAATAATTATAATTTCATTAAAACTACAAATATTGTTCAAATTGTAGACCATTATGTGTCCTACAAGTGTGACAAACTTTAAAAATTCTTTTCAATGCATTTTCTATTGTAAATGACTGTCTTTGTAACTCTGCAAAAGCGTTTTCGGTGGCCATTCTTAGTTGTTCTAAGTTTTCGTATCGCCTTACATAAACCTTGTTTTCTAAATAACCCCACAAAAAGAAATCTAAAACTGAGAGGTCAGGGGATCGTGGTGGCCATCGAACAGGTCCGTGTGTTCCTATCCATCTTCCAGGAAAATGGTCGTTAAGCCAGTTTTGACTTATTCTGGCATTGTGGGCTGGAGCTCCGTCTTGCTGGAAATAAATCCTATTTAGTTGAGCCAAGGGAACATCATCCAAAATTCCTAATGCGTCTTCTAGGATTCGCACGTAACCAATCGAATTCAGATTTCCTTCATATATTTGGTAAACTATTTTTCGGTTGAAAATAAAACAGGAGACATTGAATCCAAATCTGCTCTGACGCTCCCTAGGAAAAATAACATGGTTGTTTTCTTGACTCCAAAATCGCGTGTTGTGTCTATTTAAAATCCCTGAACTAGTAAAATGTGCCTCGTCTGACCAAATAATCTTTTTTTTAAAATCGATATCTTCTGCCTTCATATTTATAAACCAATTGCAGAACTACAATCTGCGCTCTGCATCACCAGGATGCAGATGATGCACAAGTTTGTATTTATAGGGTTTGAATTTGTGCTTTTTCAAAATTTTCTGCACTTTGGTTTTCGGTACACCCGCCTCTTCGTCTATTTTCCTGCAAGATGTTTCAGGAGCTGTCTGAACGAGGGCTAAAACGTTGACCTCAGATTCTTCCTTGTCTTTATTGTAAGTTCGCGATCGAGGCTTGTTAAAAGATCCATATTGGCAAAGATTATTTTTAATTTTTTGAAAAATTCTTTTTTCTGGTTGTCTTCTCTCGGGATATCTAAGATAAAATAAAGCGAACCAATAAAGTCAAAATGCAGGAAGATAAAAAAGAACTAACCTGTTCAGATAAAGCTCTGCCGCCTGATCTGCATCTTCATTAGACAATATAAAACACGCGTTCATATCATATTTCTCAAAATATTCAAATTTTTGATTCTGGACCATATTAAAAACAATAATTATAATAGACGTCAAGAAAAATTTAAACGCAATAATGCCAAAAATGACAGCAGTAATGGCTGCCTGATCATATTTTTGTTGGCGTTGCCATGGCTACCACAGCCACCTTCTCTTATTTCGATTGATCTGCTATGCCATAAATCCGTTTAAAGAAAAATGCATTTTTTCATGTTATTTATGAAAATAAATATGACTTATGGTATGTTTTTGAAAAGCTCTCGACACGAAGAATAAGATGAAAAAATAATATATAGGGTCTCCCATTTAAAAAATAGTAGGTTATGCCAATATGTCAAAAACTATGACTCTCAGCAAAAATCTGAGTACGCCACTGAATTCTACGTGAAAAAATCTATAAATACCAGTTGAAACATTTTAAATATATTTTACGATAGCTGAGTTACAGGGGGTGTCCGAAAATGAAATTTTCAAAATCACCCTGTAGCACGGAAACTAAAATGGTTAGGGCAAATCTGTTTGCGGCCTCTTTAGTATCATCGAAAAGTAGCATGGTGTCGCGAAAACCGCATCTCTCTATCTCTACTCATAAGCTGGAAACCCCGTAAAACCTACGAAAATGGGACACCCTGTACTAATGATATTGTCACTGTCACGACCATTTATATTAAGGTTATGCGCACGATCGATTTCTTCTTTTATATTTTGTATTTCTAAATTTGATAATAGTTTGTAGTATTTAATAGAGTTTAGTTGACTTACTAACTTGTGCTCGTCAAAGTTCAGATCGGGTCGTATTCTTCGCTATTCAGTTACCATTTTCTTCCTAAATCTTGGTTTTTCTCTTTCACTTTCATTATTATTATTTTTTTTATTTTTTTTTAATATCGCAGTTATATCTGGTTTACCTTAATTGATATCGGCCTCGGGGGCAAGATCCGAATTTCGAGCCTACTGCTCTAAGAACGACCTCACTTTATTCGCTGCGTCCAGAATTACCGATTTCTGCATTATTCGGGAGGTATCCCATGGTATTCCTATTTCTGTCATACTATCTTTTAACGAGTTTTTATAACTCTTACGCTCTGTAACCCCCATATTTGCTTGATCTTGCGTCTCAGATTTTGTGATTTTGTCCACAAACTTGAATTCTAAATAGTTGTTGTTTGGAATAGTAATGTCTACCAGAAGCGCTTTTTTTATTTTGTTTTTGTAGGACAATTATGTCGGGTCTGTTGTACTCAATCGTCCTATCTGTTATAATTCCCTTGTTCCAGTAAATTCTAACGTCTTCGTTTTCTACCACAGTTTTTCTACAGGCGGTTTATAGCGATAGTAGGGCTCCTTGTTGTCAAGTTATATTTATTTTTATTATTGTTTCTGCACCTTGTTGTCTCACAGTATTTCTGTGGTTGTATTTTATACTGACGGGATTATCCCTTGTATATTAAGAAATGACCTAACGATGCTATAAGTTATCCTAATGACCGATTTCTGGATGTTTCTGTGAATGTCTGAATTAAGTCCTAATTGAGCCAAATGCGGTGCAAACGTTGTTGGGGTGAGGCCTGTTACTGATATGATGAGAGGAAAAATGATGACTCTTTCTTGTTTCCACAGCCTTTTTGTTTCCATTGCAAAGTCGATATATTTGGCGATCTTCTCACTGTATTTCGCTTGGATGTTCTCGTCGTTGGGGACAGTCATGTCAATTTAATAAGTGATATTTTCTTTTTTGGATTGAAATGTGATATCGGGTCTGTTTGCGGTGAGTGTTTTATCTGTGTGGATGTCAATGTGCCAGTAGAGCTTGTAGTCTTCGTTATCAAGTATGGATGTTGGTGTATAATGGTAGTAAGCTTTTGTGTTCTCCGTTTATATGTTGTGACTAATGCTTTATAAAGAAACTTCGCTGCTGAGTTGTGTCTCGCGGTGTATTCAGTTCCGGCCATTATTCTACATCCACTGGTTAAGTGATCGATCGCTTCTCTCTGCTGGTGACATCTTCTGCCCATGTCATCTTCAATGGTTGTGTCCTTGATGATGTGCTTTTTGTAGTTTCTGGTTGCTATAACTTTGTCCTAGATATCAAGCAGAAACCCTTCTGTTTCGGGGAACAGCTACCCTTCTTGTAACCGCGTATATGAAAGCTTTTTATATATGTGGTCTTGCTTTATGTAGTATCTGTGTCTTCCGTGGAGTGTTTTTTCAAACCAGGTGTTCATCTTTTCTAGTCGTGATTGGATAGGACTGTGTGCGTCTGCTGCGTGGCTCGTTTGAGACAGGTCGAGCGGTGTATAATTCTTGTCTGCCTTCACTATTGCCTTGTGGAGGTGAGTTTGTTTGTTGTGGAAGAATTCGTAGATTTGTTTTTTGTTTAGCGATTGTGCATCTAAAATTCCCTTCCCTCCTTCTTTTCTTTCGTTAGATTTCTGGAGTTTAGTGCTGTTTTTAGTAGTTTTGTGAATCTGGTTTTAAATTCCGTCGTGAGCTCTGATTTGATATGAGTGTGGTTAACTTTGGTGCTTTGATGGAAGCCTAGGTATCTGTATGTTTCTTCTTTGAACATGTTATCTATGGTTATAATGTTGACTGCCTCCGTGGTAGGGTGGTTTTTCCACTTTCCCTTGTTGATATGAAGTAGCTTGCATTTACTTACACCAAATTCCATGTTGATGTTCAGGGTAAATATTTCTGTGATTTTAAGGAGTTCCTTTAGCTGTGCCTTTGTGCTTGCGTATAATTTTTTGTGATCCATGTACAAGAGATGGCTTTTTTGTGCGGGTTATTTTTTTGGTGTATAATGTGGAATACGAAGTTTGTGTTATTCAATGTGTTTGAAAGTGGATTGAGACAGAGGCAGATCCACAAAGTGCTCAGTGAATCTCCCAGTGTGAAGGTTTCTATAATTTTTCCTGGTTTGATCCATGATGACGCTGTCTATAATTAGCTGCTCCTTGCATCCTCAGCTGTTTTTCCTGCACGTTTTTTGCTCTTCGGTTAGAATGTTTTTGTGTGCTAAATGTTGTTGTTTTCTCCTAGTAATTGTGTCTGTGATGATCTTATATAGGGTCGGAAGGTACGTTATAGGTTGGTAATTTGATGGGTTCTTAGTGTAGGAGTTTTTAGGTTTAAGGTATGTTATTTCTTGGGTGAGAAAACTGGGGAGTGTGCTAGGTTTTAAAATAATTTCATTAATTTGGCGAGTGAGGGCTTCATGTGTGGAGGTAAACTGTTTGTACTAGAAGTTATGAATGTTATCTATTTCAGAACATCTCCAGTTATGCGTGTATTTGATTGTTTCTGCAACTTCTTGTGTGGTCATTGTCCTCTTGTACCTCCAAGCACTTATGTCTGTCTTCTTTCGCTTTAATCCATGAAGCGTTATTATTGTGTAGTTTCGGCTCTGACCAAATGCTTTTCCAGTATTCTGTGATTTCTTGTTTTGTCGCTGGTTCTATTACTCGTGCCTGCTCGTTGCTTGTGGTTTTTTGGTAGAATTGTTTTTCGCTTGTTCGAAATAGGTTGTTAGCGTCCTTTTTATCATATGACTCTTTGTATCTTCGGAGTCTTGCGGCATACATGGATAATTTTTGCTTTAGAGATTCAAGGATTTCTGAAAGCGTATTATCAGGAGATATAGATTTGATTTTCTTTACACTTTGTGTGATACGTTTGACTTACCGCCTTTCATGAATTTGGTAAGACGTCCCAATTCTTTTCTAATTTTGTTAATTTGGTTTTCCATCCATATCTGCCATTTAAATTGTTTCCGTTGAAGGTCTTTATGATTTTTTGTGTCCCGTTTGAAGATTACACGAGGAATAGGATTTCTTGTTGTCGGATCAGTGGCTGACCATTTTTATAGATACGACTCTATTTCTACTTTGATTGTTTGTGCGAGAGACGGTCCGCGGTATAGTTGTGAGTTAGGGGTTTTGGTCGAATTATTCAATTGTCCTGTGCGCTGGTGGTGGGTTGCTGCTGGGAGCTTCGCCCCTACTGAGCATTGAGTGAGGTTGCAGATCCTCTTGAGCAAAGTTGGGCTGATTTGTATGTGGGATCGGTTCGGCATCCGCTCCACTGTCCTCAATGTTTGGTTGATGAATGTTTAGTTCAGCAGCTACTATAGTTTTGATGGTGTGTAATGCGAGTGGTGTGAGCTTACTGGTCTTAGTGATGACTCTTTTTTGATCTATTACTCTCTGTTTTGTGATAAGTAATTTGTATTCTGGATATTGTGCCAAGAAAATTGTATGCAATTTATGTCCGTATCGTGATGAAGTTGACTAAAGTTTGGTAGCGGTGTAGTAGGAATGCATCACCGTTCGATTCATTTCATCTGTCCATTTTAACCTGTTCCTTGGTATATCTGCCTTGGTAGTTGCAGGTAGTCGTTGCAATATATCCGCTATTGTAATGGGCTCAAGTTGTTGTGTTTGACTAGCATCTGTGTCAGAGTTATTTGTGTATCTCTTTAGGCAGCGCGTGATCGGTTCGCTCGATTATGTAATGAGGCTCATGCGTTGCCCTGCCTTTCCCGCCTTGGTGGATGCCAGCTTAGCCGGCAAAACATTTTTGGTGAGTCTATTTTCCTTTGCTTGGTCGTGATCGTTTCGATCGAGCTGTCCTTTCCCGCAGCGTCCTCGACCGTTACGCTGCTCGCTCGATGCTTTGTTATTTGGGTTGATGTATTGTGGTGTTAGAAGCTCAAGGTGTCCCGACATTGGATCGCCTGTTAGTAGAAGGTAGATCATTTTATTGTGTGTTTGTTTGCCTATTAGTGTTGGTCTCTCTTTAATGCACATCTGTTTTGTTCTTGTTGTTCTTGGTTTTGAGAAAATATGGCAGATGTGCTTCTGGGTTTCCGAGAGAGCAAATATTTCTAGGCTCCTTCTGTACATAGTGGTTTTGCTCATAAACTTATAATAGTTCTTGAAGTCCTTCATGTCGTCGTAGTGAAATTACGAAAATATCCGAAGTTCCGATCAGCTTTGTTGTAGGTATTTCAATGCGTCTTCTCGAAGTTTGGCATGATTGTTTTAAAAGCCGTATATGTGCAAGCTGACTGATCGAAATAGACAACTTCCGTCTCTAACAATGTCGGCTCTGATGAAATTCTCGGGAATAGGTTCGGCTGTTGCAATTTTTTGTCGGCAAAGGCCCGCCTGTTCAGCCTTTCGCCGCCACCGTCCCGCATGCTGTCACCTTCAGCAGTGGCTCCAAAGGTGCTCTGGCAATCCCCAGGCATCGGCTCTTTTCCGAGGCTTGATGCTTTGGATAGGGCTACTGGGTTTTTAGGACCGCGGTCAGCTGGACGCCGCTGATAGTACGGACTACGCATTACCGTAGCGTCCTCAATACTGCTGAATGCAGTACCCAGACGGTCAGACTTATTTATATATATTTTATATTATTACTATTATTATTGTTATTATTTAAGATTTTGATCTAAAAATATTTTCCTGAAACTCAATTTATCTTATTTCAGTATTGTTCAGTGCAAGTTTTATCTATTTTATTTTTCAGATCCCGCCTGCCGTTATCAGCAGTAACTTGACAGGTTGGCTTTCATGACTTCTCATTATCCATGATCCCATAAATCCACCCGCGACTAGGGGACGGGTAGGGTCAGTGTATAATGTCATATGATGTTAAGATGTTCCACTAGGCCCAAGATACAAATGTATATCTCAGCAGATTTCAGTCGTGGCTGTTTTAATGGGGTGGTCATTTTTTACTTTTTCAACTAATTAGGTTACATTTTGGTGCCAACTATGGTAAATAAACAGTTTTTACCTAGAACCAAACTGACAAATTGCTTCAGAGATGTCTGAAATAAATAAAATTCAGACGCTAGAAATGCATGTTAACCATGTTTAATTTTTAAATGTTAAAAATATAGACGCCTTTTCAATAACATATTACAAGTATTAGAATACCATATTTAAGAACAAAATTATATTATTTATTATGGTTGAATTTAGTTCTTTAAACATTTATAATTGCAATTATTTCACATGGAGTTAAGCGTTCTTAAATGTTTTGCATGTACAAGTTCACATAATTATACTTGATGAAAGAGAAATACATAAAATTCAAATTGTGCTTTTAAACTACGTAATTAAATAAAAAAAATATTATTAAAGTATTATTTCATCAACTGACATTGGTGTTCTGTGTGTGTTCAGCACTCAAAACAGCACCTTGTGAAGTCTACCACTAATGCCTCACCAAAAATGGGCCTCGATGACTAAGTCCATGAACACGGACTCGAGG
Organism: Kuschelorhynchus macadamiae; assembly: GCA_030620095.1. Lineage (NCBI taxonomy): Eukaryota > Metazoa > Arthropoda > Insecta > Coleoptera > Curculionidae > Kuschelorhynchus > Kuschelorhynchus macadamiae. The sequence goes on from JAUTXW010001521.1 coordinate 2,786,479, forward strand.
GGTATCTCCAAATCACATTAAAATCCTATGCCTTCTCTCACATTCTTACCAAATCATAAACCCACGTGGCGTCAAACCAAAAATGAAATCTTAAGAGATCGAAAAAACTAAGAAAACTTAGAAAACAGGATGCCTCAAAGGAATTTAGTACTACAAGTGAGTGCTGATGAACACCTAGTCGAGGATCTTAGATTAAGATCGTTTATGTTCCATTAACATTTTTATGCACCTTGAACCATTGGGAATAATTTTATAATAAGCCATTTACTTGTAGGCGGTAGCCCATCTGATAAACCTCATTACAACCGTGCTCTTCTTGTATCGCTCTTGTTATAACCTCTTTTGCAGTAAGTAACCTTTAACGTTTTTTAAAATTCTTAACTCGTACATTCGCGCTCCATATCAATATTACTTCTATCTGGTACCACCTTTATCTAAAGAAAAATTCTGAAAATTATTAGCAGTTATATTCGTGGCAAGAAGTTAAATTGCAGAGAGATGCGAAAGTCGTGACTTATGGTAGAAGAAAGATGTGGCTATCTTTTAATATCAGAAACTACCGATGTAAGGTGCTTCCTAATAAGAAAAAATTGACAGCTAAATAAGTACTTGGAATAAATTGGAATGTTGTTAAGTACCGTAAAACGTTACAAGTTTAGATAATTTTAAAGGTAAATGTATAAAGTAGCTTCGGAAGAATTTACAATCATGTGAACATATTATATCGTGAAAAAATGTTAGGAATAATGAATCAATACATATTTAGAAATAAAATAAAATTTAATTTTCATTGCACGATACTTTTTGAATTGATTAACTGCCAACGAAATGTTTTACAAGAAGCAAAGAAATAACGAATTGCAGTGCTGGACACTTGACAGGTAAACATTTGAGTTTCTTCCATCTTTTATGTAAAAGATGTAATAATACAGCCTTTGTTTATGAGTACAGGGGGTCTAAACATCTGACAATTACAAGTTACACAAGAAATCTGAAAAGTAAGGCGAAGAGTTTTAAGGAATCATTCCTTAGCCTAAAGCAAGACAAAAAGTTCTTGTATATATATATATATATATATATATATATATATATATATATATATATATATAATATTTTTTTAAAAATTTATTATTTAACATTTCGCTTTCCTGCCTATTTCTGAAACCCTTTTCCATGTTTTATTGAGCGCAGCATATACAGACAAAAGATCATTTTTATGTTAGTATTTCTACTTCACATTTTCTACTTTACCACTCTTTTAAAATCTTATAATAACAATTTTTGCTTCATGAAATAAAACTATGTAAAGACGTTACTTCCCTCATAAAAGGCAAATATTGTAATCGTGAAAAAATCACCCTGCGAAATTTTTACGTTTCAGGGTCCCCAGATGACGAAAAACTCATTTGGGTGATCTAAATCATATCATTTTTATTTGTCCTATTTATCTGAGAACTAGCCAATTATGAATACAATCATTGATAGAGCTAGGATATAATGCCCCCTTTTGATTCAATGAGCTATTAAGTTAAAACGATTTACGTATTTTCAAAGTGATAAATTTGTTCTTTAAGGATTCTGGCATCGCAATTTAGCGTAGTAAATAAAGGTTTCGGATGAGCATATTCTAATTATTTCCTCTGTCGTACTCCTTAAATTTTGGTGGTCCACCTTGTCAATGTCTCTTGTTAGTCACCCTGACAGACCCTTGGGTGTCCCCGCTTTATATGTAGAATGTGTCAAGAATGTTTGGTGGAATGTTTAATTAACTTACAAGATTGTTATTAACGATAAATAATGCTTTTATAATAAGACGACATTACTATAACACTTATTTACAACTCATTGTTTTTAATATTTGCCATGTCCAAAACGCTAGCTCGTAAGGCCTAAAAAAAAGAAAAGGAATAAATAAAATATTTTTTTACCTTTCAGCGTTTTTTTTTTATTTCTCACTTCTTAGTGATTTTAAGTTACATTTTTAAGAATATTATCATTTGTAGAATATTATTTTTGACAGCTACGTGTTTTGGGTTAAATATATTTAATACTTTCGAGATATTTTAGTTTTTATTAATTCTTATATTGATAATATATGTGCACCTAAACCTAATTTAACTCGTACTCACCAAATTCTAATTTATTAATTTGTAAATTTAAACTCAAGACTTTCAAATTCATAAAATTACATAACGGAATAGCAAAAGAGATACCTTTTAGCAAAGGAGGTGTATGTCTATTACACACCTCGGTGCTTCAGTTTGAAAAAGTATTTAAACAAATGTTAATTTAATTATAAAACTCTCTACCTTTATCGCCCGTATACTTAATATTAAATATTATTATTACAAAAAACGGGTGAACGGATTTCAAATCAAAATATATGGGACTACCAGAAAAACGTCCTCTATAATTTGGTATTTGACTCATCAAAATCAGCCAAGCCTTTAGATAATATGCCCGAAGAAACAAACATACATACAGGTCGAATTGAGAACCTCCTCCTTTTTTTGAACTCGTTTAAAAATAGAAAGAAGCGTTGAAAAATATTGAGAGAAACCTGGTTTTTTTAAAGTGTAGACACTCTGTCTTAAAAGCTACGTAATTTGAAACATATATGTTTTAGAATATTTTGTCATCCAAATTACTAAGATATATATACCTAAATTTTGTTTTGACACAGCTTATTTTTAAATTTCATTACAAGGAATTAATTTCTAGCTAGAATATTTATATACATGGTGTATACACGATACAATCAAATTGTTGTAATTTACTAGTTTAGAAACTTATTCGGCAAATGAGGTTTTGTTCTAATGAAGCAGAAGGTCAGAATTCATAAAATGTTATTAGTTTCGGTATACAATTTTTAAACAGCATGCTATGAGAGCATTCCATCTCTAGAGCAGAATCACGGAGTAAAATGTAACCATATTCAAAATTTTATTTAAAAAATCGGTAAATCTTCCTTCGAATAGAATTCCACTATATATACATATATATATATATATATATATATATATATATATATATATATATATATATATATATAGATAACACAGTTTATGTATGGATATAATTATTTGCTAATAATTTAATAATTTTATACAGATCCTATACTATACGAATTTACTAATTTTTTATATGTTTTTAACTTCTTTTTATATTGCTGTTATTATTTTTATAATATTTTAATTTATAATATATTATGTCATTTAGTATTTTCCTGTATAAAAAAAACTCCAGGAAATAAAATTTTACCAGTATATTGTGCAACATTTCAGGTATGATAAGTATTTTTTTGGTATTGAATTTTTCATTAGGCTTCACATCAAAACTTTACCAGCCTATCACTGTCACATTTAATTTTTGTGCAAAATTTGAGATCCCTTCGATCTCTAGGTTCTTTATAATGATTTTTTTAAACATTTTGTAAGAATGCCATATTCTTCCTACATAATGGATTTTAATCAAATTTTTACTATTCCATCCCCATGTGATACTTGATTTTTGAACAAAATTTGAAGTAAGTCGTACTAGTAGTTTTTGAACGCATAGACAGAAGGACAGACCGGCGGAATAAAAGACCATATTTTACGGCATCTATAAGCCCTAAAATGCAAAGATCTTCAAAATTATCGGAGGTTAATAATTTCACGATACAATCTTATCCTCATGTGAGGGAAGTAAAAAATATATATTAAAACTTTTGGAGGAGTATCAAGAAACCCCAAATTGTGTCTGGCATTTGTCTCAACAAATCCTCCATACATGAAAGTTATTTCTTCGAAGGTACTTCCCTATATCGATACTAGTAACAGTAAAAATTTGCATTGGTATAAAAGCTATCCTGTATAAAACGCACTGTATTGCAATCATTTATGAATTACATAAATAAGCACTATTTTCCCAATCCGTTGAAATATTATGCAAACTCCCAAAGCAGAGGGATCGATTTTAGTCGTATTTCATGTTGACTGAGTGTAGTGACGTAATTAGGCCAAAGGGGAACGAGGAGGGCGGACAAAATAAGACCAAAATGCTTCTCCTAGGAATAGGTGCCGAAAGATTTTCTTTAAAGTTTGTCTATAACAGACCCTGTAAAATTTACACCACTTCCGAAAATGAGACCGCTGCAGTAGGAAGAGTGCAAACGGATCAAAAAGATAAAAATGATCAAGTACCGGGGTTCATTCCCGTAGCCTGAGAAATCAATGTCAGTAGATAAACATACTAGCATTGTCTAAGCTGAACTTGCTGGCTTATCATAAAGAGAGATTATCCTTAGGGACCTAACGAGCAAATGATCGAAATCTACCCAGACAGTAGATAAGCGCTACTAGCTTTGAAGAGCTTCACTTAACTACAGGGTCAGTATCCCAAAACACATTTATGTTTGCTGGGAAAGAAGCAACAAAGAAACTAGTAAATTGGCCAGAACGGTTGCTAGTCTAAATATTTTTGAACCTGGTTCCCCTAACCTATTTTCAGCCTCGGCTACCTAATAGTATAAATATTTGTTTTCTAAAATACCCGCAATTAATTTTAAAAGTTGTGGAATGAGACTATGCTGGGATGCTGTGAACTTGCTATGAAAACCCTGAGATATTTAAAAAAATAAACGGCAATGACCTACTCGGTAATGTTGAGGAGATTTGTGATTTGCAACATGAATTTGGATTGGACGCTGTCACCTTAGCAAAAACTATTTAAAAAAATATTAAGGTAAGTGACATTTCTGTTTGCAGCGATCAGACAGTATCAGACGTACTCTGTAAATGTCCTAATGTGTCATTAATCAGATAATCCTACCATCGCGATTGCTATCGTCTATTTAAGTCTATTTGACGACCACACCTATTTTCTAAGAATAACCTGGTTAATGCGTCCTAGGCTTCAAACAGCGACCTTTTTCTAGGGAGGATGTATATTTTGTGGAGGGAGTCCAATAAGACTAGAATAAAAATTATAACAGAAAGTCGCTCTTCATATTTTAACCCATTTTGATAGAAAATATCTCGAAATGAAAAAGATGCGGTTTTGACTCATTATTTTCTTTATATCAAAAGTTTTTTTCAGTATTTATTTGATGTTGACCAAGGGAAGTACCAAAAAGAAAATGACCTATTTTCAGGTATAGAACAACTTTGTTATTTTAAATGGAACATGCCGTATATTTTTTCAAAATCATATGGCTTCTCTTCCCCCTTTTTGAAAATATACAAGTTATAGTTATTTGTAAAAACAATGGATTTATTGAACTCCGAAAAAGATACTAATATATAAAACGTAATTGTAGAGTAAGTGCAGAAAAGAAGCCCAAACAATTCCACGTAGACATTAGAGATTTGCCAAAGATTAGTTTGGTGTGGAGTGTCTGATTATGGGCAATTCCCTTTTCAAAATCCAAGTGTACATTTCCGCGCATATGTCGATATGCTGGAAAAAATTATTCTCAAATACAGAAGGAAATATATTAAATTCAGTGTTTTTTTTTAACAAGATGGAACTATACCCCCTATGCATTAATTACGAGAGTCAACAAAGTCTTTGAAAATAGGTGGATTGGCATGAGCTTCTCGTTCCTCGACCTAATTTTTTAAAGGGGTTTGTAAACAATATAATCCGCTTTCACAAACATTAAAACAATTAAAAGCAATATTTAGTTCATACTTTTAATAAGTTTATTACTAATTTAGATAAATGTATTGAAGCCAGCGGAAGGGAAAACACTTCCCACATTTGTAGTGGTAACTTTTTTATAAGTTTAGTTTTTGGTTTATTATTATTGTTTATATGAATTTAATAGTAGTTTTTTTATTTACTTAGGCCGTATTCCGTTTCCAATCTTGGTTTCAGTTTCGTGTTCCGTAATTACCGGTTATCTGAAAAATCGATTATATACCGAAAATATCTGTCAACAGAGAACGACCGAAGAATTTTATTGGTTGTCGGGTAACTGATGTCTGAGCTGTCAATTATTTCACGGGTGTTTTTAAAGGGTTCTTCAGAAATCGCTGCCGACTTCTGTCAATTGGACTGGTTAACCAAGTTTGGAAATTGAATACGGCCTTACTTACTACTTTACCTTTAGTAAAATGAAATTATTCAATACAAACTGCACCTCGATAGATTTTTTCAAAATATGAATAACAATCCTGTCCGGTTTTTAAATGTATTTTCCTAAGGGGTTGTGGGAAAATGATGATCAAATATCGCATAACGGTACTTAAGTCTTAACCCTTAAACACAGAAGGGAATCAGACTCCACGAATCCAATTGATTGCTATTTTTAAAGAAGTACCCCCTTCTACTCCTAATATCGCCATCTCCAGTATACCTTCAAATCAAACAGGTTAATAAGTTGTAAAAGTTATGGCGGCTTAGGTTGTTGTTTGCATAAGTAATTTAGTTTTGAAATGACCGATGCATGTTTTGGAGTCAGATTGACTCTTGTCTGTGATTAGAGATAAGTGTTATTAAATGATTATTAATTATAATAGTATTTCTACTGGAGAAAACAAAAAAAATCAATACAAAATGTTGTTCTATTTGTCCTAAGAAACTAAAACTAAAAAATCTAACTGAGTTTTGTGATAAGTGTACCGATCTGCAGGTTTCCAAGCTCATCAACTACTGGCTCAAATTGTATTTAAAATAGTTATTTACCTAATAAGTTCGGAAAGTAGTACTTTTCTGCACGCGACGGCAGCTGACCGAGCGACGCGAACCGGAGTTCGATTAAGCCGTCAAGGGCGGAAAACACACTTTCCGCATGTGTTAGGTATAAAATTTTTCCTATGATCGATATAGTCCTCAGATAAACGTCAATTAGGTTTCAGTTCAATAATAATATACTGTAATTGCAAAAATTATTGAGCTTCTTATAAAAAAAATACTTACTTTGTTAGTATTTCACCTTATTGAGTGTTTTAGATAACATATTTATTAATTTAACAAATTACTTTTCAGTGCTAGTAGTCCTGAAAAGTGGTACTTTGGGCTCTATCGTGCAGAAAGGTCTCTTTTCCATGCGATCGATCATAGGAAAAATATATTAAGCAACCTTCAGAAAAAAAATATTTCCTTAAATTTGTAAAATACAAGAGAATATTTTGTATTTTACGAATTTATTTTTTGCACAGTTCTGGGTAGCAATCAAACGCCAATATTCTTATTTTAAAATTTAAATCTAAAAATAAGCCCTTGCTAAATGCTAAAACTGTGATGGCTTAAGATAACGGATTTTTAATATTTAAGTTTATAGTTTACAAATCCGCACTTTTGCCTTGCTAAAATGTCAATTATTTTAAAAGTATGAATTTAACGTTAACAACGTTTCAACTGTGCGTACCACATGCCAGTTTGTCGTTTATTGTTGCTTTGGCGTTGTTTTATTTTCTCCTTGATGAATCACTGCTTCGTCTTTAAGTAGTGCGTCAGCAGGTAAAAGTACAACGTGGATGTCAAATCTGTGACAAGTGACGAGAACTAGTGTTAGTGTCGGGAAAAAGAAAATGTAAGTTTAACGAAGACTTACAAAAACCATAAAAAATGTTCGAAAAGACTGAAACACAAAGTGATGTGTATTATACTATTTTTTGCAATAAAACTATATCCATTGCCACTAAAAGAAAAATAGAGTAACACATTAGGCCCTAACAATACATTAAATCTGTTGGGTCGGCTTCGATGACACAATCTCTGGATAAATTTGTTTTTACATAAAATACAAAACAAGACGACTTAATTAATATCTGCATGTGAAGCTACGTTATGTTACCACACAGTCTACCACCGTTTTAGTTACCGATCAACGGACTGCACAACTTCACTGTTAAAAAAAAATTTAGTGACTCTAAAATTGCTACTAATTTATCGTCGGCGAGAACAAAGACTGTTGCTATTGTGAATAATGTAATAGCGCCATTTTCACTAAAAGCTATCAAATCGAATGTTGATAGTGATATAATTAAGTTTATTGGGATTAGTATGGACGGGAGTAACCATGGATCTACAAAAATGTTTCCAGTGGTTATGTAGTATTTTAAAAAACATGGAGGAATATTGCAAAAGTTATTAGACGTGATGGGCACAACACATGAGAAAGCTGCCGCGATAAGTGCATTACGTTTAAAAACTTATAGGATTTTAGTCTATTAGAAAAGTGCGTGGCATATTGTAGTGATAATTGCAATACCAGTTTGCGTGGACTTAAACGGGAAAGCGAAAACAACGTTTTCGAATTATTGCAGAACTCTGAGAAACCTCTTAATCGTATCGTAGAAGTCGGGTATCCAGCTCATATACTAAATAACTGTATTCAGTATGCTGCTGATAATTATTGAATAGATATAGACTCTGTCCTATAAATATATAGTTATTTTTTAATTTTTACCGAAAAACTAAAACATTTCTGTTAGTTTGTAGAAGTAGACTACAAACAACTCCATAGCCATTCAAAAACTAGATGCCTTTTTTCTTTTTCCGGACATTGACAGAATTCTACAAATGTTTGAACTTTTAAAATTTTACTTTCTATCAGAAGGGAATTCGCCTGTTATCAAAATTTGTTTTTTGAAAACTCTTTGAATGAAGGGTACCGTTATTTCCTTCATTCTTTGGCCTATATATTTCATAGTAATATTAAAAAAATGGAGAAACACTCACAGCTTGAAATTTACGACTTGCTAAAAAATGCCTAAAATACTCTTTCCAATCGATTGGAAAATAATTTCATACCTGCGACTAGAACAATATTATCAAAAAATAGTGAGTTGGAAAACAAATGCCTAGCTTAAAAAAATCTTACAAATTTATGAAAATACCCAAGAATATTTGTCACCATGGACATCACATTTTTCGGAATATAAGATATTCAAATAAGTTATCATGTCAGGATGTATCAAGAACTATTAAATTTTTACACTAAAAGAATATACACGTAGATGAGTTAAAATATATCGACCAATCTCCCATTTTACTACGATTCTTGGAAAATCAGGCATCTTCAGCTTCTCCAGGTACCGATGATTTTTTTCAAAAACGGCTGCGGAAAAATGGGTGTCCTTCTTTTCTGGTTTAAATGACGAACAATCGTCTGAGTTTCTGACAATATGTCAGTATTTTTTTGCCATAACTGCACACATTGCACAATTGGAGATAATTTTAGTCTAATCCAAAGCCAATGAACTGCAAGGACTTTTTTGATTTTATCATTGATAAAAACTAGTTATTAAGAGAAAATATCCTGTTTTTTAAAACTTAAAGCTATGTTTTGTTTTTTGTTACATGTGTGTTGCTTTTTTATTTTATTTTCAGAAAATATTTTTTTATTTTATTTTATTATTATGTTCTTAAACAACACAATAAAATTATTTTAATATTTTTACAAGTTTGTTAATAATCCCAATGATTATACAGTTATAAAATCACTATAGATATGTTTCTCAAAACTGTAAAAATCCTTTTTATTTTTTTTATTTCAAAGGTATCTTCATTAAGAATTCTTATTGACTGTAAAAACTGTGCAAGCCCATTAAATCGGCTTAGCTTACAATTTGATATTTATGTTTTCTAATGTTTGAGGTAAGAACATGTAGACTAGGTTTTGTTATAATATTTATTTTATTGAGGTTTATTTCGTTAATTGTTATAATGGACAAATTTATAATGTCCTCTTTTTTTGTTCAGAATAACCGACCAGTTCTCTTTTTAGTCATTGATGATCTGGTCACCCTGGCTAAATTAATTTATTTTTCATTTTTATTATTGTCCTATCCAGGTTTAATGGAAATTAAAATAAAATTTATTACCAAATACAATAGTTAACCTCCAAAATAAGTTATACGAGTCAGAAGGAATCAGACGTTTCATTTCCAACAACAAGCGATAAACAATTGGTTTTCACAAGTGTGCGTAGAATACAAATAATTATATTGCAAACGTTTATTAGGTTAACAAACTAAAAAATCCATCCTTTTATCGTAACAATTGGAAAATACATTAATTAGCGCCCGTATATATAAAAATATCCTTATCGGCGGTTTTAGAAATCGTTTCACAGTTCTCTTTATTGATGAAACAGTTAATGAATATTTACAACTGTTTAATCGTGACGGAGTTATTCATTTGAAACAAAGCAAAATTGTTTGAGTTTGTAAAATAAACTAAAATTATTTGATTGACAATTTTGATGTTGTTTTTTAAAATTAAGAAGCTGATTAATTTATTACTAAATTAATTATTAACATCCCCTAGTATACCTACTTATTTGATGACAGATTTATATTTTAGATCTTAAAAAGTAACAACTCAAAAGTTTTCATTAATTTAAATATGTTTCAAAATAATAGTTTTAATGTTATTGTATAGCTATTAAACCCGCAAATATACATTAAATTCCAAAGAAATACGTAACTTTAAACTGACAAATAAATAAATATTTAAGAGAATTCCGCATTTCACCATGTGCAGTAATCTATCCACGATCGTTTTAAACATAATAACAGATAGAAGTATTTTATCATTTTTTTTTAATTGGATGAAATGAAATTGAACTGTAAAATATTTTTTTAGATATATTAAACCATAAAAGTTATGGCACGAGCGGGGATCGAACCCGCCTGTTTGGATCTCTGGCTCATTGCTGTAAGGAATTGCGCTATCAAATCACTAATAAGCAATTCGTTAGAATTTGTACATATTCAAATCCACGAGTTTCATAACCGTTGCTGCTCCTACCAAATATTTCGATAAGCTTTTGAAGAAGGTCTCCAGGTTGAAGTTTGTTATCATAGAAATTGTGAGAAAAAAATCCATATTCACTTCAAAAACGTTTAATAAATTTCTCAACGCATTTCGACAAAATTATGTCATTATCAAGAGAATCTGATCGAAAAAGGCAGCATTCTAAGACTAAATAGTATTGTTTTTGTATGTTTTGGTCTAGTTATAAAATAGTAAAATAAGTTTTCAAATAATTAATTGTTTAAATAGATTACTTACAGTCATATACAAACAAAACAAGGTGCTAGCATATATCACATTACAAACAACAGATAAAACTTGTTCTTTACATAACACAACAAATAAATAAATTAGTATATGGTTCGACAGGACGTCAGTTGACATTATAGGATGATGTCGATTATAGATATCACTTAAATAAATTTACGACACATGCTGCCTCTCGGTAATGACACTAGAAATTGGATCATTTAAAAATCTGCTTGATGCGTCCCGAGCAATATTAGCAATTTTTAGGGACTTCAAAGCATTCAGCCTGATACCCTTCGTTTCGTTATGCAACATTTTAAAATTTCGTAAGGTGTTAAACTCATGTAAAGTTTCTCTAAGATGAAGACTAAATGCCGATCTTCGATCATTTGCAGAGCGAACTGTCTAAGTATTCTTTGATCCTGACTTTAAAAAGTCCAACCCGTTTGGCCAACATATTGGGCGGTGCATTCTCCGCAAGACAACAAATATAATCCATATTTGTCAATAGTTGGTATTTTATATTTGTTTCTTGTAAAAAGTTTCCCTAAATCTGGAACTGACTTATATACAATTGGTTTCCTTTGATACTGTAAATCTCTTCCCCAGTAGCCCCAGAGACCACCAAGTCCTCGATATTGTTGAAGATTTACTAAACAATAATCATTCGTTATCACAGGAAGTATACTACTGGTATCCTGTCTCTATTAAAGAAATGTTTATCTCTAGATTATTTTAGATTTAATAATAAACTATATAGAATGCTAGAAGGCCTTTCTATGGGTTCCAGTTTATCACCTCAACTGGCTGAAATCTTTAAGTCTCATTTTGAAACCAATCTATTTTTTACAAACTCTAACGATCTGGTGAATAGGGTTGTTCTCTGGAGACGACACGTTGATGGTACTTTTGTCATTTGGTATGGGTCAGCTTGACCAATTTTTGAATTACCTAAACAGTCTTCATTCGAATATTAAATTTACAATGGAAGTCAGACGGTAAACTCATTTATTATATATCTAAAAAGGATGAGACTGACGTTATCCCATCTGACTCAAACTATTTCTTTGCACATAAGGTTGCAGCCTTTAATGCATTTATTTATAGACTCTTTACCATACCTTCGCTTCCTATAAATTTCATAAAGGAACGTAACATAATATACCATATAGTAGTGAATAATGGTTACAGTCCATCCTTGATAGATAAGCTAATTAATAAAAAGTTTAGGAATATTTTTAGGTTGAAAATTGAGAGAGGTACCCTGATCCCTGATACTTCAGATTTTCTTTATTGAGTCCAATTTCATTAAAGTTGGTAACATTTTCAAACATGTAAATACTCACAAAGATAAAATTCCAACTGTTGACAAGAAGGGAGTATATTTGTTGTCTTGCGGATAATGCACCGCACAATATGTTAGCCAAACAGATCGGCCTTTTAAAGTCAGTATCAAAGAACACTTAAACACAGTTCGCTCTCCAAATGGTCGAAGATCGGCATTTGGCCTTCATCTTAGAGAAACTTTGCATGATTTTAACACCTTACAAAATTTTTAAAATTTTGCATAACAAAACAAAGGGTATCAGGCTGAATGCTTTGGAGTCCCGAGAAATCGCTAAGATTGCTCGGGACGCAGCAATCAGATCCCTAAACGATCCAATTTGTAGTCATTGCCGAGAGGCAGCATGTATCGTAAATTTATTTAACTTTAAGTGATATCTATAATCAACAACCTCCCATAATGTCAAATAATATGTCAACTGACGTCCTGTCGAACCATATACTAATTTATAATTAATTGTTGTGTTATGTAAAGAACAAGTTTTATCTGTTGTTTTGTAATGTGATATGTGCTAGCACCTTGTTTGGTTTGTATATGACTGTAAGTAATCTGTGTAGATAACAGTTAATTATTTGCAAATTTAATTTACCATTTTATAACTAGGCCAAAATATATAAAAACAATACTATTTAGTCTTAGAATGCTCCCTTTTTCTTTTAGATTCTCTTGATAATGACATAATTTTGTCGAAACGCGTTGAGAAATTTATTAAACGCTTTTGAAGTGAATATGGATTTTCTCTCCCACAATTTCTATAAATATTTCACAGTTTAAAAAACTGATATAATAGTTCTATTCAAAATTTGGCTTATACGGGCATAAATTATAAATTTACTAATATGGACGGAACCTAATAGCGATGTCCAGTCAGGAACATCGCGCCACTAGGTTAGAATATTTGGCAGGATCTAACAAATTGCTTATTAGTGGTATAATAGCGCAATTCATTAGAGTAATGGGCTTGAGATCCAGAAGTGTGGGTTCAATCCCCGCTTGTTCCATAACTTTTACTGTTGACCAAATATTTCTAAAATTAATGAAAAATATAAAATTTTAAGTAAACATAATAAATTGTAACCTTGAATTTTTGGAGACATACAACCATTGAAAAACAGTTTTTATGTTATGGAGACTCATCACTGCGCCATGCCAGGGAAAGCATTCCTAATAGAAACAACTTGATTCAAAAATTAAACTTTGCATGTATCTACAATGTGTTTTACAGTGTTCAGAATATTTGTAGCATTTGGAATTATAAGTATCTTTTTGTTCTTTTCGCAATTCAACAGAAATACCTGCGCTAACCTAAATTGACGAAAGCACTTGTTCAACGGCTATGTGTCTATAAAAACTAGGTAAAGTGTTGAGTTGCGAAAAAGCAAAAGGATTTCTTTATAATTCTAGACGCAACGAATAATCTAATTTTTTTTAAATGCCCTGTAATATTATCTTTGTTTTAATAACTTTTAATATATGTTTATGGTTATATGACGTGTTAAATGTTTGATTAAACATTCATATTAATTTAGCAATCTAAATTCTATCAGTCTGTAATAAAAAAAATTACGTTCTATCTTGATTTTATCAGCAGGTGGAGTATCCCACATATTATATATTAAGAAAAAAATAATTAACGACTAAAGAGAATAATATTATTTAGACTTACCATTTTTTCGCTACTCTTCGGTGTCCCTATCTCCGAAGAAAAAATATTTTTTTAATTTTATTTTTGAGAATAGGCAAAAATCTATAACAGAAATCTAACTTTTACATTTTTGTTGTAAACATATTACACAGGGCACAGGGTGCAATTAAGGATTGAAAAACAAATACTTTTGATTGATTTTGTTGTCCAATTTTATAATGATCTGACAAAAAAACATATTCAAGAATTAGGAAAATCCGTCGATATGTAGAAGTTCCCACATGTAGTCTTCCTACTAAAAATTGATTTGTTTATTGATGGCCTTATTTGATTTGATAGTATGGGTTTTGAAACGTTAGTTTAAATAAAGGTAGATTTTAACACTTTGGGCTTAAAAGAATTATATCTTCTGTAATTAGGAATATAACTAAAAAATGGCGGAATTGTTCCGAGATAGAAAGTTAACGAATGTCATGAAATTAAATTAGGATAAATATAACTATTCAAAATGGGGGCGAGTTAAAGGTTTAGAAATCCTATACCATATTATATAACACATTGTAATTTATAATAGCCCGTGACACTTTTAATACAAATCCAGATAAGTACAGGTTTAAGTAATATAATAATCTAGAGGAAAGGGTGGTAATATGGAACCCATGTTTGTTTTTATTCAATAACTCAAAATTTTTTTTGAAAAAAATTTTTATATATAGGACTGATTTATCCCTAATATGTTTAGAATACGTGTCTAAGTTAAAATTTTAAATAATGTTAATAGTTTTATTATAATTAACAAATAATGGGAAAAAGTACAAATCACCTACTGGTTAAAAGTTGCTGGTAATATGGAACCACCTAATAAAACCTGCCATATTTTAAATATTAACCATATTTATTTATTGTATTAAAAACAAAGCAACAGTAACTAAATAAATCAAAATCAAAAGGCCTTATTGACAAAAATCACAGACCCAGTCGGCCTTTTCACAACCAGAACATAAAATATGTGCCCATAACTGGCACATAAGACACTGGACCCACTGTTCCCCTTTCCTATCTTCCAAAAATCGTTGCACTGCGCATCATTATCTGTGCTGGAAGGTACGCTTTCAACTGGGTTTTCCATATCACCTGAGGTACCTGAGGAAATTATGTCATCGTTATCATCTTCATCCGACTCAGAGGATTCAGCTATTTTTCTTTGAGTTTTCTTTGAACTAATTTTGATGCTACTCGCCGTTTTCCCAGAGTGTTTTAAAGTTAGTCGCTTGCAACCAGCTTTTCCATTATCCTTGCTGAATCCGCGAGATTGAAGGCTCAAAATCTTTTTTGTACCACTAGATTTTAAAAGCGAATTTTCCAAATCTGTTTTATACGGAGAGCTCGTAATTACTGCAGCCGAAGAAGCCTTCCGTCCTCTGTTTGACGTTTTTCTTTTCGGCTTTGGAACCGGCCAAATAACCGAAGGAGAAACAATGAAGTTACTTGAAGTTGCCGGGGCTTTTGCTGAGCTACAACCTGCTTCTGCCAGGTCAGTTTCACTGATATCAAAAGTAGATGCACGTTTTAGTTTAGGGACATCCGTTGTTGGTGTCGGACTTGCTCTATGATGAATGGGTGGTTGATCTGTAGCTTCAGCCAATATTGCTTCATGCTCAGCAGCTATAAAATCCTTTTCCGTAAAAATACCCCTGTTGCAAGGAAATATCCCAGTTTTTAAAAACCCATTTATGGCTATACTTGCAGTTTGACACTTCAAATATGCTTTTCCAAAAAGTTCTGCAATGTCATAGGGACCCAAAGGACGTTCATTTTGACGCAACCATATGCGAATCTCCTCACTATAGTGGGTTTTTAAAGCTCCCATGAATGTTTTGTGCAACTTGTGGTTGGAGTGCGGAGGAAGGGATACTATGGTTATGTGATTTTCTCTCGCTAGTTTGATTATTTCTACGTTTCTCGTATGAGTATAATGTCCGTCGAGGATTAGGAGCAGAGGGTCATTTATTGTTGGTTTTGTACATTTGATAAAATGCTTAAACCAATCAGTAAATAAATTACTTTGCACCCAGCCAGATGGATGACATCTTCCAATACTTCCGAGAGGTGCGCCTCTCATCAGAGTTTCAGTCATATTTTTCCTTGGGAAAATCAACATAGGCGAAACAAATATACCGGAAGCGCTCATTGCACAAATGGTAGTCACTAATGAACCCCTCTCGGCAGCCGTCAGCGCACCGATCTTCCGTTTTCCTTTTGACCCTATCACCTTAGGTATTTTAGTTTGAACTATAGACAAGCCGGTTTCGTCTACATTAAATACGCGGTCTGCCGTGTATTTTTTCTTTTCATACTCTATCTCGAGAATATCAAAAAATTTAGCTACAGATTCTTTATTGAAACCATTTGCCCGAACATATGATGTTCCGGTTGGAGTCCGGATAGAAAGTCTTTGTTTATTGCGATATAAAAAATGGTCCAGTCAAGCACGACCTGCTTCTTCTTTATTCCCAAACGGATGCTTTATTCCGTTTCTAACTGCCAACTGATAAGCCATTACTTTAACGTCTCGCCGGGTAAGCCCAAAATATTTGCTCTCCATCAGCAGCAAGTATTCAACTAATTGATTTTCAATTTCAACAGGAAAAACTGGTTTTCTACCTAACTTTTTTTCGACAACTTCTTGGGGTGAACATTCTGTGTCGTGAACTAGCTTTTGTAGAGTTGTTTTTGGCACCTTAAACAACCTTGCAGCCCTTTTCAGGCCCATTCTTTTAGAACGCACCATTTCTACAGCTTCAGCCATTGCTTGTTTGTCCCATGTTTTTCTTTTACCCTTTGCTTTTGGGGATAATGAACTTCGAGGCATTTTGCAATCTGCAACAATCCAATTCAATTTAAACACTCATATTATGTAACTATTTTAAATATAAAGACTGCAGCCAATATATGTTTATAATATGGAACCCCTGTTTATAATATGGAACCGGGTTCCATATTATCAGCAAGCAAAGGGTTCCATATTATCAAAAAGCACATGGATAATAATAAACAATTATTTTTTTTTAATCATCCGAATAAACAAAAGCTTACCTGTTAAAACGTGAAATTAAGGTACACTTTCAAGATTTAAACCAAAAAATAAACGAATATTTCGATACAAATAACTTTATCACTGAAATAGGCACAGCGGAAAAACGTTTGTTTTTGACGCTAAAACATAACCTCTAATTATTCGACCATGGATAACTCCTATGCGATAGAAATGTGCCTGCGGCCTTTTTGGAATGTAATGATTACGTTTTGGCGAGCACAGACAGATGGCGCCACTAACTTCTTATTTATGGGGGGGTTCCGTATTACCCGCAGGGTTCCATATTACCACCTTTTCCTCTATTAATCGAAAAAAGAGAACCATTCAATTTTATCTAAACCAGAGATATTTGTTTTTTTTTTGTAGACTTTATAAAGATGCTTTACGTAAAGTACGAATAAAAAATTTTTAAGCTAACTAGATTTCTCCTTTTTAGTTTGCTCAGTGTATCTTCCAGTTCTGAGCAGTTGGGCTGTTGCTTTATTTTTATTTTTATAATAGTTAACTTATTTTAACTACAGTTTAAAATTAAGTAACAAACAAGTAACACCGATAAACACAGGATTTGTCACATGATCATATTAAGTGATAGACAAACTGACAGACCGACGGAATTATTCAAAAAATTTTTTTGCATCTAGGGCCGCTAAAACTTAAAGATATGTAATACTTCAGAGGGTGATTTTTCACGAGAACAAACATTTAATTTGGCCGCCATTTTGTTCCGCCATCTTGGATTTGGACCAAAATTTTACCAGCTGAATCCTACATAATACTTGATTTTTATGCAACATTTCAGATACATTGTCTAAGTAGTTTTTAGTAGTCATTTTTAACATTTTCCAAAATGTTACCAGGTCATCCCCATACGACTTTTAATTTTTGACCAAAATTTGAAGTCGGTGGTAGTTTTTTAGCTATTCCGCGAACAGACAGACAGATTTTTTCATGATTACAATACTTGCCTTTTACGGAGGGAGTAAAAACACATATTTTCTGTTGAACCTTTTCAAGTTGGTGAAAATCTTTGTCAAAAATGGTAATTACATGCGCATAATTTTTGTTTTTCAATTTTGAGAGGTGACCGATTTTAAATTCGATGGGAAAAAATAGTGGCGAAAAGACGGTCAGTACGACATTACTTTGGGTATTGAAAAGAGGTCTTTATGATGTAATAGAAAAAAGAAATTAAACGTATTGTGTAAATACTCATGTTACAGAATATGAGTGATCTTGTTAGGGGGTTACTATGAGTAGCCATTGGCTAGACTTCGCCCTGGGGTTACCATAACTTATCTACATATTGTTTACTTACTGCTTGCCAACTAAAATAAACACTTTTCGATATATGTACCAATTCCTGTTCTTTTTTATTCTAAGATCTACGATATTTTAAATGTAAGTTTTATATCAGTGTTAACAATTTGTAAAATTTTAAAATTATTTTAGGTTAACAAGTAATTCAAAATGGAGGAAAAAAACTTAAATAATAAATAAGATTTTTTGAAAAACCCTACTAAGACGGGCGAAACGTCAACGAAATAGCAAGTTTCATTATAAAACATAAACCTATACCCAAGAAAACTAAACACTATATTATAATATTTAAGGTTTAAGAAAAAGAGATTATATTCTATATATATATATATATATATATATATATATATATATATATATATATATATATATATATTATGAAATGACTATGTACTGAACTAAATTAGGACACACCTTACTATTCATAATAAAAGCAAAGATTCATAACGTGTGAAGCTCCGGGTAAAGGAAATTTACCGATTTTTTAAAAATGCTGTTTTAAAATATAGCGCAGGAAATAGAAAAAAGTAGTATAGAAAACTCGTTTTATAAGACATTTAATCTTTAGAAAATCTTTAGAAAGCTCGTCTGAGGCCAGTTTTTGAACCTAGGTCGTGCTAGAAAATCACGTCTTATGAAACTAGTGTATTAATATACTAATATTGCATCATATCCCAGTTCTTATACGGCGAAGCACATATTCATAAGTTTTTCGTGTTTGATACTAATCTAAACACCACGTTTCTCTATCATATTGGGTTTTTCTATGCGTTGAGCTAAAACGTTTTTAGTTCTACTTTAATTTATGTTTTTATTTTTAATTTATTGTTACTGCGGCTAATTTTAAATACAATACATTTTAATGACAGTGCGTACATAGTGCCAACAGTTTTTGTTATGTGTGCGTAAAACTAACTTTTAAAACGCAAAACCGTAATTTCACTGTCCATGTGCTAAACGCTTACAAGTGATACAGACATCGTCAAGGAACTGACAATCGTTCCTGATTCTACTTCCCAGCTGTTCAGCATGGCAGCATCTCATTTCACAGGACGAACTTAATGACTTAATTAGAGATTTAAATTTATCAAAATCGCAATCAGAACTTTACCATCCAGATTAAAAGAATGGAATTCTCTCCATAGTGGCTTTAACATTACTTTTTACCGACAATGGTAAAAATACCTTATACATTACTTTCTTCAAGAAGGAAACTTAAAATACTACTCAGATGTCAACATTTTGTTTAACGCATTAGGTGAGAAACATGATTCAAAGGGTTGGCGCTTATTCATTGATTCTTTCAAACTTAGTTTAAAGGCGGATTTTTTTTAAAACGGTTACAAATCTGCATCTGTACTTCTAGATCATGCGGTTCGGTTCATATGAAGGAATCAAACGAAAACACGCAAGTTCTTTTGGAACATGTCAGTCAGGCACTAACTCCGGTACTAAAAAATGTTACCAGTGAACCACTAGTTGATCTCAAAAAGGTATTACTTCAACCTTTGCATGTTAAATTGAGATTGATGAAAAAAAGAAGAAAGCTAGACATAAGACATCGAAAATAACATTTTAATGTACATTTAATATTAATAATAAAATACATCTATCGTTATATTTCGACAGAAAACTATATTATTTTATAGCAAACAATGTTATCAATGTATCTCCACCAAACAATGAACAAGAAAATACAAAAAATGTTATTTATAAAATTCCGTGTCAATGCAATTAATTTTACATAGGTGAAACCTCTAGGACATTAGCCAAAAGAATTAAAAAACACCAAATATACATAAAAAATAAGGAATATCAAAAATCAAACATTTGCCAACATGTACTAGATCATAAAATTAATTGAAATGCTTCTATTATTTTGGCAAAAGAACCATGTTCCAAAAAAACGTAAAATGAAAGAAAGTGCCTTAATATTGTTAAATAAAGATAATTGTGTAGCATCTTGTTTCGTTAATTTTAATAACACATGGTTAAATTTGCTAAATACTGAAATAGAAAAAGGATACCTCAAAATACAATAAATTTTGAACATTTTCTAGGTACACATATTGTCATATTGTCACCTTATTTTAACAATTAAAAATAACACCTTTAAATTGACATTTCCCAATAGTCTGTCAGAGATTAGCCGTTCTGGTTATATTTCTGATACTAAGGGCCAGTATTTTCATCCCCGAATAAAATTATTAAATCATGAATCCGCCACTACGATGTCATAATTATTTATTAAAAAGTATATATTCAAATAAAAACTCTTTACTTAGTCTTTTTAATGTTTCTATAATGCTTCGTCTGGTACTTAAATAATTTATTTTCTGTAGAGTAGCTATGAGCATTTTTTGCCCTGTTATTATTTAGTGTATTCCTCGGCACTTACTTTCGAAAACTTCAAAATTTATGGCCTTAGTAGGTCAATGTGAATGACTTTAGTAGGTCAATGTGAAAATATTTGTGATGTAACTTATTTTTATAATTCTAAGTTATAAAATATCTTTTTTTAAGTTTTAGTAGATTTACATAACAAACACCTCGTTTTATCCTTGTGAGAAAAAGTTGATATAAGTTTATCAGTGTAATAATCCAGTCCAAAAAGTGCAATAATTTTTTTTTATAGTCTACAAGAAAAAAGTAAAAATGGAACAGTTACGGCAATCACCAGAATAGCGCGGGTTGTGACCCAACATTAGATCGGCTACGAAAACCAAATGAAAACAACTAAATTAAAAAATAAAAAAGCAACTCATTAAGAACAAAATAGACATACAGTAACTTTTTGCAAGTACTTATGTTAATTAGTACACTTCATTTCGCATACTTTGTGAGTCCTGTCACGCTGGCCTGTAAAATCTTCGAAAATTACCGCCCCCAGCTATAACTTATTCGAGAAAACATTAATCTTCTCGGCCATATTTACATTTTAACGTAAGTACTGACAAGTGTCTTGGTCGTTCCATTCAACATTAGAATAATTGGTTCGCAAAACTGTCACATATTATGGAAACTAGTTGTACTAGGAGCAGGTATTGATATCATATTTTACTACGAGGGAAGGTCAGTGAATTTAAATTTCGGAAAAAATTATATTTACTCGGCTAGTAGTATAAACAAGTATAAAGCTTTTATCTGTATATTTAATATATTTAACCTTGCAGGCGTAAACATATTTTCTGCCTCCTGCTAAGTTTAAATAGTACCTTCAGTTCAACATTATATAAGAATAATAACACATTATATAACTAGGGACTAAAGTTACTTATTTAATCTAATGGAGTTTGTTGCACTCGAGTGGAACCTTAATCCCTTGAAACGATTCAAGAGATTAACGCATTTTAATCCCGCTATATATACATTATTTTTTGCACCTTGGTGAACAATATTACTAAATAATTTAATGTATAGGTGCAAATTTTAAGGGCCGGATAGACACGCATGCTTATCGAACGTTTTACTTGTACAGTCTTTAGTAGTCATGCAAGACGGAAGATGATAAAAATCCACAGAATTCCGTTTTAACCTTCAGTTTTAAAAAGAGAAGATGGCAGACCGCCGGAAATTATTAGCAGCTACAGCAGCGGTATAAATAATAAAAAAGAAAAGGAGGCAAAAACATAGATCCGTGTGGTCAAAGAAATGGCTATTAAGAAGATCAGAGTTCTCTCACGTTAATTTGTTGGAGGAATTAAGGTTACAACCTGAAGATTGGTTTAATTACTTACGCATGAGCGAAGAAACATACTATGAATTGCTTAAAATTGTAACCGCACATATAGAAAAATTGGACACGCGAATGAGAAAAGCAATCACACCTCATGAACGTCTGACTGCTACTTTACCTGTGCCATTTCTGCTTAAAGTTTAGGACACATTATATCCAGAGACTTGTAAAGCTTGATATGATGGTTTAAAAAATGAATACCTGAAGGTAATTTTTTTTTTAAATGTTAATTTTTGATTAAGTAGAAAAAACAAAAGACTTAACAAAAACTGACTAGTACCCTATCTAATTAACATTGCATTTCTGCTATCTAATTATTACAATCATAGTTATGAGTGGAATTTTGTAGAAACTGCGAATAATATTGTCCAAAACCTTCTGCAGGACGGTTTCCATAATTAATATTATTAGTGTGGTACAGACCAGAATTTGTAGAGGCTGATACTGGTGCATTTGCCACTCTTGACTGTGCCGTTAAATTTCCTACCTGTGCCTCATAAAGTGCTTCATTAATAAATTTTTTGCAGTAAATCGCCATTTTTGGTGGAAGTTCTTCTAGTTCTTGAGCAATGTGTTTTCCATATGAGGTATATCTTCCAACGGGTTCATTTTGTACAACAGTATTACTTGATTGCAACGAATTTACTGAATGACCTCTAAAACTTCGTCCGAACGATCTCTCTTTTTTATTTTTGGGGCCTACTAAAGTGGTTTTTGATGCTGGCCGTGAAATGCTTGGGGTAGTACCCATCGTAACATCTGACATTTCTGTTTGGTCATTATTCTCTTGGAGTGTATCATTACCCTGCAACAAAATAAATACATCAAATAATTTTTGTTTCAGTTCCCCCAGACAGAAGATGAATGGAAAAAAATCGATAAAGACTTCGACACCAAGTGGCAGTTTCCAAACTGCTTGGGAAGTGCAGATAGTAAACATACATATCCGAATAACACCACCACCAGAAAGTGAATCTTATTATTGGAATTATAAAGGCTACGATAGTTTAGTGTTAATGGCAGTGGCAAACGCAAATTATGAAATAATATACTGTCACATGGGCACAAATGGGCGTATTTCGGATGGAGGTGTACTTGAACAAACACTATTTTACCAAAAACTCATAAACAGAAAATTAATCTTCCAAAGCCTGAGAAAGTTAGAAATTCAGCAACAGAACTCCCATACGTTTTCATCGGAGACGAAGCTTTTCGCATGCGGTCCGATTTGTTGAAACCATTTCCTCAAGGCAACTTATCCAGAGAAAAAAAATATTTAACTATCGCCTCTCAAGAGTGAGAAGGATCATTGAAAATTTATTTGGCATAATGGCTGCCCGATTCCGAATTTTACAAACTGCCATATTGCAGCATAACTTGTGCTGTATTACATAACTTTCTACGCAGGAAATGCAGCGATTCCTATACCCCGGAAACATCTCTCGATAATGAGGATTGGGAAAATTCTACAGTAAATGTTGGATTACGAATGAACCCAGATATAATTTCTGGATTACAATAGACATTATGCAAAAGAAGCAAATGAATCCCGAAACATATTTTTAAGATATTTTAACCACGAAGGAAAAGTTAACTGGTAGGATACCATGATCCATTAAATAAGTTTGAAAATGTATAATATATTATATATTATTATATGAATATTAATAAAATATTAGCTATAATTATCTTACCTGATCGCTATCCAAATCGTCACGGTCGTTAGTTATGGTGTCTCTGCCTTGTCTAGGCATCTCTTGGTCATTTAAAAAGATCAATAAAGCGAAGTACCATAAATTTGGTTTATACACGTCCTCTGTACCACATCCTAACTTTAATGATAATTGATATTTTTTTAATTCTTTTCTATAGCATGTTCTTAACGAATTAATTTTTTTTATAATCATATCCTTATTAGCTCCTAGCTCTACTTCTTTCAGTTTCTCGATTAATATATTATAGGCAGCATCTTTCTTTTGTTTATCAGAGTACTCTTTACTTTTTATTTTCCACAAGCACTCATTCTGTCTGTATAAATCTATAAATTCCGTGAGAAATTCCCTGGACATCAATCGCAAATCCGCCATTTTCGTTAACAAAATTTGAATGCAAATGTAACAATACCATACAAGCAAACTGGTACAAGCAAAAAATCAACGGCTGCTTGACTTTACTCAAGCCAAACAATTGACAGAACACAATAATTAAGAGGGACGATTTGATACCATAAACACTCCGTCTTGCATGACTACTAAAGACTGTACAAGTAAAACGTGCGATAAGCATGCGTGTCGATGCCGGCCTTAAAACACTTCATAATGTGATAAATTATTTCAGGTAACAGATACAAATTTGATAAGTGTTCTTTGAAATAATGAAGTCACGTAGTTACACCATAAATAAACAAATTCTCAGTGTCATTAATTTCGTGGTTATAAATCGAAATGGAAATTTAAAAAAATCCGCTGAAAAAGTGCTAGAAGATATTTTGCCGTCCAAATCAAGAAAAATATAGGAAGCGCAATATCAGACATTTGTAAGATGGTGCTATGAGCGAAACGTGGAAAATTTCAACGAAGATACTGAACTTGTGTTTTTCACGGAGAAATCTAGGACTTTATCACCTTCGACGCTTTGGGCACATTATTCTATGATTAACGTTAAAAAAAATATATTGACATTAGCAAATTGCACAAGCTAATTGCCCTGCTGAAAAGAAGAAACGAAGGATATAAGTAAAAAAAAAAGATAAAATCCTGACTGGTGACCAGGTTGATGAATTTTTAATAGATGCCCCAGACAACCAATTTTTAATGATGAAGGTAGCCCTAATTTTTGGTGTAGCAGGTGTCTGTGGAAGTAAGGATTTAGTTGAGTTGACGGTGGAAGATGTAACTGATTTGGATCACTCAATTATGATTAAAAATACCAAAAACAAAATTGATAGAAATTTCATTGTTAAAAATTCAGGTAGCAATAATGTCAACTTTACTGAAATCTGCCGCAAGTATATGGCTTTAAGAAAACTGAGACTCCTCATTTGCGATTTTTTGTTCGTTCCTAAAACAATCAATATATTACGCAGACAGGTGGTAAAACTACGCTTGGAAAACTACCCCAGAAAGAAACATTCTTAAATTTGCCAAATCTGTCATTAGGTAGATACTGGACATTCTTTTCGGCGAACATCTTTATTAGCTGACGCTGGTGTATCTGTGGATGTTTTAAAAAGGTATGGAGGATGAAAATCGGCAGCCGTCGCACATAGGGGTATTTGATATCAAAAGATGGCCAAAATTATTTTCTTGAGTATTTTGGGTCGAAAATGTGAGAAATAATATTTTAAGATGTTTGAGTGCAATAATTTCGAATATTTTGAAAAAAATAATAGCTACAGGGTAATGTACAGGGTGTTCCATATTCTATAGTGACCATTGAGACCTCATAAGAGACGGTAAATGATACAGGGTCGGTTGAGTTGTGGTAAAGTTGATTATTTATGTAGCGCCAATAACATGCCGATGCTGCTTAAAAATATTTTAAAAATTCCGAGTATTTCCGGAGATATCCGGAAAATCGCAAGAAACTGAGAAATCGTATTGTTTCTTCGATTATTCCTGGGCTAATTTGAGAACATATATTGCTGTAAATTACACTTTCGCATTGCCAGTTTTTCCTCTCTATTCAATAACAGTGAAGTTATCCGACGTTTTGTCTTCAAGAGGCCATCATCAACTTTGTTATTTCCAATATTCGAAAATATTTATTTTATGCGTAATAAATTGAATATTTTATTCTGAATTTAACGATATATCACACAATGTGTTTGTTACGTAATTAGGTAGTCATTAGGTTTCTCTTTGGAACACAATTCATCATTAATGCAGAACAATTACCTAAATGTCAAACCATCGATATTTATTCTGAATAATTTGCTTAAATCTAGTGTGATGAACATACAAAATATCTATAATTTTAAGTAAATTTGATGATGGACCAGAAAAAAATATATCTTTCTTCAATAAATAAAATCTAACGTGGTTTTAAGCGAACAACAAAAAATACATGAAAAAAATTAACCTACAATACCATATAAGTGCTTCAATTATAACTGAAAGTTTTTTCGAGCACACAAATATTTTCGAAATTGTTCCGATTTAAAGATTTCCTGGTTTTGTTTAAATTAAATTAAAAATTAATTAAGTATACCAGTGACGTTCGGTGCTTCACATATCTGAAGTACTGCTCCATTCATCTTCACTAATATTTTCTTCCATTGTTTCCCCTTCTTCGACAGTTTCAAACGGCCCATCATTAACTGCACTACATGAAGTTGATACCGTGGAACAAAACATTTCTGGAGGTAAAAGCATATCCATTGTGTCCTTTGAGAAAGGTTTTGTCTTTTTTCTGGGTTGAGGTCTCATGTTAGTAATTAGAGGGTCCGATTTAAGAAGGAGTCTATTCAACACATCAAAATTGCATGCTTCTCTGCTAAATTTTCTGGCAAATCCATATCGATAAGTTCTGAAGTGTTTATTGCGGGCTTCCGCAGCCTCTTCTGAAAGTTGTCCTACTGGTAGAATTGCAGAAGAGATAACAGCTCCTCCGTGAATAAGGACTTTATGAATTGTCGAAGGCATTGGATACCAGCCATAGAGTTCCACATATATTTTTGCAGTGTCAAAAGCATATTTGGAGAAAAGATAAGCATCAACTCTGAATCCACATGATATAGTTTCAAGTATCACTTTATATCTGTGCAGAAGGCGAACCTCTATGCCTGTTATTTTAGCGGCTGTTTCAATATCGCTGAAGAATCTCCTGGATGTATTTCCATCATTGGTGTTTCCGAAGCCGGCTTTTGGAAAGTCGACCAACAGACCCATTTCATCTTTAAACGCTTGCTGTATAGACTTCTTACGTTCTTGAACTATTCTATTTTCCTCACTGTTTTTCTTAACTTGCCATACTTTTATTGGTAATTTATACGATAAATGCAGTACACTCTCGAAAAATCGGATTCTGGCGTGTAATGTAGATAGACCGAATCTAAGGTTTTCTGGGTTAATATCCATATTTAACATAGCATCTAGATTGTTGAAGTTTTTAGCCGTTGCACCACAAATATAACATTTCATAGTATACTTGGTGTCAGTAATCGCATTACACACCTTGCCATCAACCATTGTGAATGCTAGTTTATGTTCTACAAGGAAATTACCAGTAGCTATTTTCACTGCACTTTTTTGGAGCAAGCTAATCTTTTTTTCTATAAATTCCACTTCTTCTTTTGTTATTTCGGTAGTTTCGTGGACAAATCTGATACGGATATGTCGGCAATATCGAGGCGAGGATGGGGTTGGGTTTTGCCAAATAACTTTTTTCTGATCATTACTTTCTGTTACGAGTTGTAAATACACGAAAGAGCTTTGAAAAATGTTAGCGTCACTTTCAGAATTGCTCTCAAATTTTTGCTTGAATTGGCTCTGCTGGGACCCATCACAACCCCACTTTGATATAAGTTGCAGATTTTCTTTTTCCGTTTTTGTAAGACTTTCTAGAATTTCTGATATACTTATACACAAGCGAATTGATGTATGATCTAGTAAGGCCTGCAACTCTAACTCCGCGCATGTTGAAGTTACATTATAGGCCTCACGTGATGGGTAGCACTCAGCTTTGGCTTTTTGAATAATTGAATAGCACGGATATGTGCACGTGTTGCTTTGTCTTATTATATTATATTGTCTCCTTGACAATTCGGCTTCGACAAAAACCGATAAAGCCTCTGTCGGCGACAGCTGTTTATGTCCTTGGACTGTTATTATAGCCTTTCTATACTTTGTGGCTCTTTTGGGTGTAGTACTTGTGACGTCCTTCACAACCTTGGCAGCATCTACTTGACCTGATCCTCTGAGGCTCATTTGAGCGGCAAAACTTAACTCTTCTGAAGTATTCACAGTACGTAATTCTTCAGTTCTACGCCTTTTACTTCTCTCGCTCAGTTCTTGAAACGTCTTATTAGGGCGACCTTTTTTATAGAAACTATATGTGGGCAACTTGATCGTTCCTTGAAGCCACTGTTCATTATTTTTTAGAAATAGAGGTTTAGTGTTACGAGCTGCGGTCCATCGAACCTTAAATTCGTACTTGAAGCGAGAGAGATTACGCTTTAGGAGACTTAGCTGTTCCTGAGGGCATTTAGTATCATTAATCAAGCGCTCCTCTAAATATACGAATTTTTCGTCCCATTTTCGTCTACCACATTCTTGAGTTATCTCATATAATGCTTTCCGAGTGATTGTTTTCTCGTTTTCTCCCAAACCTGTAAAGAGAATACTCATCACTTTTGATTAACCGATGGTTTGTGATATTCTTCACTATTTTTTCGAGTAATACAAAAAAAATTAAAAAATCATTATTTGGTAAATTTTGGTAAATTATTATGGGTGATTTTCAATGTATATGAAACACATTATAACATTCAGTATTATTCTTTACCGGGAAATTCCTGGAAGTGTAACTAAAACCTATTTGTATTGAAGTGTATAACCAATAAATAATCACTGTAATTATTTGAAACGTTCAGGCAGAAAGAAAAGATATTTTAGATAGAGTTTCATATAAAAATTCTATTTAAATATTATCTACATACCCTTTGGAGTAATATCCATGATAAAATACTAGAGATAATCACTTATTATTACGATAAATATAATGTAATTTCACCTCAATGACTTAAAAAACACGTAATATTTAAAAACGTCACTGTCAACTGATGCATGTTTACGAATCGCCTACGCCTACTACGATTAAATCATCGCAAAATTGGATGCTTAAGCAGATGCCCCATTCTTTTGACAATTTCGAGAATTGATTTGGATAGTAAAAAATGTGTTTGGCGAATTCGAATTATGGCCAGATTTTGAATGCATATACCCCTCTGTGCGTCGCCGAAGGTACCCCCCGAAAACTCCATAAATAATAAAAAAACTATAGCCGAAAACATTTTTGGACATGGTGATGTGAATACATTCAGAACTGGAGTTTGAAGAAACCCTTCCAGACAAGGTTCGAACGAAGTATCTATAGAACTGTCGCATGTACTTCTACAACTAGCGTTGTTGAACATACTGTCGACAAAACAAAACGCTTATTTAATATTGTAAATTGTACTAATGTAAATATTTATGTAAATATAAACAAATACATTTATTCAATTCAACCTATTTTTTAATTATGTATAGCTAAGAGTCATTTTAGTCCCTTGGGAGTAAATGAACCTCTTTAGTCCCTATTAGGTGGGACTAAACAATATCCTTTAGACCCGAAAGTACAATAGTCCATGTATAATACACTATTTTTTTCTATGACGGGAAAAACGGCAATTTAATACTGAAGGTAGTTGAATGAAGTCAGAAAATTATCGATGTGAAATTTGAAGTTTTAAACTGGTAGGCTGTTGTACGACAAGGTCTAATTGCTAATGAAACCTTAAAAGTAATCAAATAACTCTCAATTTATTTATCTGATTTGATTTAAAAATTGCGAACTTAGTGGTTGTCTAGTAGTTATTGTGAATAATATAAAGTTGAAAACTGTCTGATTCCGAGTTTTTCTAACTCCACCTGAGTTAGTAGAAGCAGCAAAAGTCGAGTCACAAAAATTATTACCAGCTAAATCGCGGAAAATTCACCAAACCGCGTATTCAAGATTTATGGAATGGAAAATGAAAAAGACATGCAGTTTTTTCTCGGAGGCGGTGTTATTGGTTTATTATTCGAAACTGGCACAACAACAAAAACTTCAACTGTGTTGTCGAATTATTCAATGATTAAAAGTATGTTACAATCGAATAAAATGTAGACAAATTAAATATTCGAAACTAATTTCCTTTCTGAAACAAAATGGGAAAGCTGCGATTTATACGAGTAGACAAATTAGTGACTTTTTAAATAATGCTCCCGGTGCAGTTTATTTAATGGCCCAGGTTGTTGTTGTATTTGGGATTGCAGGAGCTCGTTGAATTTGTGAAATCAGCCAGGTAACATTAGATGATATTGAAGATTCGGGAATGTTATTAATTGTGAAACTTAAGCAAACAAAGAATGATGTAAATAGGAGATTTGTAGTTACTGAAGAATATATGAGATTTTACCGAATGTACATAGTCCTTCGTCCAGCAACAGCAAAAATCAGTTTTATACGGTACCTGAAACAATAGCTAATTTTCTTCAACTTAAAAATGCTAAATCATATACAAGTCATTTATTTCGAAGATCGTCTGTTACACTTTTAGTTGAATCTGGGGTAGACTTTATGACAATAAAGAAACATGGCGGTTGGAAGTCATCAACGGCTGCTGAAGGGTATGTTGGTGAATCGGTAGCACACAGAACAGCATTAGCTAATAAAGTATTTAGAACGTGTGACAGTGGTGAAATTATACCCGATTTGCGACCAGGTACATCAATGGCAGTTGTGTTCATGGCAGAAAAAAAATTAATTTCAGCACAAGAAACTTCCACTGTTGTACTGAATAGTTCGAGGAACATGCCATTCATGCAGTGCACATTTAATAATTATACCTTTCGTATAAAAGAAATGTAACTTTTGTATAATAAAATATTCTAAAATTAAATATCTACCTTTACCTATGTGTATATATATCCGGGAAAAAAGTTCACATTTTTTTCCTCGAGAAAAAAGTTATTTCATAAAAAGTGATATTTTGTTACGTGTCAATAGGGGTTAAATGTCAAACTTTTTTCGTCACAAAAATAAGTTTTAGTTCCAATATTTGCATAGCCTGCGAATTTTTGACCAATAAAGAAATATGCCAGCATTATTCAAGCTAAATTGACTGGCATAGTTGCCTGAGAGATTGCAAGTAGATATATATTACCAACTCAATATATATATATATATATATATATATATATATATATATATATATATATATATATATATATATCTAGGCCTTATTCACTTATCCTCTTAGTCTATTTATTATAGGTCTTCTTTGCGACAGATCCTCCCCAGTTCCAAGTGGTTATTTTTTCAAGTTATCGGAGACAACATATTTCTGCATTTGGCACCTTGTTCTTTAATTGCAAAAATTAGTCTGATCTTATTCGCTAATATTTTTATTAACTTTAGTGTTTCTGCACTATATGTTAAAGTAGACGTTAGATAAGAGTAAAGAGCCATGCAGTGTTACGAATAGCAACAGGAGATGTTATCAAGCTCTAGTAGATATTTCTCATAGTTTTTGTTTATTGAAGTAAAAGAAACTCTCAATGTAGAGACAACTACAAAGCTGACGGCCAATCTATATGAACCACTGTAACGGTGTAAATTAGGCCAACTTTGAAACGTGTAAAACTTTTGCAATTATCGACGGATTCTGATGTGTTTAGCAGATCTGATGAACATTTTTTTGGATTCAAAAAAGCTTTAACGAAATATATGGCAATTAGGATATTTCAATTATTTAGGGTATTTAAACAACAAAAACAACAACAAATAATTTTTTTTCAGAACTATAATTTGATAGCTTGGCATATTTTGTAATACACTCATGAGATTGTGCGTCCATGTCGTTATAATAATGTGGTTCGGTACAAATACATGTTCTATCAGCATTTACAAAAGCAAATTATCTTTTACTACCTTCTCCAATTAAGGAAGCAATAACCATATTTAAAACTGTTTTGCTTGCTTGCTTGTTCCATCAAAATGATGCAATGTTTGCTTTGGAATTATATTTAAATTTAATATAGTTTTAAGGCTATGCTGGCTATAAAGGGTAGACATAGAAATGTATTCTCTTGATGATAGAGTGGTTGAAACCTCAAAAGCCAACAATGTTGTATAAAAGGCAGTAAATCACCCACCTTAAACCTCTTCCTCGCTTACTAGATATTAACTGCATAGAACACTTATGGGATATGATTGACAGGACATTGAAGTAATTTACATTTTCTCTATCACTAAAAGCAGATTCTTCTCAAAATATAGTTATATATACTTTAAGAAAATTTTAATGTTCTGCTAGGTGAAAAACCGACAATGACATTTAAATTGGAGAATTGTAAAGCAAACACTGTATTATTTTGACGAAGCAAGCAAGCGAAGAAAATAATTTTTAAAGCACTCTGTGTAACCGATACTTCTTAATTACCTTAATTATGATTATTGCTCCCTTAAACAGAGAAAGTAGGTCAAGATCTTTTGCTTTTTGTAAATGTTAATAGGCCATTTGTATCAAATCCCAAAATTTTCATAAAAAAATCTTTCTTTGGAAACATCATATACGCCCGATCTGATAACAAAATATGGCAAGTTGCTAAAGTATGATCCAGAAAAAAATTCATGAAATCATCACGAGAAGGTATGGCGTTTGAAAATTTTCCTATATTACATTCCACCAGTTGCTTAAACATTTTGTAGAATTTGAACATGCTAATTGTTATAAATTTCGTTGATAATTTGTTGAAGCCTAGAAGAGGTTCCATTCGGATATTTTAAGCATATTAAGATCTGGCGATATTTGCAAAAGTTATGCAAGTTTCAATGACATTTCCACAGTTCCTTAACTTTTAAGGAACATTTTTTTGTTCCAAGCACCATAATCTATTGTCAGTTACAGGAATCTACTATAAATTCAGTAAGTTTTGGGTGGGATGAAATCAATAGGGTTTGTTAAGATACACCATCAGAGAACCGGCAATATTCTAATTGGCAATATGAAACGAAGTAATACGTCTATTAGCAGATGGTGATTCCTGAATCAGGGAATATTTTCGGGAAGAAAGGGTCAGCGTCTGCAAAGGTAATATCATCTAGTCAAGAAGATTAGATTGATGGGTGGTCTAGGTTAAGCAATGTTTTTAGAGGTGAAGGAGAAAAAAACATCTAAAAGAACGGCATTTATCCATTTTGGTAAGCAATCCATAACGCTGTTATTATTATCCTTAATAATAACTATGTTATTATCCTTAATAATAAATATGTATTTTGATGTTATTTTCCAGAGTTATGTGCTTAAATTATTTAGTAACTCTTTACAATTATAAAAAGTTGCCAACTTTAACTCTCTAGTATTTAGAAAACTTATTGAAAACAAAAACCCTCCGGTATAAAACCAGAAAAAACTACGCCTGTTTTGCGTAACTCCAGACAAGTTCATTAGTTACATTAAATTCATTAATAATTCATATCACCGGATATTATTTTTTTTTAGTCTGAAGAAACGATATAACGGGTAAAAAATGGAGCGCATTAAACTCATCTCGTTATTTAGCTGAAAGAAAAAAAAACCTGCACGCTGTCCGGATAATAGGTTTATAAAGGGATAGGCCTAGTTTGCTAGATGTTATTAGTTAGAAAAAGCTTAGTGGTCATCAAGGATAAAATCTTTACTTTACTTCAGCCGATGTTCTATTTAAAATATTTTAATCGTGTAATCATAAATTACCCTTATTACCATAACCGATTTTCCCCTTTTCTACACGAGTTGGGATGATCCCTATAATTTCCATATTTTAATGTCTTCTTTCCATGTTTATCCTCACTGATGAATAACTGCTGCGACATAAGAACAGGATGTTTCAAATGTGAATGATAAGGGTAAATATTTTTGTTAACCTTAGTTAGTAATATGGGTTTACTTCTTCTAATATTTTTAATAATGTTTTACATATTTGGATATTGCGGCCCAAATCATTGTGTAGATTGTGTTTGCTTAAATCTGGGATCTAGAAAAGAATGCTTATGAGTTTCCGATACTTATTTGAGAGTTTTTTTATATACAGTTTCTGAAACAAGAATAGAAGACTCCAAGTCTCGGTCTCAGCAAATTATAGTTATTAACATGACACATGTTTCGCCCTTTCGAGCATCATCAGACCTAAAAACAACAGAGAGAACCTTAGTAAATAATCACAACCCACAAATCCACAACCAGTAACTTAGAAATAGAATAAAACACACTAAAGTGAAACAAAACAACTACTTATACATATTTGATTGACACTAATATGTATAAGTAGTTGTTTGTTTTGTTGTACTTTAGTGTGTTTTATTCTATTTGTAAGTTATTGCTTTTGGATTTGATAGTGTGATTATTTACTAAGTTTCTCTCTGTTGTTTGTAGGTCTGATGATGCTCGAAAAGGCGAAACACGTATCATGTTTATAATTATAATTTACTGAGGTCGAGACTTGGAGTCTTTTTTATGTTTGTTATTTAAACTAGGTCTCTTTGAGAAATATCGACATATTTTCTTCGAGTTTTTGAAAATTGTTACTATTTTCATTAACAGTTGGTTATTTCGGGTGGCTATAAAAATATTTCCTTTGGAATATCTCCGTTATTCTGAAATATTTTCTTCCTAATCATAATGTATCAGAAGCCCAGAATTCCTTTTTAATTTATCCAGTGGACTGTAAGAGCAAAAAGAAATTTGGAAACATATGGATTTGGTATTTGATAACGTGCCCTAAAATTTGTATTATATCTTTAAACCACATAACAAATTTTTGGAAACATAATTAAAAGCATCTACAAATTTTAACACACAGTAAGTTTCAAACGGAAATATAAACATATTTTTTTTTCACATAAGACAGTGCTCCACATATTTATATCATTTTAATGATAAAAAACAAAACATTTTTTTGGAAAAAACAGTAAAATAAAATAATTCATCGATATGCTATGGAGGCGAAATAAAAACAAAGAAGCGGCCATAGAAGCGATAGATTTTGTTATTATTACGCTCTTATGTTTTAACTTTGAAACCCACTAGTGCATATTTCAACATGTGTCCAGATTTATTTTTGACAACTTGTTATAAATCTATTTTATGAAAACAAAAATCTAAAATAGCTGCGACAATTTCTATCAAGTAAGTTATGGTTTCCATGACCTATTTTTCCCTTCTTTGCTAATAATAATAATAATGCTAAATAATAACTTGTGATACGTTATTAGAATTTAGTAGCAAATATCACAGATAAAAAATTGTTGCTATTTATACAAAGATATTCCTTATGCAACAGTAGTGTCTATCCTATCCACGTAAAAAAAATACAGAGACAAAATTCATCTATTTCAATGGAAACAAGAAATAACATTAAGTAAAAGAACATTATAATAAACAAACAATGAAACAAATGAAAAAAAAAATAATAACATTTTCTTGTAGCCTTGACATTTGCATAGGCCCGAATTAACTCTTCAACATTCGCACCCGTATTCACGAAAGAGGTTTAAATTTAGACAGGTCTAATTGGACACTTACCCCCGTATTCACTAAAAGGGTTTAACAGTTAGACCAGGTCTAGTTGCCTTGGTACTTAAAACAATTAGTTCGCCAGTTATGTTTCGCTTATGTCACCGTCATTTTGTAATTGCGACATTTAGAAAAATTATTTGTTCAAATGTTAAAAATGTCATCTTAGACCTATAACTGTCAAGTTAGACCTGGTCTATATTTAAACCTCTTTAGTGAATACGAGTGTCATAGGTTTAAGATGACATTTTTAGCAATTGAATAAATAATTTTTCTAAATGTCACAATTACAAAATGACAGTGTGATAAGCGAAACACATTTGGCGAGCTAAGAGTTTTAATTAAGTACCACGGTATCTAGACCTGATCTAACTCTTAAACCTTTTTAGTGAATACGGGGGTTAGTGTCTAAGCCAATAAAGCCTAATGGCTTCAGACTTGTTTGGGTCATTGTAGTACGCATGAAATTGGAAAATGGTCGTTCACTACTTGCGCTGGTTACAGGCAATGTTATAAATAACTTGATTACAAATATAACTTTTGTAAAACTGGAGCTTATGTCTGTGTATTTAGAAAATATTAATACGGCAATGTCTCTAATTGTTTTTAAATTTGACAGTTTAGATTCAAACGTTTTCCTAAGCCTAACACATTGAGCTCTCACCTTTGGCAAATCAATTTTACTTCCGATATTGTTACCAGATATTTTTCTCTAAGATCTTCAGCACTAGTTAGGTAAGTTTTTAAGAGTTAAATGCTTCAGATAAATCTTGATCAACAGTCTGTAATCTTTTAGATGCTAAATTTATAATCTCTAATATTTTTACGATTAATATTAACGTGACGACGAAATTGAAACTTTTCACTTTTTTCTTCAATGATAACGCTTGATGGCGATCTTTTTTTTCAAAATTACTAAAATTAGTGTTTGTTAGTGTTCTTATTAGATCTAGGAAGCGTAGCTTTGCAGCGTTCCAAGGCAACAGACGAGCTGCTCAAGTTGGATTTCCCTTTTTCAATGTTATTTCGGACTCTTCAGTAATTTTGGACAGGAATAAGTCTCTTGTAAAATAGCAAACAAAACTTGATACTTCTTGTACCCCTCATTGCATCATTGAACATTAAATTAAGATTATGGGCGGCACAATTAATATACGTTGCTGTCTCTTCAACTTGTTTTATCCGAGACTGAATGCCAGAATATTCACCGTTTATTGTACTCGCCCAGCCATATCCTTGAACTTTACGTTTTTTTAATATCCAGAACAAAACTTGAAATAATTTCTAAGATTTTATTCGCACAAGATTCTACAATTTTATAGATGCGATAAATTTGAATTCTGAGGGCCAGTTGACGGAAAACGTAAATCGTTGAATTAAATGTTTCGGCAGGCGATAATTACTATGCATATATAATTATTATACATTTCGTTGAGATAAATCCAAGAAAATAATCTTGTTCTAAAACTGGAAATATTTTAAATAATTAATTTTTTTTTACTACTGCGCTGGGCCGGGACTTCCTTACCTTTGGGTGCCCCCTGCAGCCGGGGGCCTATAGTTACGCTCCTGGTATGCATTCATTTTCTAGCCACCCTTACCGAATGTTTTTAATTGTAGAAAAAACTTCAAAAAATAGTCGGTAATGATTTTTAAACTTAGTTCTCAGATGTACGATGCTAACTGAAAAGATAAAACAGACATGATATGTACTATATAAACTTCAAACTCCAAATTTTAATTAAAATTATCTTATATATAAATAAAAGTTGCTTAACATTATTGTTCCTTTGTTTTTTAAATAAGGTTCTAAAAATAAAACAAACAATATAAATAATAATTATTCCATTTCCAAAAACTACTGGTACAGGAAATTTAATTATCTGTACGAAGCTCTCGCTCAATGGAAATAGCTACAAATTTTAAACTAAATTTATTTTCAGAACGAATGTGAGATCTTAAAAAAACTTTTTCTAAATACTTAATTTGAAACTATTTTCCTAATTGATTCGTAAATGTTCCGCCAGTGAATACTAGTTTTATCAACCCTATCTCAATCGTTGGCATACTTGGGAGCATTAAAAAGAGTTAAAATGGTTGTGAGCGTATGGTAGCGAACCACCTGCGCAACTGTCTTATCAGAATGCAGTTTTCTACATAATGGCCATGCGGGCACGTGTCACATCTTTTCTATTTTTATTTATTAATTCGTAACTTTGTCTGTAACGGATGTTTCATTACGAGGTATATTTCATAAAAGACATTTTTATTGTAAAAGAAATTTCCCACAAATTGACTTAACGACATATAATAAATAATATAATCCGATAAATAAATCACATTAGAGGGAGAGCAAACTTTTAGGGAAATTGAGTCTGATAAGAAGGGTGGAGAATACCTGAATAATACGTGCGATGGAAAACTATTTATTTCACATAAACTGTTTTTTCCCATAATATTTTTAAAAAGATGAACAACTTTTTTATTTGTAAGAACAGGGATAAGACACATACCATACATTGTATAGCAACTTAACTCTAAACCTACCCATATATTTGGTTATAAGTATTATTACAAAAACAACTTATTTGTCTAATTTTGTGCTAAAGGCAAATTTTAAACTTGTTTGATCTTGTGTAAGTTATTAATATTAAACATGGTGAACCAACGAAAACTTTACAAACCGATTTTGAGGCCTTAAACTGAAAATCTGGAAAAACTCTCGAACCCGTCAATGTTTAATTTGGGAGGAATCTATTTTTAGCTTTAACCCCCTAGCAGAGGGGAGAACAACCCTCGAAATTTGATTAGGGGAAAGAGGTCGTGCTATACCTCTTTTTAAAGATCTTATCGAGTTCTTTATGACCCTATAATTTCGCCATATTATTTTTAATGACAATGATATGACAGCTTGTTAAAATTTGTTAGAGATTTGAAGGTCTGGATATAAATTAAACTTAATTTTTTACGTTTTTGTGAACTAAATCGAAGAACTCTCGGACCCGTCGATTTCTTATTCGAGGGGGAACAACTTGCTGCTTTTTTTATTCCCGTAACTTTAAACCCCTAACGGGGGGGAAGGACCACCCCCTGATTTTGTGTCATTTTGAAGATCTCATCGAATATTATTTGACTCTAAAATTTCGCATCAAAATTTTCATCGATACCGAAATAATAATAATAGTAATAATAAGATGTTTATTAGTTACCAATAAATACAGACAACGAATTAACTTAAAATAATAATTATTATTATGATAATAATCATGGTAACTAACGGGCCTTGTTTTTAGATTTCAGGGGATGTTCATTCCTTGGATTCTGTTGAGGTTAAAAATATAAGAAATGAAAAAGATTAATTATTATTAATTATAAAAAGCACACACTAAAAGAAAAAATGGAAGATGGATAAGGATAGGGAAAAAGGAAAGCATTAGGTTTCAAATTTAGCATTTTGTGGCATAGGCAATCAATTAAATACGGTTTAGAAGTAGTTTGGTTTTTCTCTTGAAAACTTTTTCTGAGACAGTAAACTCATCTATTTTAAATTTGTTTATTAAATGTGCAATTAGAAAAAGACCTTTTTGAAAAATTCTTTGTTGTGTGACGGTATAGTTAATAGATTTTTTCGTCTTATATTAAGATTGTGCACATCAGTACGATAAGTTATTTTTTTGTGTAAATGTTGGAGTCTTAAACTTAAGAATTTCATAAAAAAGAACAAGAGCATGTAAGACTCGCCTATCGTGCATATTTAACCATTTTGCTTCTTTTAACTTATGAGAAATGTGTTCACGTCTTCTTATACCAAAAATAAGCCTTAGACAGGAATTTTGGAGTTTTTGTAATCTATTAGCATCAGCATTATCAAGACACGGTCCACAGATGGTGTTACAGAAATTTAATGGTGATAACAGTAGTGCATCACAAAGCATTTTCTTAATGCTATAGCTCAAAAAGTGCCTTTGCGAAAATATTGTTTTTAAGGCGGAATATCCACTTTTTAGTTTAAGAGTAACATGTTCTTTAAATCTAAGTTTATGATCCATTATGAGTCCCAGATTTTTGGCAGAGTTTTTAAAATCTATTGGATCGTTATTTATGTGTAGATTTAAGTTATCTAAAATATTCATTCGATTGTTATCACTACAAAGAAGAATAGCTACTGCTTTGGTTGGGTTAATCTTTAAAAGGAGCTTTTGAGTTTCACTAGATAAAGTGATCAAATCCGCGTTAAGGCACCTATTGGCCTAGGCTATATCAGTACTTTTAAATGAATAATATACCTGGGTATCATCTGCGTAGCAATGATGGCTACAATATCGAAATTTATTTATTAATTGCGACTTATAGAGAGTATATAGTAATGGGCCCAGAATGCTACCTTGAGGCACCAAAAGGCAACATTAAGGGCTTTCGACATTTAACCATCAAGTACTACTCTTTGTTTTCTGTTTGACAAAAAAGACGACACCAGTGCCACCGCAGAACCGCTAAATCCCAGACACTGCAACAAAGCCGTGGTTGACCATGTCAAAAGCTTGAGTAAAATCCAAAAGAACCAAAACAATAGCTAGATTATTATCAAGGGCTTTAAATACATCATCCGTTACCTGAGATAATGCGGTTGCACAACCATAACCTTTACGGAAGCCAGACTGATATTCAGGGATCAAATTACTAATATTTAAATACTCAATTATTTGCTGTTCCATAATTTTTTTTAATAGTTTAGAGAGAACTGGAAGAATCGATATTGAACAGATTTGTTTAAATTCAGTAGGATTTTTAACTTTAGGCAACGGAATAACATTGGCTTCCTTCTATTGATCAGGAAAATGATTTTTTTCTAAACAAACATTTATAATGTGAGTTAGTGGATTAATTATGGCAGGACAACAAAGTAAAATAAGTGTAATATTTAAATTATCAGCTCCAAATGCTTTACTCTTTATGGTTTTTAGAATGGAAATTATTGTATCTTGCGTTATCAGCCTAAATTTAAATTCATTTTGTGTAATTTTATGTTCCTTAAAATTTTTAATAAATTCTTCATCAGGCTTATTGTTATTTTTATTTATATTAGTAAAATAAGTATTAAGTTCATCTACATTTTGCAAGGAATTGGGAAGTTGTGTATTTTGTTTAATTTAATTTATATTATTAATAAATTAATTAATTAATAGAAATATTAATTTTGTTTAATTCTTGCCATGCTTCTTTATTACTGCACACTCCAAACCTCTATGTTAAATAAGCCTTTTTTTCCAATCTGTTTGTTCTAGTAGTAAGATTTCTATACTGTTTGTATGTGTTCCAGTCCTCCCAATTTTTGGTGTTTCTAAACTTATTTAAGGCCCTATTACGAAGCCTCTGCATTAATCTAATATTAGGAGTAATCCATGGTCTGTATGGCTTATTTTTACCTCTGATATTTTTTAAGGGAGCATGCAGGTTTATAACGTCGAATAATGATTGGTTGAAAAAATCAACTTTGCTATTTATGTCCGCCATATGATACATTATGTGCCAAGGTATTAGTTCGATATCAGATTGAAATCGCTCATTGTTAACACTTTGTAAATTTCTGTACATAAAGTTATAAATATTAGATTTGGGTTCACCAAAATTTATGTCGCAATATATGAGCATATGGTCCGATACCTCAACATCCCCTATTTCCTCAAACCTCAATTGAATCTATATTTGAAAAAAGGAAATCAATTAAGGACATATTTGTATTTGATATTCTAGTAGGTTAAGTTATATGCTGTTGCAAACCATAGACCTCAGTAATTTCACATAACGGTGCTGTGCTTTTGTATTTAATTCGAGAAGGTTTAAATTAAAATCACCTAGCAATAAAAGAGAATTATAGACAGTATAAAAATCGGTCATAATACTTTCAAGACGAGAATAGAATAAGTTTAAGTCACTCTTAGGAGGACGGTATATATTGCCTATTAAAATTTTTGTGTTGTTTACTTTTATTTCAATCCAAATATGTTCTAGAAAAGGGTAGGTTTCTCTAAGCATAACACGAAACTCAGTACTTGCTTTTATATACACAGCAACACCACCACCCCTGATCGGCGATATCTGCATGTAACCATGTATCAGACACACCAATCAAATCATACTGAAAGTCGGCTACATGGCCTTGAAAAATGTAAAAATTATTTGACAGTGATGTTGCATTAATATGCGCCCACGAAAACATTTATCATAAAAACAAAAAACGAGGTACTTATCCCTGTTAAAAACAAACAAAAAAAAGGAGTAAAAAGGTACGAGGATAAAGGAAAGGAGGTTACCAAAAAGTATATGCTTAGTTAGAAAAAGAAATTTAAGTAAAAACCAACTGCTTATAATTAATTATACAAATATCACCCTAGCAACAAGGAAAAAACTAAAACAAAAAAAATTATTTCACTCCTAGAAGTCTGCGCTCCGATAATTAAAACCGGCGACACTAGTACAAAAAGTAGCACACACAAAACTGTATTACCTAATAAAGTAATAATTTTAGTTAACATTTTTACTTTAAGTAATGAAAATATTTCATATAAATATTTCTAGCATTGTTTAGATTTACATATTATTATTAATTATTAGAGTTTGTTTGAAAATGTACCTTAAAAACATATGCCCTATAAATATACTTAACGTGAATAAAATCTATTTCTATGTACAGTACCTTTTATGTCCTTAAAATGCGTATTGCACCCACATATAATATCAATAAGAATTTCACATTTTAATCACCATTAATTAAATCATTAAGTGAA
Source organism: Kuschelorhynchus macadamiae (assembly GCA_030620095.1). Taxonomy (NCBI): domain Eukaryota; kingdom Metazoa; phylum Arthropoda; class Insecta; order Coleoptera; family Curculionidae; genus Kuschelorhynchus; species Kuschelorhynchus macadamiae. The sequence continues at coordinate 2,828,705 of JAUTXW010001521.1, forward strand.
GTAAATGAATCATTAAATGAAAACTAAAATAGTGAAAGAGGCAATGTGGAAAAAATGTCTACTTAATAACCAACAAAAAGACTACTTACTTTTGTAATCAGTTTATTAAATGCTGGAAATTACCACCGTTCACTTCCATGCACTAAAATAAGTTGTGTTCCTGTACATTATGCAGCATTTCGGGTGTAGTTTGAGGGCATTCTTTAATTATACGGTTTTGCCGATCATCCAGTGATTCGTGCTTGGTAGCATAAAACTTAGATTTCAGATAACCCTATAGAAATAAGTCCATTGGATTCAGATCAGGTGACCTGGGTGGCCCCTCAATATGTCCTTTTCTTCTAATCCAGCTTTGAGGAAAATTTTCCCTAAAAATTGTCGCACTGGTTGTACAAAATGAGGTGGGGCTCATCAATCTTGTTGAAAAATGATCGTATGATGGGTCTTCTTCATTCCCCAATACTTGCACGAGGGCTGGATAAATAGCATTCTCTAATAATTCCAGATAAATTTCATTGAGTTTACCGGGTAGAAAAAAGGGACCGTTTTCCATAAATATCCGTCCAGACAGGACGATGCAGATGGTAAATAAATAATAAAATAAAACTTCTAATAACATAAGTTTTCAATGTGACCGCCGTTTTTCTCGAAACAACATCGATAACCCCTTTGTAGCCTTTCTAAACTTGCTGTTACAATATGATTTTCCTAGTTAAGGCGGTTTATTTCATCGACAATTTTTCCCATGATCTCTTGAATATTTTCGTTTCGTTGTCTGTATACGACGTTCTTCAAATGGCCCCAAAGAAATGTATCCAAAACTGAGAGGTCGGGGCTATTGGGCGGCCAAGCATATGTTCCATTTCGCCCTATCCATTCGTTATGGCGCGGATTTAAAAATTGAACCACATCATGCACGGCATGAGGAGGCGCCCCATCATGTTGCCAAATTAAATTCTGATATTCTGCCAATTGTAAGTCTTCCAAAAAATTTTCAATTTCGTTTTCTAAAAACTCATAATATCTGTGCCCATTTAAAGTCCCGTTAAAAAATATTGGTCCCAAAATTTTATTGTTTTTAATCCCACACCAAACATGAATAGAATTCCTCCCTTGAAATTTAATAGTCTGGAACTTTTTTGGATTTTCAACGGCCCAGTGGTGACTATTATGTCTGTTGAATACTCCCGATGTTGTGAAAGTAGCTTCGTCGGTCCACACAATATTTTTGAATAAATCAGGGTCTTCGTTTTCTTGCCGAATTACCATTTGAGAAACAAATTGGAAGCGAAGTTCTTTTTGTGCCGGTGTTAGGTGCTGAAGTGGAAGGATACGAAAAGGCCTAAATTTATGAATTTTCAGAGTCCTGTGAACAGTCCCTCGGGTAACTCTTCTGCGCCTTACACCGCCACCGTACTGAACTTCCCGAACTGCATCCGAAATAGATTTGGTTGGATTAACTTGAAAATAATTTATAATGGCCTGGTCTCGATTTCTTCTTCTTTGTATATTTCTTTTTCTATCATGTAAAGTTTTATTTTCCTCAAATAGGTTTTTTATCCTTAGAATTGTATTGATGGATATATTTCTATGAAAATTTGCAATAAATCTTCTTCTTGCTTCTCTTGCATTTTCTTGGCACTTGTAAAATAGCATAACAATCTGTAGTCTCTCGTCCAAAGAGTATTTCATTTCGATCAGAGTCAAATATATATTTTTTAGGTGAAAACTTCGACAATAATTAAAATAATGTCAATTTTTATTGACAAAGCATTCAAACGTCATTTTACCTTGATCACCTATACCAACCTATCGTATATTTTAAACAGGTGAAGCTAAAATTTTAGTTTGTAAAACATTAAAATGTAATATAAACAGCTATCGCAAAATCAAATCTTTTAATCAGAACGGACATAAAAAAAAATCACTCTTTTCAACAATCGTATAAAAAACGATACATTCCATTTAAAAAACACCTGATGCATAGCGTAACTCTTTTGTTTCTGGTTCAAATATTTTTTCGATGACATTTTTGGATTCTACAAGAAAAAATACATCGATTGGCTATTTTGAATTTTTCCAAAATACAAGAAAGGTCGAAAATAGGTCCCTGTTCAGTCCTCGCTGGAACACCCTGTACTTCACGAAATAGTCTTATGTACGCCTATTTACAATGCCGTTAAGGTAAAATGAAAAGTCATCCGAAAAACAGATATCGAACATATAGTTTTGATTATTGTTAAAAATTTCACTGACCAGTTCAACTGGAATCGGCAATCGAAATCATGCTCATTTAGTTCCTGAACCAATCGCATCTTAAAAAGATGGAATTTATGTTGTTTACGGATTCTCCTCATTGTTGTGCGTGATACACCAGATACGTCGGATAATTTCCTAGTACTAAGGGTCACATCCATTGATACATGACCTAAATCAGCCATTTTCCTCGCTTCATCTCTTCCATGCGGCCTCTTTTTTTTTCCGACTAAACCAGTAGCGTCAAATTTGTCAACAAGTTGTAAACAGCGAATACATTTTTCAAGGATGGCGTTTAGTAAATAAAGCCGCTATAACTCACGCAGAGTCGTTATTTTTAAAAAACAATTTTATAATTTCCACCCTTTCCTCCACGAAATAAGCCATTTTAATTCCACTAAAAATTAACATTCGATTTGACACGGTTGTAACGTTCTTAAAAATTTCCGATAAACTGAGGTAAAAATGAGTAAAAATGCTAAAATTCAATTTTTGGTTTTGCCAAATGATGTTGATTTCAAATAGCATCACTAAACTCATTTTTTATAAATATGTACTTAATAAGATCCGAAAATTTGTCATTTTTGTAACTATGTGTTCCCAAACAGCATCGACACTGCTGACAATTAAACTTTTCCTCCTATCGAGAATAGATACCGAGATCAGAGAATATGCGTTAAGTGTAGAAATAATAAATTAGTTTCCATAACTGTAATTACAAAGCAATAAAACATTTTTTTTTCTAAATATAAGCATTTAGAATTTGGTAGATAAGAAAATCAAAACTTGAAAAATAGGTTACAATGTAAAAGTATTTGAAATTCATTCCATGAAAAGTTATTTTTAAAAAAATAGAATTCTGTAATCTATTAATAAATAATATAATACTTGCAAAGACAGGGAGAGCATGGCTCCCGTTGCCCTCACCCCTATGGCCGTCCATCTGCTAGATGATACTTTTGTAAATTTATAAGGTGCATCTTTATATATTATACTGTTTAATTTAAACTACTACTACACTGTTTTGCTTTAATCAGACCCATAATACTCGCTTTCTTACATACATATGGAAAATGCATGCTGGTTAATTTATTCTTAGGCTAGACAACTACCAGACGCGTGCAGCATCCTTAACTATGTTTCTAGGTTAGGCGCATTCTTAGATGTCTAGCCTGGCAAAAACATTTTTCAAATCATCATTAAGTCATTACAGAACTGATGCTGGTAGACTCTTCCTTTTCTCGTAAAAGATATTTCTACAACATTTCTTTGGTCACGCACAACTATTAATTGGTACCAATATATTTTTTTTTTGATTTTTTTTTAGATCGGTTTTCGCTTTTATAGAAAATTTAGGCATAGACCAGCTAAACAATTTTGAGTATGTTAATTTTATCGCTAATTATATTTTAGCAATAGTGAAACATTTAATTTGAAATCCCTATTCTTTGGATTTTTCAATTTTTATAATTATGTGTCCGCAAATGCTCTGTTTTGGAGATACAGGTAGGCTACATTTTGGCAGTTTCAAACAGCTTTTATTTTTAAACCGTGGGCATAGGTATCGGTAAGCATCTTTGACTTTCTTAATAAAAAAAATAATACCCAACTGATTTTTTAAATTCACTAACTTTATTGTTTAGACGAAATGAAAATACACAAAAAGTGGTTATTTTATAAAAAATCAGTGGCGTAACATTTTTTAACTAAAAAAAACAGGGAAGATGACCATAGTCAAACTAAACTTTTTAACTATTCCAAGTCGTACTAAAACTGCACCAGTAAGCTGTGCAAAGGCGTGCATTAAAATAGAATTTGTTTTTTTTTCGAAAACAATTTGTATCATGAAATACTATAAGGTTTTTTTCGTTTATGTTTACTTGTGTTAAACGATAAAGCTAGTAAAATTTTTAAAAATCAGTGGCGAACCATTTTTCCTTATTAAAAAGTTAGGGGTGTTTATCCATACCTACGCCCATGGTTGAACTAAAAATTATATAATACTGTCAAAATGAAGCCTTTAATACCTATCAGTTTTACTATTCAGTGTTTACTGCTATGGGATTATTAAAAAATCCAATTTTTTTAAATTTTTAATACACACTGGGTATTAAAAATCTCAAAAAGGAGTCACCTTCTTTTCTGAATCCCGAGCCAAAACAAATAAAACTGCTCATATAATTCATAGTATGTTAGTTTGTCGCCCGAAGCGGTCATATATTCTGAGCAGAGGCTGTCAAAAACGTCAAAAAACGCTATAATCCTCACGATAGGATACCAGTCATTTTTTTGTGAAATTGTTTATCACTTTACAATATAAATTGAAAAAGAAAATGACAGCAGACGGCCTCGTTTAGAACGCAGATGACAACAAAATTAAAAAAAAATCTTATATTTTTTAAAATTCGGCATTCAAAATCGATCTAGTGGATATCATATTACTGTTCATGTATAATTGTTTTAAAAGTAGTATGTAATAAAATAACAAAGGTCTGTCTCTGATAAATGGTCGCATAACATCAATAGTAAGAAAGTAATAAAGCAACTGAGTACCTCAAGTCCAATCTTTTAATAAACTTTTTAAGAGTTTATTTACTATTTCGGAATAAATAATATTTGATTGAAATTTATCCTTCTGACTTTCTAAAGCTCAAATTTGGAATTTAATGTAGTTTTATTACATTGATATGGTAGTAAGTAATAGGGAAACCAGTTATTATTGCCTATTTAAAATCTTAAAGGAATATATTAAGAAATACATATATCTAACTCCCTAAACTATACTATACGACACACATATCGCTAGAAGCTGGTCTTAAATCAGATACTCTAGTAACATATCAATATTATTTATTTAAATCTAGGAGAAAAACTGTCTTTGGCTTTCTAGTTTTGTATTTCACTGCTGTTATAATGTTACTGGCTCTGATGCTTTGTACATACCTTCTTTCAACATATATTAACATCAGAGACAGAGGTCTTTTCTCAATTTGGCTATAAAATACGGAACTTTTACCCTCAACAAAATAGAAGGCGTCTTTAATTAAACCGCTGAAATGAAGCTCCAATTGCCGAACAAAGTTCTGAAATTGTGAAAAAAGGTAAATTCTATTTCTTTATGGAAATGTATTACAAATAATTGTAAAAACTAATGAATTTTGTTAATCTGTTAATAATAATTGTAAAAACTAAAGCAGTGAGTACTTTTACTTCCATTATAAAGAGAAGTATTGTAATAGTGAAAAAATCTCCCTCCGAGATTTCTCTATATGTAGTCTCTAGATGCCGAACAACATGTTTTCTCCGTTGGTCGGTCTATCTGTCTGTCGGGTTGTCTGTTCACGACAAAAAATGGCGGCCTAGTGATATGGTAAAAAATTTATTTCTAAAAAACAAATTACCCAATTTACCTCAAAATTTTATCAAGATAGCGTAACATAATGGCGGCCAAATAAAATGTTTTGAATCGTGAAAAAATCATCTGGTCTTACATATCTTTACGTTTTAGCGTTCTTAGATGCCAAAAATATACGTTTTATCAATTCCGTCAGTCTGTCTACTCATCCGATTAGCTTGGAATTTTGATCAAATATAAAGGATCACATGGGGATGACTTGGAAGTATTTTAATAAAAATCTAATTTGGCGGAAAAAGATGGAGGGCTAGTGAAACGTTAAAAAAATGTTATTAAAAAATTAAATATCCAAATTACCTCAAATTTTGCACAAAAATCAAGTGTTACATAGAAATGAACTGGTAACATTTTGGTATGAATCCAAGATAGCGAAAGAAAAGGGCGGCCTAATAACCTATTTAAAAAGTCAGTCTGAAAAAACTACTTATTAAATTAATTTCAAATTTTGTGTGAGCATGTGTTGTGGTTTAAGATAGGGAAATAAAATGGCGGGCAAATAAAATGTTTAAGAAATCAACGTAATAAAAATCTTCTTATTCAATTGACCTTAAATTTTGCAGAAAAGCTAAATGTGATATAGGAATAAACTGGTACGAACTCATCATGACGGAACAAAATGGCGGTGCGTGTCCATGTAAAAACTACTTGTTTAATTTATTTATACCCAAAAATCGAGTTTGGCATAGGTAGAAACTAATAAAATAATGATAGGTATCCAATATAGTGGAACAAAACGGTGCCAAGTATAAATGTTTGAAAAGACACTATATATTTTTTACTAAATGAATATGTATCGAACTAAATTGGAGGGAAGTCCCGGCTAAAGGAAATTTCCCGATCTTTCTATATAAATGTCTTAATAAAATAATTGTATAACTAGACAATTTATTGTACAATTGTAAACAAATATATTTTTTGTAATTTTCGTCATTTCTTCCACATTTCAACAAACTATCTGTAGTTATGATATAATATTTGAAAAGCAAACCATCGTTATAGAGCCAAAATCTTATGTTAGGTACTCCATCTGCCAAATAAGTGCTTGATAAAAGTTTCTAAAATATGTGAAATTAAAACGTGCGCAACTAAAAATCCATTTAGGTAAAAAAAATTCGCGGTTTTATTTAAGGTAAAATGTTTGAAAAATATACACAATACCCGAATTTTAATGTCTAATTACGAAATCATGTTTTCTACATGAATTTATCAGTTACTCATACATTCTGAATACATGCCAGCAAATGGCAGTCTTTTTCCACTAACAAAAAATGGCGTCAAAGGTACTAAAGCTAATACTGTCAATTTGTCATTGTTTTGCCTATTTCTGAAACTCTTTAGCTCGGAGCGATATAAACTGACCTTGAAAATAGGAAAGAGAATTTTGAAAGAAGTATTTCATAATCATATTTCATGACACGTAGATGTGAGCAAAGACCTGGCTTTCTCAGTTGCAGCTTGTGATAACCAAGAAAAACTAAAGCCTACTGGGCTAAAATGCGTATTGGGTTTATGATTTTGTTTTATGAGGGTATTACAAAGCCTTGGATATAAATTTTTTTTTCAAGTTAATTTGGCTTATTTTATAGCATCTCTAATACCACGTAAAATAACACTTTTTTGGCATTCATAACCCTTTTAAAGCAGGCACGTCGCCAGGGAGGGTGTCCTGGAGGTCTGGATCCCCTCCGAAATTTTGAAAATGTGTTGATAAAGGCAGGCTACTTACTTATTTTTCAGAATTTTGAACGTTTGGACCCTCCACAAAATTTATTTCTGGTTTGGACCTCTCCAAAAAAACTGAATTTCTAGCTAAAAGTCTTAAAGGCTTCATGAAAATATTTTACATTCAAAAATGTTATTTGGGATCTTATTACTACCATGTACATCTTATCATTTATATTTGAATGTGTAAATCTTTGTTTTATTTAATTAAAATACGACAAAAGTTTGCTTAAATGTCCTCGATTTAACAAATAACAGTTCAGCACTCATATAAAAACCATACACAGTTATCTACAATCAGCATTCAAACCTAACACGTTATGTGACGACCGAAACAATCCAAATCAAAAAATAAATAATAAAAAACCACATGTGTAGAACTCACACATGAATAGGGACAGACCACCTTTAAGAACGGATCCAAGCTGTGAAATATTATCACTTTATTATTCTTGGGATCTAATCGGTGTCAAATCAAAGACGTCTCGATAGGGCGCTGAGGGCTGAAAAAAGCTGCGAAGGGCGAACGAAGGGGTTGGAAGGACGACCGCTTGCCGAGATTTAACGGTAGCAACTTATCGGCGTTTTTTTCTTGTTCTACTACAGGTTTCGATTATATTAAGAAAAACTGTTTTGGCGAACATTTTCTGAAAATTTCAATCGCTTCTGAAATAAAAAAAAATCATCTTTAAAAAATATGACAAATTTGGCGTCTTCCACAATTTAGAAAAAAATAATAATATTGTTAATATTAATTAATGTTATAATAACTCTATAAAGAGAAAACATATTTTATATGCCAAAAAAATTAAATATTTCTGACATGTTTTTATCGTAATTAAAAAAACTAATTGATGTGGAAATAAAAATTATACATTTTTAACAGACTGGTTTTTCCATTTAGGGCTACCCTATATAGGGGGGGAAAAACATGTTTTTATGTACAAGAGAAGATACAGATGAATTTAACGCATTTCACTGTTTTTTTTAACTAACCGCTTTAAAATAAAAATATTTGTGTTTGCCTCTGTATATAACTTGACGTTTTTCCTTAAAAAACAAGTATCCACGCCAATGACTTGTACAATTGTTTAATAGCGAAATATTACCGCTTAAACAAAAATAAAATAATTTTTGCGAGTTCACGTTTAAAAAAATTTACTATTTTGTTAGCGTCTTATGTATTTTATGTAAAAAGTTAAAACAAATATGATTATATATTTTCGCTTATTGGGAGCTGTTTCAGCCCCTTAGAGCTGCCCCGTATAGTAGAAAAAAGAAAAATGTCTATATAAAAATAAATTTGTTTTTCGGAATATCAAACTAATTTCTTTTAAATACATATATTAGAAAAAAAATCAAGTATCTACGCCAATAACTTCTAAAGTTTGTTGATGTGAAAATATTTACCCTAACATTTCTGATCTTAATTTGATTAAGATTAGCTTGCGCGTTCTTAAAATGTAATTTTTTTATTTATTCAAATATATTATCTCTTAAAAATATGGATGGTATACGCCCACGACAGATAAACACTTGTGTTGTAATATTACACACAAAAAAGTGTGTAATATTACATATTCCTAATTATTGAACATTTCTTCGGTCTACAAACAATTAAAACAAATTATTTTTACTCTATATGTACAGGAGTCCTATTTATATTTTACACGAAGTAAATTGTTGTTTTAAATTTAACACTCTGGATACTTTCACTTAAGTCTAGTTTACATTAGTCAAGTAAACGGAGTAAACAGTTAATAAAACGAATTAATCTTCGGATAAACGGGAGAGTATCGGTGATTCAAGTGATAAAGCACTTACTTAGCCTAGTAGGTCGCCTACCACTTCTTACTATGAACTTGACTGGCACTTGATCGAAGTAATCTTGCTGGAGAGCTTACAATAAATTAAAATAACAAGTCGAGTTATCAATTAGAAAAAAGTTTTGGGTTTTTTTTTGTTCTATTCTGGTATTTTTACTGTGTCTTTAAGTAAAAAATATTGATGTTTTCTGATTTAACTAGTAGTTATACTCAGCACAGAGAAAAATAAAGAGGGGAAAGGGTGTTACTTTCAAATTCGTTTAGCATTACTAATTTTTAACAAACAAATTTTCCTCCCTATAAAATGACGTTTCTGTTCCAAACCATCAATCAACATTTTGCAAGCAACTGGTTCTACACTAAGCAACCATTGACCTAACAGGTTATATGGATTACTCCCGTCACATATGTGCAACATTTTACTATCATGCCAACGCGTGAGAGAGATGATGCTAATAAAGGCAGAAATCCCACTAGTTGCGAGGGAGATAAATTTCTGCCTGTATTAGCTCCACCTCTCTTGCAACTATATGGGATTTCCACCTTAATTGACATCATCTCTAGAACACTGCGTTGGAGTCAATGATGCGTTGTCCATTATCCTATTATATCTATGGAAGCAACGCTCGAAGTAGTAATTCAAAAATTGGAGCTAAATTCAATGGGGCCTACTTTTTTATTTTTTGAAGAAAAAAAAAATTTCGACAGGTGATCACGTGATAGGTGGTATATTTGGCTACTAATTATTGTAATGTAAATTAGCTAAGACGTAAATTGATTCATATACACCGTGTTTTTAAAAGGCGTGCAAAAAGGGGAATATTTGAACCGACCTAGAAGTTTTCTGCAATGATTTGAATGCATGTAACATTTATTTTTAAATACCTTATATTGATATCTCTAGAAATGGTTTAAATTTTGTTGTTGTCTTTATTACCAAAGGAGATGTACAGAATTTTCTCAAAATTTGACAGTGACGTTTTTTTTGTGCTAGACTAGAAGAAATCTTTACCACATCTAAATCAATTTTTGTAGCTCAAAATTTGAGGGTATTTATATAGGTAATGTGGAAAAAATATTCGTTAATAATTAGTAGCCATATATATATATATATATATATATATATATATATATATATATATATATATATATATATATATATATATATATATATATATATATATATATATATATATATATATATATATATATATATATATATATATATATATATATATATATATATATATATATATATATATATATATATATATATATATATATATATATATATGAAATTCGTTTTTTTTTCTTCAACCATAGTAAATAGTGTAAAATTTAAAAAACATTCACTCAAAATATTTTACATTAAAAACAATGTGTAAAATGAAAAATACAATTAAAACAAATTAAAATTATACATAATACGCACCTTGGAAACAGGTCAATCTTAAGAGTAGTTTTGAGATAAACAACAATTTCTATATATTTGGAATTTTGATAGTTTTTATATAAAAACGAGACATTTTCTCTTTTTTTTTCCTTTACTTAAATTTTATGATTGGAATACAAAGTTTGGGCGTATGCTATTACTGAAATGTACAGGGTTTTATGTGAGAAATGGTTTATTTATGTGTATATTAATTTACTTAGATATTAGGTATTAATACATCATCTTTTTGATATTTAATTTGTATCATTTGTTTTATTGTGAGTTTCGATAATTAATTTCTTGCTCTAAAATTTAGGTGTGTGTAAAATCGAATTCATGTTTTTCTAAAAATGTATCTTTTTTAAGTGCAGTTAATGTATTTCTTGTATATTTCTGACTGTTTAATCTACTACCAAGTAATATGTTGTCATTCCTATGTACTTTTTTGGGCAATTTAGATATGGAACTGAGTACACTAGGTTTGATTTCCTTTGAAGAAGAGAAGTGAAACGACTGTTTAATTTCTTCTTTTGTTTCTGTGTTTTATGACAGACTGTTGTATCGTATTTAGAGAAGATATGATTCAGTTTTTCTGATAGACCGTCTGTGTAGGGCAATGCAACGTATTTAGTATTAACATTTTCTTTTCTTTTGGGGCTTTCTTTATGTTATTACAAAATAAATGAGTTCGTTGTTTAAGGATAGTAGTTATTTATTAAATTCTCCTTAACTTTCTTTAAAAACTCTGGACGATATTTTGGAGAAGTAAGTGAGATGGCACGATCGGTCAGACCAATACTGACGCTATTTTTTGACTCTTTGGATAGTTAAATAACAAATACCGGTATAACCACGTCTTTTTTGTATACCACTTGTTTTTTATGTTTTGATCTTTTTTATTTCTGAATAGAGGTAAGTCTAGAAAATTAATTTTGTGGGAGCAATTGCTGTCGGCAGCTGCCTCTAGGAGAGACATTTTCTCTTTCCATAGAGTGTCTTCAAATCCAATGTTTGATTCTATAATTATTTTTATCTTTTGGTTAGACATTCAATTTTTCAGTCACTCGAAAAAAACTCTTTCAGTCATAGCTGTAATTCCAGGGACTGTAATGAACTTGAAATCCCTGCTTACAGAGTATTTATATCCAAACAAAAAAGTAAACTGTTTGGTTCTAGAATTCTATAATTGATTACTGTAGAGATGAAAAAATTGAATTCTAAGAAATTTAAATAGAGCATTAAAATATTATTTGGTGAAACCTCCATTCTAATCAGTCATCGAATATTACGACTCCTCCAGTAGTTTTGGTTTGTATTGTTTGTTTGTATAAGGAGTTTTTCGCCACAATCATAATACAAAATTAAAATATTGAAACATGTTTATCTATTTACCTTAAAATTTTCATATGTAGTCTTTAGTTCTGGGTCCACTATGAAGGTACCCGGGGGAAAGCCTGCCTCCTTTAGTAAAATTAAAAATAGAAAACTAAAATCCAAAAATAGTTTTTTTCTTAAATCATGAATCCGCCACTACGAAATCATCGTAATTATTTAGGTGTTAAATTGCGAAGTAAAATTTAATTTTTTGTTTATCTATATTATATATTTGTTAGTTAGTTTGATATTTTGACCAATACCATTCTAGGTAAACAGGTTTTAATTGTATTTTTTTTAATGCATTTTTCTGTTTTTGTTATATGTAATATAAAAATTATGATTATGTGTGTTTTCGTTCCCCAAGGAAATCTGTTGACAGCATGCTGGAGAAATTGGAAACTATACTGTGTAAGTACTTTGATGAACAGTGTCTCTTTTTCATAGCTGGAGATTTCAATTTAGATGTTAAAAACCAACATGATAAAAATTGTACTGAATTTGTTTCTTTAATGCAGTCATTTAATATGTATCCAACTATTTTAGAATATACTAGAGTCTGCAGGACCACTCAAAGTTGCCTTGATAATATTTTTACAAACTGTTCCTCTTCCTTTGCAGAGGTATTAGACACTCATGTATCGGATCATGCAGGACAAAAATGAACTTTTGAGGTAAGGGTAAGTAAAAAAAGCCCTGAAATAAAAAGACGGATATTTAGCTCCCGCAATAAAGAAAATTTTAAGGCTTATCTGTCTGTGGACAACCAGAGTCCCTTGTAAAATCTCAGTGAGAGTGTTTTATGAATACTCTTCTGGATGTCTTTAATTATTGTTTTCCCATTAGGCAAATAAAGCCAACACCTAGGTTTGTCGTGTGCGATAAGGGTCCGGAGATAGTTGCTTGCCAAAATCTGCTGGATATTCTGTTAGTTCTGGACAGGTCTGGTGAGGGCTTTTCTGAAATGCACAAAAAAAGAAGCATGAATACAATTCACTACTTGCAAAAGCTAGGGCATCACGATATCGAGATTATATAAATAATGCTATCAATAAATCAAAATGTATTTGGCAATTAGTAAGAAAAGTAAAGGGAAAAACTGCCAAGGGCAGTGACTGTCAGATTCTTGGATATCAGAATAGTACATGTCAAAATTTTATCAACTTTGTCACTCATGCAGCATTACAGATGGCTCTCTAATGAAGGAGGGATCTGGGGCGGGAATTTATGGGGAGAGTCCCAGGGCAAGAATTAGTCTTGCTCTTGGACGGTATGCGACTGTATATCAGGCTGAGATTACAGCAATCTTGGACTGCGTACAGGAAAACCTTTCCAGAGGATACCACGACAAGCATATCTATATATGCTGTGATAGTCAAGCCGCGATTAAAGCTCTGTCCTCGAACAGGGTCAATTCGCTGCTAACACTTGAATGCAGGAGAGCCCTAGAGAGGCTGTGTGAGTCCAATAGGGTTAGCCTCATTTGGGTGCCTGGCCATCAGGGCATTGGAGGTAATGAAGGGGCGGATCAGCTGGCTCGGGAAGGTAGCAACACTGCTTTCACTGGGCCGGAACCTGCTTTTGGAATTGTTCCTTCAGCTGTCAAGGCTAGGATTAAGAATCGCACTGTCGAGGAATTCCGTGCTGAATGGACTGAGCTGGCAGGACTCAGACAGTCTAAGGTCTTCATATCAGGCCCTTATAGCCGTTATGAGTCTAATAGACTTCTAAATCTAAACAGAAGTCAACTTAGAACTATTACCGGGGTCCTAACTGGACACTGGCTAGTGAAATATTACCTGCATAAGATTGGATTCGACAACGTTCCATACTGCAGGTTTTGTGCTGAGGTAGATGAAACTACTGAGCATCTAGTCTGTCGATGTGACGCTTTAGTCAACGCCAGACTGCTTTGCTTGGGTGACACCTACGTGGAACCCGAGCTTGTGGGACGTGCGCGACCAGAAAGGATCCTTTCTTTTCTAAAAAGGAGTGGGCTCTTGGCCTGACACGCCTACTTGGGGGGATAGTACAATGGGCCCCAGTGAGCCTAAGTGCTGCCCTTGTCGGGCTCCCCATCTATGTCTATGTCTATGTCACTCATGCAGCTCCAAACCTTTTAAAGAATCTACCCCAAAAAGCATTCACCTATCAAAATGCTGATAACAGCAACTTATTTTTCTCAGCCCCGTAACGGTGCCTGAAATCTTGGGTCTTTGGAAACTAAAAAGTAAGATGAGCTCAGGCCATGATGAAATGTTTTCTAATATTGTGATGAAAATTTGCAGAGGAGCTTGCCGATCCCTTGTGCTACATTATTAATAATTCTTTGAAATATGGTACTTTCCCTAAAAATCTGAAATTAGCCCTTGTGAAACCTTTATATAACAAGGGCTATTCAACTCCTCTTGAAAGTTATCTGTCAATAAGTCTTATTCCCACTTTCTTCAAAATCTTCGAAATGGTATTGTGTAGTAGATTATTAAAATTCTTCTATAGGGAAAAACTATTAAGTGACACTCAGCACGGCTATATCAAGGGAAAGTCTGTGGAGACTGCAGTCTTTGATTTTATCGGAAAGATCTTGGGAGGCTTTAAGGATAAAAATTATGTATGGGTATATTTTTAGACCCAAAGGCTTTGAATGCCTAGATCACAGTGTCCTCTTGGAGAAGTTGAAGAAATATTGGATTCGAGGACCTGCACGGAGTTGGATTAAGTCCTATTTACTGGGGCGAATTCAGAAGGTGGTTGTAGAAGGGAATTAGGTGTTCCGCAGGGCAGCGTTATGGGGCCTTTATTGTTTTTTTTATGTTAATAACTAAAAGATAATCACCCAGAATTCCCATTTGGTGAGCTTCGCCGATGATACAAATCTCTTACTGATTGGATTTACCCGGTCGGATCTGCTCGGTGTCTCAAATGATCTTCTAAAAAGGGCACAAGAATGGTTTGCAACAACTAGTTCTGAATTCCCAAAAAACTAACTATATGTGTTTCAGGACAAAGCAGAGAAATGCTGACATTCCCCAGATAGTTCAGCTCGATTTACAAGATGATACTCTCAGAAAGTACAAAATTTTTGGGTATTCATATAGATCAGCATTTAGACTGGACTGAGCAGGTATAGAGTGTGTGCAAGAGGGTAAGCACTACCTGCTGCTACTTTTGCTCACCTAGCCTCCGTGATTCAAAAGCAAGCCATTCGAATCATGTCGTCATTAAAACGAAGTCGGACCGGTGTAGATTCAGAGCACTTTGTGTTATGACCCTGCGAGGACTGTATGTGTATGAGTGCTTGTATTCTTCTTGAAAAACAGAGATACATTTTTACACTGTGAAATACACCACAATTTGAATACAAGAAATGTGGGTCCTCATAGACTGAGTGTAATTGAAAGGGGTCTTGTATACGCTTGTGTACGTTTCTTTAACAAACTTAGTAGAGACTTGAAACTAGAGATAAACTTTTTAAACAACGTATTCTGGCACTGATTTTGGGTGTGGAAACATTCTGTAAATCAATTTTTAACTTTCAATGTGTAGGATTTTAATGGGTATAATATATTTGTTTTAATTCTGTGAATTATTGTAATGTGTAATATTTTTAAATGCAGTTTGTAAGCATGTTTTTTTAACATATAATAAATACATATTCTTTGAATGGGCAAAGTTCCTAATTATAGTTTACGTAATAGGTTATGGTTTTAACTTTCTTTATGTGACGCTACATCATTTAATTGTGTAGGCATGACTTTTTTTATTAAAGATGTTTTGACTTTGACTTTATTGATTGTTTACTGAGGTAAATACTTACACGTATTTTCTTACTTTCTCTCTATAAATAATATGTAAATTGCAAAACGGCGTAATATAACTATCTTACTATCTATATAAACCAGTTTGAAGCTTGTCATGTAAGGTGCTTTTATAGTGATATATAAAATATATTTCATGGCAAATCACTCAGCATATTAGGAAAAATATTATGTTTTTTTTAATTACTAAAAACCGATAACTGCAACCTTTGCTCTACATATTTCTCTAGGAAGTTTAATTCTAACCATGTCAACAATATTCTAAACACAACACAAAACCCATATCTTAATTAAGACCCAAAAAGATTACAATCTCAAACGGAACTAAGACCTCATTCAAACAATCTCAGATATGCAGGTCATTATTAACAACTCACTGATCACTAAAAAATTTGATTTATTTTTTAACACATATGGACTATTGATTTAGAGATTGTGAGTCTGATTAAGCTGTTCGGTTCCTCTATTGGTAATATGCTGGTGTTAACTGTTGGCTTATCTTTGCAGATCGGCCATTTAGAATGTAAAATATAAAGTGATTAAAATCACGAATTCTGCGAGTATGTGGCTTTACCCAAACCAAGAGGAGTTGCTAGAGATTGTTGTCAATATGATGTTAGGAAAATGAATGATACAAAAGTCCCAAAAGTTTAATTAACAATCTAATCATAACTTATAATAAACATTAAATTTCACGATATACAGAGCTGTCGCAAGTCAATTTGAAAAAGATTCAGCTCTTAAGTTCCAAGTCATTCGAAATATAAAAAAGATTTAAGATTTAAATTAAGTCTTTCTTTAAAAGATTAAGTTTTAATTCAGTATGATTTGAAAATTTTGGTAGCAAATAAGTTAAACAGGAAAATGATTTTAGTTTTGAATCTATTAATTATGTTTTAATTTTTTTAAGATTCAAATCCGAAATCGATATTTCATATTAAGTAATTTTTGCTAGTCATTATAAAGTTGAATAATATGTTGGTAATAATGGTTACATTCGCGGCCTCATCTTGCGTCACATATGTGCACTCATAGGGATGTACCTCAAAGAACTAGACTTTTTATAAAATAAAGTTAAATGAGTATACTAACTGAAGATATTTATATAATTACAATACCATAAAAATCGTGCGCGCATACTCTTCTTACTTTGAGGTCTTTCGAATAAATAATGGGGTCATATAAAAAATCATGGTTCTTCGGATTAGACTGTGTCAAATTGGAATTATTCTCCGACGTTTCGCCTTCGATTACACGAGGCATCTTCAGGGATCTAATCTTAAGAACCATGATTTCTTAATTGACAAAAGCCGTGAAAGCTTTACAATATTTAGCAGAGGGGTGTAAATGACTTGAGAAAAATGACAGACATGGCTTAAGGAGGATCATCCAGAGTACTTTACCCGATAAAGGTACCTTGGGAAGCCTCTGGTAAGAGGTTGGAGCTAGGGAATATGTTTTGCTGGCCGAAGGGTATTTCCCGAATGAGGTTCTTTCCGGAGGCTCCGTAATAACTGTGGTTGGACTGAGGATCAAGTTCAGTCGAAGTTATCGAATTTCGGGTCGCCTTTTATAATGCAATTTCTGCTTATCAGCAATTTTTGGCAGATCGTGACATCGTTTTGAGGTTTGCTGATAATCTAGGCACAATACAGTTAGAAAAACTATAATCTGGGAGGTATTTGACAATATTATTATTATTATTATTATTATTATAGATAGATTAGAGCTAAATGAGCCATCTAATATTTCTTTACGTTCACGAAAATATCTAACAAATAGCTACCCCATCGACAGGTGACACTAGAAATCGCAATGATAAAGTTAAGATAAATGCCTTGTCGTCATGTAATACTGTCATATGCGCTAAACAGAGTACGTACATGATACAACAGTCTTGACTTCATAAATTTTATTTTGATTTAGAGCAGTTTTTAAAAGACCTAAGCTATTAACTTGACTTATTTCATCTATCTGACTTAAATATTTCCAAAATTATGTTTTTGAGAAAATGTAATATAAAAATATACTTAAATAATTTCTGAAATGACTTTTTTTATACGTAATAGGTTATATGGATTAAACCCGTCATATATGCGCAATGTTTTACCTATCGCCAACGCCAATCTAATTAGTTGTGAGAGAGACAAATTTCTGCATTAATTAGTTCCAACTCTCAGGCAACCTAATGAGATTTTCGCTCTAATTAGCATCATCTCTCTTGCACTGCATTGGAGTCAAAGTTGCGTCGTAAAACCCAGTCCATTAACCTACTTTGTTTCTGGGCCTGACACTCAACAGGTACACTGTTCCATTTTACTCAAACGGCAATCGTGATTTCGGTCAAAAACATAAAATGAAATCGTAGAAACAACTACTCCGCTGTATAATACCACGACCGGCTTTGAATCACGTTACACCAACGTCATATCAAGGAAACTATGTACCCTGCCTGAAAAATGTCCTACAACTCAGCAGACACATGTTCATTTTTGCTCAAACGACAACCGTGATTTCGCTTTTTTGTTATCTCATCAGGCCGCCATAGGCTAGCGAGCCTTGTGTAGGGTAAAGGCACAAATGGAATAACGGGAACAGTTACTCTGTTTCAGTGTGAGCCTCGTGGCTCGGTGGTAGGGCTCTCCAGTTGCATTGCAATAGATGTATGCCCTAATCCCGATTCGGGCGATGACTTTTTAATTTTTTTAGCAAAACTTATAATTTTGTGTTTTAAAAGTCGGATTGCGTTTTGGTTAGTCTTGGTTAGGTTAGGACGTAAAATTATTGTACTTGATCGTATGGGCAAAAAAAATTATCATATTTAGTATCGTATCCTCGAGCATCAACTAAACCGGTACAACTAATAGTATAAACTAACGAAGACCCATCATAACTCTAGTCACCCGCCTCTAGAGTAACTGACGCCATCGCCAACAGCAACTGTGTTATACATTTCCATTTCCATAAAACTTTAAATGACTAAGAAAATTCACTAGGAAATTAAATCTGTTAAATTGATTTTATTAAAAAGTTTTTTTATTTTCTTCACCTGAAATATTATCTTTCGATTTTAATTTTCAGACATTGTAATCCATCTTTAAGAAACGAAAAGCTTTAATGTATTTTTGTTAATCAAATTAACCATTTGGATTTTTTTAAATTGTGGATTTTTTGGAATCAAATATACGTTTATCTGAACGAACGAAAGGCATGAATATAGGTTGGCAGCAGCAAAAATATAAAATTCAAAAGAAAGCATTGGAAGCAATGTTGTTTTCTTTTTCTAAAGTAAAAATTGAAAATCTTTGGTGTTTTGGACAGGGGCCTTAAACTGGCAAGTCGTCTTTGAGAAGAACAAAAAACAAAAGGCTTGATTTTAAAACATTAGTTTTATGAAAAAATAATTAAAAACTTGATTATGATATATATCGTTCAGATCAAAATTCGTATTAAGCTTAAAAAATATTGTATAATACGATAATTAGTGATGGAATCATTAAAAATAAAAATCATCCGAATTTTAAAATATTCGGAGCTATGGGATTATTACATTCGAGTATCCGAGTGATAAATGTTAGGAGAATTGTGAATACAGCAGTGTTGTCGTACCATACGATACGAGAGATGGAATATATTCGTTTTGGTAACAAAATAAACGATCCTAGAATTAGTGATCGATCATATGCGCCTGCGTATCAAGGAATAATATATGGTCAATCACTCACTATCGTCTGTGTAGCTGTGGATAAAATTACTGGTGGAGAGTTTGGTAGGTACTCACCTACCAAAATTTCCACCAGTAACCTACGCAACCGATAGCGCAGGGCTTGCCCAGATACAATTCCTCAAGTCTGTTCCCAAAACTGAAGTAGTACAATAAACACATAATAAAATAGGGGAGTAAAGAACCATATCCAATTGAACCACATAATTTGAAAATATTTAAAGATATCATAAAGTTAGGCAAAATTCTATTTTTAACTCTGATTGTATGTTGTGTGGAGTTCCACAAGATACAGTTCTTTACTTAAATGGCTTTCTAAGTGTACTTCCTAAAGGAAAAACGATTATACAGATGATAATGTTCTTTTATGTAATGGGAAATGTCGAAATAATAAATTTGGATAACTTGAGTGGTTAATATCTAAATATCTAATATATAGAATGTGAAAAAGACTAATTTCATGTACTTTTAAATGAATTAGAGAGGACTGCCAAATAAAAATACCACTAAAGATTATTCATGTAAAAATGTTGATATTTGTGATTGTTCAGGTATAACAAATTCTGGGAATGATGTTAAATATCTAGGAATGGATTTTGATAATTTGCTAAAATGGAATACACATGGTGAATAAGTAAAAAGTAAACTAAGGAAATTTTAAAGACTATGTTGTTCAAGAAGGGAATGTCTTCTTCTGAAGCATTGTTAAAGGAGTCTGCTGCTTTTCTCATACTTCAAGTATGTATAAAGAATATCCTTAGATTTTTGCTATGCAAAAAAATATTAATTTTGATTATAAATAATAATATTATGACTTGAACTAATACCGAGCATAACATGGCTGTTCCAATTAAAAAAAAATTACGATGCCGTGTAGAGAAGTATTTCATATATTGCTCCTAAAATTCTAAATATTGACTCAATAATTAAATTATAAGCCATTTAGGCATATAAAGGGTTTAAATGACTGCATCAAAAATAAGACGTGTTTCGATTTTTATTCTAAATATACCATATACTGTAAATAAACAACGGAAATATTCGTATTATTTTTCTTGCTTGCCAAAGATTGCCCCTATTTTGCAATTGTATTTTAACGTAAGTTAATATAATTTATTGTATATCTTACGCAATGTTTAACAGTGCACATTCAGAGTTTTTGTTCATCGTGCACCAAGTTTGTGGATAACTTACTGAAAAAGTAACCATATTATTATTATTGAAATTCATAAATAAATAAATCCATTATGGTGCCTATTACTTTTGCCCTCCTTAGTTTTATGTGGTTATATTTTTCGACGAGATTTATTGATGTATGATTTCTGCAGTCTTTCGTTCATTTAATTCAGACATAGGCTTGTATCCTTTTGAACATAATTTTACTAAACTTGTTGTGAAATATAATTGTGGCATAATGATTTACTGAAAGAAGTGCCAGCTGATATTTGTAATTCTGTAAATGTATTTTAACCAATAATTTTTAAACTGTAGTTTGAAAGTGAACTTTAGATGTTTAAAAATAATTATATTTACATTACAATAATAAGGATGTATAGTTCTATATAATCATTAAAGATAGAGGTTAAATTAGCAAAACATCGTGTAAAATATGAAACATGAATTTATATACCGTTTTTATTTATCAATTTTGTGTGTGGTAGTTTTTTATTAGTTTAGCATCTTTCTTAACCAAGTTTTGGTTAGGCTCCTGCAGACACATTTTTACAGTTATTTATATTCCTCTCTGTTCTGAATTCATAAAAAAATATTTTTTGAGCTTTCTATTTCCAGCTTTTGAGTTATTATTTTTTCTTGCCTCTTCTATTTTCTAAAAAAAAGCCTTTGTCCTAATTTATAACCTACGCTGCAAGTGTCTTACTGTTAAAAAACAGGTTCATTACAGAAATAATTTAAGTTAAATAGCCGAAAACCTGATTTTTTAAATTAACTATATTTCCATTGACTGAACTGACGCTCTTTCTATGTAATAATTTTAGCAAGTTAGTATATAGTATATTAGTATTATTGATGAATTGTATAAATGATTTTTTAAATAGATTTTCCATAATATGTCCGTAAACAATCGATCACACTTTAGTTTTTTTTATAAACTTGCAACACAAAATGTAACTGATTGTGAATAATTTTAACTTAGTTCTTTCTCTTATCGTAATTATAGGTTTTTCAATTTTACTAATAAGGATTAACATCTGGCTCATTCTTTTCAAATCAAAATCTCATAAACTTAGACCATCGTTATGAAACAGATTTACGATTATCGAATTTATAGCGATGCTCCGCATTGTTTCTTCTTTATGGCCATCTTTAGTGTGCAGTATATTATTACAATCAATGTTAGTAATTTCCATTAAAATAAGACAAGTGCAGAGTAAAATATTCGCGTATAAAATTTAGTTGCTTGAGGTTACTGTCGTCTAGTATAATGAGTTTTATGTGGCTTAATAAACGAAGAGCGGTTAAAAATATTTTCTATCTAGTTACATCGTAAATATTCTATGGTATTGTAAGATTTATATTATTATTACTATTATTATTTATTTAAAAAATGACAATTTGGACATAACGAGGGAACAGTTATGCGTTAAATAACTTTTGTTCAAACAGTTAACATTTCTATTTTTGTTCTGTCCATCTCTGTTTTTCAAATCTTATTTAAATTTATTTACTATGGAATTATTTTTTATATGTAAACGTCTTTTGATGCAACTTGCAACAAAAAAAATGAATTTGTAAATTTCAAAAATCTTTAGTTATAGCAAAGAATCTCGTACAATGAAAGATATTCCGTTATTAGAATTGTTTTATTTAAATAAATGCTGTTGCCATTGGCATATATGTATGCATTATGCATGTGTGACCTTCCCCGACGTTAGTGTGGTCAAAGTCAAGGACATATTTTGTCCGAGTTAAGAAGCTACTACAGCAGTTGGTTTATATTACATTGAAGTCGTCCACTGCATTTCATAATTAATGCCTCTTATACGACTATTTTCCAAATTTCTTCTATTTTTATTACGTATTTGATACATTAATTTAATTTCATGTCCTCGATATATTTTCTTCCTATAAGGAATTTGAATTAACTGAACAAAAAAGGTGTCGTTCTGAAAAAGTTATTTTAAAGTTTAATTATAAATGAGAAGCTGTTCTACCGAGTTTAAATAAACTCGTGATAATTGAAGTGCAGTATAATTATCCAAAATTTGAGTACCTCTGATGCAATGTACGAACTAACAAATAATATAGTACATAAGTTGAAAAGTGTATTGCTTTATTTCTTGACCTTGCAAAGGCAATTGACAAGGTATACCACTTCTTCGAATTCTAGGGGGGGGGTCTTTAACAGTTATATCAGTAACCGCATCCAGCATGTAAAAAATGGTGATATAGTGAGTAATTCCCAAGTGCCACAATTTGGTGTACCGCAAAGTACAATAATTGGTTCAGTTCTCTTTAATATGTATACCAATTAACTTTGTGACTTTGATCTTAATCGAAAAATTGTAGCATACTCTGATGATCCTGTGGTGACCTTTCATGGAACTTCGTGGTAGGAAACAAAGGACAGAAAACCTAGATGAGCCTATTGAGGAGGCCAATTTTGTAGAATATCTTGGAATAATTGTTGATAAACACTTAAAATGGGATCAGCATGTGCTTTACTTACATGTCTTATTCACAAATTCTGTATACTTCTTCTCAATTTCTTAATAAAAAACTATTTATTATGATGTACAAGGTACTGGTTGAACCCTTACTAAATTATGGTATTCTGGTGTGGAGAGGAATGTATGTAGCCTAGCAACTTGGAACCACTGAAAATAATTCAGAATTATATTATCAAAATTGTCCTAGATAAACCCAGACTAGATCACACCTGCTTACCTTGGTCCAAAGTTCTATAACTGTATTCCTATTGAAATAAGAAACACACAAAATAAAAATAAATTCAACAAACTTTTTAAAAACATGTATTCTCTAATATTGACATGTTCTTGAAGCAATTCTATCAGATGCTCAAGGTATATTTATGGATTTAAACATTTTCATATTTCATAAGACACGACAAATTTTTGTTAAGTAACATATTGATGGCTTTTCTTGTTTGGTTAATTGATCGGTTAATTGTGATAATTGTTATAGTTATACCTTAAGTAACCTTCCCAATAGAGAGGCTGAATATTCCTCCTAGATTTTAGGTAATGAATTAAAAAAATGCAAGGTAATACTCTCAGTACATACAGGTGCTTTCAGTACCTAGGTACTTCGTTCATTGCAATAGTTTTGTAAATATGTATGTACAATTATTGTAATCCATTAAGTAATTTTCTAAATAATTTGAAATAAATTAGAAATTTGAATTTTATTATGAAGTGTTATAATTTAAGAAATAAATAGGATAATTGAGTGTAGTTTTTAATATATTAGTGAACACAGCTTTGACAATTTCAGTCCGTTTCTTCCATACATGGTCCAAAACCGAATTAAATATTAACATCTATTTACAAGAATATTGAAATAATTGATTAATGTATCGTGCAATGAGTATTGCTTATTTTTTATCGAGTTTTTATTATACGTTACAAGTCATAAGAATAAATAATATTGTAATTTTCCCTTGCTTTGATTTATATATCCAAGCTTAGGCAGACGATAGGCAGGAAAATATCGTACAGAATTATGAATGAGAATTGTACGAAAACTCTGCGGTCTCGGCCAACCCGACTAAAGAGCTAATATTTTTCAGAAAATTAAAAATATAACAAACTTTGGATCGTCAACTATTAGACACCACTTTGTTCCTAAATCGAGAAGTTCAATATTTGGGTGTGACAAAAACAATAAATTGACATGGAAGAGGCATATAAGACCATATTCTACCAAATCAAATCACTTAACACTTCTCCAGGCAGATGTATATTCTTTTCTCCGCGTATCAAACGTCAGAAAGTCAAGCTATGTGAAAAGCGAGTTATTTACAGATAGTCCGATCGTTATGTCGCCTTGAAGGCAATTGCAAAACTCAGGATAAGCTTAGCGCTTGTCCAGGAACGTAGAGACAGTTTACAGAAATTAGAGAAAAACTAAACTATTCAAACTTGTGATGAAACGAATCAATGAAAACATACTCTGCACTCTGTCAGGCGTTAGCAGCAACATCCAACTTTTTGGGGTTATGTTAAAAGTGGGCTCGCTTTAGAAGAAACAAGTTAGGTATAGCTACTGTTCCGCGAAAGGAACTTAAACCTCTCGACTGGACTGTGACAAATTACTCACCTTCATGGGAGAGAAATGGAAAAAACGTGGCGTAACCAAAGAAAATGGGGGTGATTTTCCGTTTCTTTTATTTGGTTTTAAATTAGGATCTAATTAAAGAAAAACATAAGCGCTTGTTTTTTTGAACAACTAAATTTTATAATAAGTCATAAATTACGGAAAATTTAAAAAATACTTGGTAAAATGTCAACAAACATTGTATTTTCAAAAATGTATTTCTTAAATACTACTGCATAACCCGAAAATTTTCTTTTTTGGAGAGTATTCAAGAAAAGACATATATTTTCATAAAAAAAATTATAATGTTGAAATTCATGTGTCAGGATAAGTTAAAACCCATTTAGAAACTGTTTGTCTCAATATGTAGTTCGATTGTCACTTTAATTTTTTATAGATGTGTGATAGTGATATCGCTGGATTTTAAAAGAAAACATTTTTACCTGGTATGATATTAATAAAAACTGAAGTATGTCAATCCAAATATAAGTTAAAAATTCTTACCTTAAATTACATAAATTACATATTTTGCGATACATAGCTTTAATGCTGCTTATGCATCATCAACGCAGATTGAATGGATAACGAAAGTGTTATCCAACGTAAGACGGTGGTTTAATGGTTTAATATTTTTGTGATTTATTTTTGACTTATCTACAATCATTACAAATACAGAGAATGTCGAGCCTGATGTATTTATCACAAGTAAATAGAAAAAAAAATCAGTACTAAGTTCTTTAATAGTACTTAATTTACCGAATATTTTATTGTTGGTCTGTAAGCAGCACGAAATTTTGGTATCCAATAATTGACAACTGGTTAATTATTTCAATTTTGAGACTAGTAGATTGTGTTTCTGTTGTTTCGAAATTGGTCCTCATCAGAAGAAAAAACAGAAGCAATCCTTATTTACGCTGAAGCCGGTCGTAATTTTCATTAGGCTGAAAGGATATTTAATGACAGATTTCCCTAAAATCCCAACTGCCTCAAAGATTTAGGAAAATTGGTTGAAATGTTTCAAAGAACCGGTAATGTACTTAGAAAGCTGGAAGAACATCTATTTCGAAAGACAAACAAATTCAAATTGTCCAATCTATGGTGAATAATCTACAAGCAATCTACGGTAACAGTTTCCAGAGAATATAATGTTTCAATGACCACGGTAAAAAATACCTTAAAAACACAAGTTTCACCCCTATAAATTGAAAATTTACATTAAAATGAAACCTTTGTTTTAGCAACGAATGTACGTTTTTTAAATGAAATTGTCAATAGTCAAAATATGCGATATTGGTCGGATGTTAATCCACATATTTTTCTAGAGAGTCGCACTCAGACTCTTCAAAAAATAAATGTGTGGGTAGGAATATTGGGAAACCATATTGTAGGGTCCATATTTCTAGTAGAGAACTTAACTGGCATTTTGTACTTGACACTACTCCTAGATATGATCTATCCCAAGACTGAAGAAATACTGGCTCAAAATCCAGGCAAATTTGAAAATCCAAGAAGGTGCACCACCATATTTTTTACACAATTGAGATATTGGTTAGACCTGACATCCAGAGCGGTGGATTGGCCGACGTGGCCCACTGGAATGGCCTGCTTGGTCCCCGGGCTTAACTCTCCTCAATTTTTTCTTGTGAGGTTATGTAAAATCGAAAATTTATGATACACAAATCGAAATAAGTTAGAGATATAATTATGGATGTCTGTGCTAACATAACCCCGGAGATATTACATTACGAAATGAATAGTTCAAACACTTACTGACAAAAAGGTTAGTTAGAATAGGGTCATTTTAGGCATAACTTAAGATAACCATTGCTTAAGGTTCAGTTTTTCAGGGTTTAAAAAACGAAAAGGCATTGAATAAAGATTTAAACTACCTACCTTTTATATGAGGTGTAGGAAAGCCCTCCTTTTCTTTTAATTTTTTAGATGGCGGTTACATATATATATATATATATATATATATATATATATATATATATATATATATATATATTGGGTATAGGTTTGATTAATGAAACTTATTTTTCTGCAACTAGGTCGACGTTTTTCTTCTTGTTTGAACCATTTTCAAGAGCATTTTAGTGCATGTCTTGGAAACGACAATATTATTTACAGTAATAATTTTCATATTTGATGAACCTCAAAATTATTATATATAGTCACGTAATAGGCCTAAAATTTAACATTGCGCTAAATGTAGTTTGTCGTCTTCGTTCGAGATTATTTTTGTCTTAACGCAAAAACGTCGGAAACACATTGGCTTGGTGAAATGTTACATTTATTTGCTTCATATATTCATCAATTTTTTTTTATAAAACTATCAAATCGATTAAACTACGAAACTAACAATAAAAAACAATTAGAAAATGCTATAGAATTGTCATTTAAGAGGTATAATCAAACGTCTATTAAACGCGCATTCAGTATCGATACCAGTTCGAATTCGTATAAAGAGTTACGATTGTTATACAATAGCACGCAAGAAGGGGTGATCGGTTCGCACGGATGTAGCACGCGACCCCCCTTGGTTGATCTCATTTATCACTTCGCGCTCAGAATGGAAGCATATGTCGAAATGTTGAATACCGACTAAACTTATTTATGTTTTTGGGTTGGATTGTAACCAGTGTCGTAGTATTTTCTATTATTTTTCTTATTTTTAACATATAATAGAGTTACAATTTTTCATAAAACATTGGAATCTCCTCAAAATAAAACCACCCCTGAAACTAGAACTGTTTGCAATCGCAGTTACTACATATATATATATATATATATATATATATATATATATATATATATTGTAGTAACTTATATATATATATATATATATATATATATATATATATATATATATATATAAATCGTTAACAATTCCAATTAAAAATTTAAAAAATCGGTAAATTTGCTTTACCCGGAGTTATTTAATAAGTATCATTTTCAGGCTGAATTTTTTAATATTTTATTAGGCCGTTATTTGGTTTTTGCTATCTTGGATTCATATCAAAATGCTACCAATTCATTATTATAAAACACTTGATTTTTGTGCCAAATTTGAGGTAAATTGTATAATAAGTCTTTTTAGTAATAATGTTTTTAACATTGTTCGGCGATATTGAATTTTTACCAAAATTTTACCCAGATTATCCCCATATGACTTTTAATTTTTGATCAAAATTTGAAATCAATCGGGTAAGTACAGTCTTTAAGCTGTGCTGTGAACTAACAGACATACAGATCGGCAGAAGGAACGACAGAATTCATAAAACATATTTTTTGCCATCTAAAACGTGAATGTAAAACCTGAGATGGTTATTTTTCACAATTACAAACATTTTATTTGGCCGCCATTTTCTTCGGCCATTTCGAATTAGTGCCACAATTTTACTAGCTGATCCCTATACAGCATTTATTTATGGCACACAGTTTGAAATCAATTCATTAAGCAATTTTTTCAGGCTAAATTTTAAAATATTTTAGCCGCCCTTTTGCTCCCCCATCTTGCATTCATACCAGTTGATTCACACAAATTGATGATTGTGGAAAATTTGAGATAAATTGGATAAGTAGATTTTTGATAATAATTTCTTTAACATTTCACTAGCCCGCAATTTTTTTGCCATACTGGATTTTTACCAAAATGTTGTCAGGTCATACCCATATTACCTTTAATTTTTAACCAAAAGTCAGTCAATTGAGTTAGTTTTTTTAGCTATACCGCGAACAGACAAATAGACAGACGGAATTGAGATAACATGTTTTTCGGCATCTAGGGAGCCTGAAACGTGAAGATCTGATATCATTTCGGAGCGTGATTTTTTCTCGATTACAATAATTTTCTTTTTACTAGGGAATTAAAAATAGCTAAATTGGCCTTTATCGTGAACTTCCCTCGTAACAAATTTATTCCACAATTAGATGTTTGTAATGAATATGTAGTTATTTAGTATACATTTTATGCTTAATATACAGGGTGAAAGGGAAATGCCTGCAAATATTTTAAGAGTTAAAAATACAAGAAATTTAGAGAAAAAAAGTCTTATATAACAGGGAATCAACACACAAGGGCTGCTTTGGCGTTATACATATAAAAAATTCACAGTTTTTGTGGAATGACTCTGAATGCTACATAAATATTCATTTTGAACGTTAGTTAGATTACGGCAATGTATTACATCTTAAATGTTTTTCGTCGTTTTATCTATTTAGTTTTAAATTAGAATAGCAATACTTTTGAATAAATAAATTATAACAAATTAATTAAATCTATTTTTGCACCATATCTTTCCTGACGGCAAAAAGAAATATTGAGAAAATTATCTAGAATTACGTTTCCTGTTTTTCGTGCACGTTGATAATGATACAAATAATATTTTTTCTAAAAATATTTTGCCATAAATTATTGCAACTACCTACACAAGAATATCACTATAGCACATATATCAGCGCCTGAAAAGTTGGTACCAGTAAAATAGTTTCTGTTTGCTTAACAACGTAATGTTTTTGTCCGTTTACAGTAGCAAAAACAATCTGTATGGCAAGTAAGATTTATTCCGTGTTGCCGGATTGCACGCAGGGAAATAAGGCTCTTTCAGTGGTTAAATATTTTTTTTAATATTGGGGCTATTTTAACATGAACTTTATTTATTGAATTAATAATGATCTAATTAGTTTTTGGATAATAATAAGTGATTAACATATTTAGTACATTTTTTAATTAACCATTATAAGATTTTTTTTTGCTTTAAGTGACCAATTTTTTCCCACGTTAAAATATTTGTAGTTTTTCCCCTTTTCACTTTGCTTAACACAGGGAAAGTTTTGTTAAAGGACGGTTCTGTTAAAAGTGTTTTACCTATCTTTTACTCATCAAGTACTCGGAACTTACGTTGTAATAAATCGTTTTCTGAAGAAAAGAGAAAGTTATACCAATGTGCTATACAATACTATATTTTTATGTTGTTTGTCAAGCTGAAAGTTGCCGTCCTCTTAAATAGTCTTCTTGTACATGCGAAAATAAGAATTTATGACAATACGTCTATTTGGTTCATATATCTAACATTCATTTAGATTGGGTGAGTAAACATTTTTCAACTGCTCACCTTTATCTGTAAATTTTATTAAATCAAAATCGAACATTCATTTACATGGTACAAATTACGTGAGTAGTTGGACTCTGGAAACCTAACAATTTTCTTATCTGTTTGCGCCTGGTTCTAATAGCATATATTAGTAAACGTACCAAGATTTCCCTGATGTCTTCGCTTGCGGCGGGAAACCGAATTGATTTATTTTGATTTATTAAAAGCATTTTACATTGTCTCCTACTCTACTAATTGTTGGAAAAACTATCAGATATTGGTATTGCGTGGTATTTATTGATGACACCAAGTAATGCTTTGGGGCCAATACCGTATATCAATTTCCTTTTTGCTTTTTATAAATGGTATTATCTCAAGTTTTAAAGACTTACTCTGCCTCTTGCATGCTGATGATTTGAAATTTTACAACGTGAAAAATCTGCAGTCGGACATTGACAGTTTCGTACAGTGAGAAGGGGTAACAGTTAAATTGATAAGGAATATTTAGTAAGATCGGATAAACTGGAAATAGTATTATGCATTAAGGATGCTTGTAGAGCAAATTGTTTTGAAAGTTCTGCGTCTTTGGGACAGTAAGGGAAATTATGTCTTTATAACGGCCTGGTAAGAAACAGTCTATAATATTTATCACGGGTCGGTATTGTTTCTTTTAACAGAAAGTCTTATCGTTTATTTTATCTTTTTCTTTGGAAACGCTGATTATTCTTTGGGAGCCCACACCTTACTAGTTATATATTCACAGCTCTGGTTGATCGAATTGTACTCAATTATAAAACACATTTTTTCAATATTCTAATCACAGTTTCAGTTTTAATTATCACTAAGCTTTGGAGATAATTTTTTTGACAAATTGATTTTATTGTTTACTGTTATAATTTTACATTGTTTCCTTCGGATTTTAATTTATAAGGTTTTTATCACTGTCCTTGCACGTTATGTAACTGAATGTTTTTAAAACTCATTTTTTTACAATTTGTGCTCTTTTATAAAATTTCTTTAAATATATTTTTTTGGTTTTAGTCTATAATTTTTACTGATTGACTGTATCATTTAGAATCATATTTCTGTAGTGTATATTAGGACTAAACCAATAAATGAATAAATAAACAGGTAATAAAACGTTTCATTTTAAACTAAAGGAGGCTTGCTTTTTTCTGTTTTGCATCGTAGAAAATATAATTCTGGGAATAGTGTTTTACTGCTTTTAAGCTACACTGCTCAACAGTCAAAAAAACTAAAATACATTTTTAGCTTTAATGTACGCCTCTGAACAATTCATTGCATGTGCGAATCGGTTTCATCTATAAAGAGAATAAATTAAAAATTATTTAAATGTGTTGATCGGCCGCCTCCACGCTCTACGGACACGACAATTTACTGATGCCCTTTAAGTACATCTATTTATTTAAATTAACGCATCAAGGGGTGCATATATTTTGACTAGACGATAGGGCACGCTCACTAGTTACAAACAAAATATATCCTGAAATTTGGAAACTGATAAATTTGAATAGCATTTCTTTAATAGTGGTGTTACAAACAAATCACACAAGGCAGCCATGTTGGATAATAAAAACTTTTAGAGGACACTTCATCGTGCAAATAGTTGATTAAAAGCCCTTATCAGCAGAACTCAATTCTATGACTAGTTTCAGAGAAGTTTTATTTACTCAAATAACATATAACAACAAGTAACCTATCACAAAAAAATAAGAAGAACGTTTTAAATATAAAAGGCTTGTTAACATTTACACCCTGTATTTCAAGAATAAAGCATTTGCGAACCTGAAAACTATATAAAACTTTTTTCTTTTTTCTAGTGTGTCATTTGGTTTTCCCATGTGTTTTATATTGGATTTGGGTAAAGTTTAACATCTTGCTATAAGACTGAGTTCTGCCCATAAACTCTTTTAGTCACGTTCACCAAAAATCTATAAAATGGGTGAATGGTCCTGTGTTTTTTAAATATATATAATTTAAGATTTAAACTAGGGATATTAGATTTGCAAATTCCTTTGGTTATGAAATTCAAAACGAATCAATTTTTGTGCAGTGTTTGTACTATATAGTTCCCTGCATAGTCGAAGAGGTTCAGTTATAAAACAATACAAACAACTTCAAAAAAATGCTCTAAAAAATGAAAAATAATATAAACTTATTCTTAATTATTTAATAACAAAAATATATCTATGAACTGAGTATTTTGATGTCTTATACCATGATTATAACGTCTTACTGTGTTTATAGTTTGGCGCCGACTTCACAGAGTAAAATTTTCCAGAGGAAATGAAATATTATTTTTCACTTTTTAGTGCATTTTTTGAAGTCGGTCTTAATTTATTTATAAATATTCTTGTTTCATCCTTTTTAGTTCTATTTATACGAGTTTTATTGTAAAAGTAAATTTTAATAAATAGCCACTGGGTTAACTGCGTATTATCATAGTATAATAGTTAAGATACATACTTTTTCTTCTTGACAGAATGATGAATGAATTATTGACTGCCTATATTATTCAATATAAAATCGATAAAACAGTAAAAATAGCGTCATTCCGCCATTGTAAACATTTTTTCAATATGCTTGATATGGGACCACTCCGATAACATCCTGCATATTACCAGAAAATGTCATCCAAATTGGTCAAACCATCGCCGAGTCTTCGATGTACATACATAAATAACTTAATTTTAATGAGAAATATTTCTCATCATACATGGTGATTGAAAACAGTCCAACATATTTCATGTAGCATATGTCTTATGTTTAAGTTTAGTTGTTTTCGAGATACTGACTTAGACCTTTCTTATAATGTAATTTTCTTATTCAACATGCCATTTTTCGGATTTTTTTTAAATTAGAAGAAATTTGCTTAGACGAGATTTTGATGTTATAATAAAGGTAATAAAAACTTAGATAAGAATATGAAATTTACAGCCTCTCACAATCTGAAGTCTAAAATCGATACATTCAAGTAAAATATTTTTTACATGAAATCAAAATACACAGGGTGACTCATGATTATTTTTTCAATGCGGCATATATTTTTAGATTTTCGGTTTCTGCGTTAAAATCTAGATATACAAAATTCATCAAACGTATTATTAACCTAAATTATTATTATAGAAATATTGACGTTACAAATCTGACATTTTCTTGACCTTAAAAGTGGGTTTAAACGGTTTAACTTGGCGTAAAACAGCTTCCAGTTTCCTATCTTAGTTCTTAAAAACCCATCACTCGACCTCAATTTCTTGTTTAATTCTGATTAGTTTCGACAAAACCGGAAGTTAAATGTCAAAGATATGTAGAATTAAAAACGAGAATACTTTGAAAAGAATTGACGTTAGGTTAATGGTATAGTAAATCACATTCTAACCAAGAAGCCAAAAACCTAAAAGTATGACATATTAAAAAAAAATAAGGAGACTTCATATTTCTAACATAAGTCGCTCTGTGTATTCTGGTTTTCTGTAATGATCTCTAATAGAAAATAAAAACCGACTAGTTTTAGGGTTTTATATATTATGTATTGGTATTACCTAGTAATACATGCCTTTAACACATAATTACGTTTAAAATGTTATCAGACACATCAGTTACCAGAAGATCAAATCCTTTTAAAACCTTAAAAACCCTTAATCAAGGGTATAACCTCCGCATAACAAGGGTTAAATTACCAACATTGTGTTCGTCAGTTCCCTTCCTTCAGAGTCAACATCGGCGATGGGAAATCGTTGAACTTCGATTTACGCTAATTAGAGACATTATGTCTGTTTGATTTTGTGATTAGGTTACGAAAGGGTGTGCTCAACCCTTTTCTATTTGTTCGGTTTGTACATAAATCAAGCAATCTTCTCTTTCACCTTTATTTAAAATACTATAATGCCTGAGTAAATAAAACTAAACGAGTGAGATTTCATCGAAACTTGACGGAAACTATGTATATTTAATTTTAAGATTACACCCAAAACATATAAAATAATGTCTACCATCAAAGAAAATCTTATTGCGTTAGCTAAGATTTTCTTTGCTACCATATACCAAGACTTGACGGTGTGGATATACAAATCACTTCTTTATAAACTTCGTAAATATTTTTAGTCGTATTAAACGGGGTATTCCATACTCGATGGTAATTCTATCGTTCAAAATTTTGATCTCCAGATATCAAATCGATGTACAATTTTAATATTATTTAGTCAACATGTGGTACTTTAATTTTAGCAACATAGGTTCGCCGACTTCTATACAGAGTGTCCCAAAAATTAACTGAAATTAAGATTTTATAAATTTGATCAAAAGTGACTTTTTTTTTTAAATTTGAACACCCTGTATATTAATGCAACCTTGAATAGAGTGGATCAATTGAATTTTTTTCATATACCTATTTTGAATCGCTTTCGATTTATAAGAGATTTTATGAATAATTACTATTAACATTCGATAAGACATTAAAGATCTAAAATGCCAAGTGTGCTATGGTGTATTAAATTCAATACATAACGATGGTGGCATGACAGATTTCAGTTTTTAGTTTATGTCGGATTAAGTTAACGAAAATGAAGTATAATAGTTATTAGGACGTTATTTTAACTTCGTTTTATATTCACGGCGAGTGCCAAAGAATTGTTGCAACAACTTGCAGAAGAGTTAACGCTCTTTTTCCGTATTTACCACCAATGAATCCAAAAGAAATTTCTCAAAATTAAAAATAACTTTTTAAATTTCGGAACTGTGCAGGCTCTAAGAATTCAATTTCACGTTGTTACTGAAAACGAAGGAAATGAAATTAGCGTTTTGGCCTATTTTTATGCCTATCCTGATGGTTTAATAACAAGTGCCAACAATTATTTAGGAATAACTCGAACACCAATATGAACAATTTTACATAAACATAATATGCCTGGCTACAAATTAATTACATTACAGACTTTACAACCAGGTGATCATTCAATTATTAATTCGTACACAGGAGGATCCAGATTTTCTGAAAAGAATTATTTGGACTGATGAAGAAAAATTCTAGCTTCTGCAAAATATATTGAAATTATAACGACTGTATACGACTTTTTGGGATAATCTTCCACTTACCGATTTGAGAAATTGTTGGTATCAACTGGATGAAGCTCCTGCCCATTGTACCCATGAAGTTTCGGCGGAACTGTATGATATGTTTGGAGATAGGTGGATAAGACGTGATTGACCATGGAGTTGACCACCACAATCTCCAGATCTTATTCCATTAAACTTTTTGGGGTAGGATTAGAGAAATAGTTTATAAAACACCAGTAAATTCAAAAGAAGATCTAGAAAATCGGGAAGGCGAGCTTTTGGACAATTCGGTCCATCAGAAATCCAAAGAGCTACTACCTGTCATGTGATGAAATGTATTACCGATTGCCTACATGTAAGTGTTCAACACTTTAAACATCTGACGTATTAAGTGAGAATTCCAAAAGTTTTAATTTAGTGACAAAATCGGTTCTTTTCAGAACCATAATTTATATTAAAAGAAAATCGTTAGACATTGCGTAAGCTGTGATAACATCATAAAAGACTTAGCATTTTAGATATATAATGTCTATTTCTCGAATAAGAATATCAATTATTTATAAAATCGCTTATAAATTGAACTCTTTAATGTCTATTTGTCGAATATTAATAGTAATAATTATTCATAAAATCGCTTATAAATAGAAAGCAGTTCAAAATAGCGATAGGAATATCTCATGAAGAAAAATTTATTTGTCCACTCTTTAAATAATTACAAGTAATTAATTTTACTGGACAGTTAAACATACACTAAAACAACATTCATACAATTTCTGGAGCAAAAAAGTGAATTAAAAAGGGGGTCGGGTGGTACATCTTTTAGAAGGCCATTTTAACAATAATTCATCCCGAAACATATGGGAACATGTCTCATTTCTAAATAGTGTTAATTTATGAATGTTGCAGAACCTAAATATTTGGAGTGTAAAAATTCTTAAAAAATTACAAAACTCAAAGGTTTTATGCCTCACGTAATCCTTAATTGAAATGTTTTCATGAGGATAAGGGCTAAATAGTGTACCTTTACATTTATTGTAATTAACAAAATTCAAGTTTTCTTTTTTATAACACACCCTGAAACTCGTAAAATACTATACTTAGCCCACACCCTCTTATAAGAATATTTCAATTGAGGATCCCGTGAGGTATAAATATTTGAGTAAGTTTTTAACAGTGTTTATTCAAAGATTTATCCTTGGCTTTATTTTTTATTGGTAAGGTTCAGACAATCTTACGCAAGACCGACATTTTTAAATGGGTAATTTTATTGTCCCCATATTTTAAGGATGAATTAAGATTCAAAAGACCTTAAAGATCTATCAATAGGTCCCCATTTCAAGGCAATTTTTTATTTAAAATGGCACCTAGTTACCATTTTGAATTTTTCAATCACCAAATATCCACAGAAAAGGAGTATGTAGTTAGTTATTGAAATGTGCAATTTTCATTTTTTGTCTTAATTTTTTTAAAAAATAAAGGGTACTTGTATAAAACCCGTATTTTGAAGCATTCATCTTGACCTGTTCAAGGAAAATAAAAAAAATAGATTGTCACATAATTTTCGGAACTTGTAATAGTTGTTTGAGTTCCAGTGCGCACCTCCAAACTGAATCCCCACGAGTCGTCAGCAACTGTGCGATGCCTTTGTGCCAGTAACACACCTGCCCCCCTAAATAATTAATTAAATTTTTGTTTTTCCATAGAAAACTAAAAAATAAATACTACTTAGTGATAACACGTCTGTGGTTAGAGAGCTTTAACTAAAAAAAAATTATCCAGATTTGTCAAGTGAGAGATACTGAAAAAACCGAAGAAAAAGTCGCTTTGTGTTTTAGATGGTCGTGTTATTTTTGAGATGAATCATTAAAAATCAGAAAATTTGTTATCAAATAATATATTATCTGTCAAACTTTCAAAACCGTGTTTAAATCGTAGATATTTCACTATGATATTTCACCAATAATATTATTAATAATAATTAAATGATGAATTTGCAACAATGACGCATTTTTTACATATTCACCATACATTTTCTCTGAAACCATATTTTACTACGATATTTTAATAATAAGTATTATCAAATATAATTAAAGGGTGAATATGTAACAATGACGCATTTTTCTCAGAAACTAAGTCTGTTATCAAAAAACTTCTAAAAGCTTTTGGCCTTGTATTTGCAGGCCGTTTAATTTAGCTCTCTTAAAAGTTGGAATTTCAAATCTTTTTTTCACTGCGAACTTCTATTTAGTTATAGATAGTCTTATTTTTTAGACAAGCAAAACTTTTTATGAAAAATAACTTTTTTTGTCTAAAATCAAAAGAAAATTGTCCATATTTTACCCATTTTAGGCATATTGACCATTAAATTACCTAAAAACTACTCCTCGTACAAAAAAAAAATAAAATTACTTTTAACTAATATTTTGATACTCTCCAAGTTGGTTAAATTAAAAAAAATCAGAGTTTTTGTTTTACCCACTTGCTTTTGCACGTTTTTTGCGTAAGTTGTAAACTATATGGCAATTTTTTGCAGCTAAACTTACTTTTTTAATAAGCAAAACTATTTATGAGGAATAACTTTCCTTGATAAAATCAATATTATAACACCAACCACCCTGTATCTACAAAACCAATGATTTTAGAACCTTTTTATTATAATTATGTTTTGTTATTTATGTAAGAGGATTTAAAATTTTAAATTAAATACAAATATTTTAAATAAAATCTAATCCATAAAGGGCTTCATATACCGACTATATCAT
Source organism: Kuschelorhynchus macadamiae (assembly GCA_030620095.1). Classification (NCBI taxonomy): domain Eukaryota; kingdom Metazoa; phylum Arthropoda; class Insecta; order Coleoptera; family Curculionidae; genus Kuschelorhynchus; species Kuschelorhynchus macadamiae. The sequence goes on from JAUTXW010001521.1 coordinate 2,866,501, forward strand.
GGTATTTGTGGGTTGCTAGGTACCATCAAATTATATTTATCCTTCTAATAATTTAATGAGGCTAGACAATCATGCGTCCGGAAGGAATCAAAATAAAATTATTATCTAAATCAATACAGTTAGATTTTTTGTATCTATGCCTAAAAATATGCATTCTAAAATATCAAAGCGATTTAAATAGTTAAGATTTAAGTTATAAGGTACCTACACTTAAACCATAGATATTAGAAACATTTGGGCCCTGTGCCTTTGACTTTAGTGTTGTGTGGGCGATTATTGTTATACACATTGCTCTTAGGTTCTCTAACTGTTTTATTAATAATATTGATAATAGTTTTATGACGAAAGCTTTTACGACTGGAGTCATTAAGAAATCATGATTCTTGGATTAAGACTGTGTAAAATTAGAATTACTTTCCGACTTTTTGACTGCTACTGCACGAGGCATCTTTAGGGATTTTCATTGAACGAGATCAAGACACTTTAAGAATTCGGGTAAACAGAATTCAGATATTTGTACCTAACCTGTGCTGTCCGATGCGTGACTTACTGTAATGATTTTTTTACAAAAATAGGTTAAATAAGAAACAATTCATCACATACCTTTACCTGCAACTTTTTATTAGGAACAGTGAAGTGTGATCCGATTTACTTCCGCACATAGTCATTTAGTAACACGGATATACTGTCTTTTCAAACATTTTTATTGGGTGTCATTTCGTTCCATCATATTGGATGTGTGCCAATATTTGACTAGTTTATACTTATGCCACACTTTATTTTTTACCATAATTTAAGATAAATTAGAATCTTAAGAAGTTTTTTACACTAATATTTAAAAATGTCCTTAAACCTTAATTTGGTTCCGTTTTGTTACCTACCTTGCAATTTTAAACATATATGCCTTTATCCTAAATAATTTTTAATAAAATACGTTTGTATTTACTTTAGTTAGATCAAGTGATGAAAACTGGGTTGGTGATAGATCAATCTTATTTCACTATAGGTGGTAGACTATATCTTTTGGCAAGTAGTTTGAAGAAGGATCAATGAAATTGAACTATATACGTTTATCCCATTTTATGTTTAACAAAATACAAACTAACAACTTTAGTTAGACTAACTGATTAAGTCAGTTGGTAATAGCTGTTTCTATCGCTCGCATACAATTTTGTTTCACCAAAAGTGGTAGATTGTATTTTTTTAAAAGTATTTCGAAGCATGACTAATGAAAGTCAAATATAATACAACCTACCGACTTTAGTTACACACACAAGTGATTAAAACTCAGTCGGTAATAGCTCTATCTGTTGATTGCAGACAGTTTTATTTTGCTAAAGATGGTTTTTAAATGACAGTGGTGTTTTAACTTGAAATGTCAAAAAATTTTCAATGTAATTCTCTCCAGGGTAGTATATAGTATAAAATATTGATTTTGTCGTTTATTTTAAATTTGATGGTCTGGTGTCGACAATTTCTAGATTTACTTTGTATAACATATCCTATGCAGTTTTACAGTGGTTTTGAAATATTTGGATTAATATTCTATTTAATAATTTATTTATTTTTTAGATCTTTACGTTTCAGGGCCCTAGATGACGAAAAACATGTTTTCTCGATTCCGTCGGTCTGTCTGTCGGTCTGTCGGTCTGTCTGCATAGCTAAAAAAACTACTTACGAGATTTACTTCAAATTTTGGCCAATAATTAATTAAAGGTCATATGGGGATGACCTGGTGATATTTTGGTAAAGATCCAATATGGCAATATAAAATGGCGGTCTAGCGAAATGTTAAATAAAGTATTACTAAGAAAGTGCTTATCCAATTTATCTCAGATTTTGAACAAAAATGAAGTATTATTAGAGAATTATCTGATAAAATTTTAGTACCAATCCAAGACGGTGGAACAAAATACGGGCTTAATAAAATATTTAAAAATTCAGCCTGAAAAAACTACTTGATGAACTGATTTTAAAAACTGTGGTATTAATTAAAGATGGCGAAACAAAATGGGTGCCAAATTAAATTTTTGTAATCTGAAAAAATCACCCTCTCGCGTTTTACATATCTTCGCGTTTTTGCGTCCCTAAATGCCAAACAATATGTTTTAGAAGTTCCGTAGGTCCCTCTGTCGGTTTGTCTATGTGACTGTCAGTTCGTGGCATAGCTTAGAAACTACTCATCAGATCGACTTCAAATTTTAGTAAAAAATTAAGGCTTATATGCGGATGACCTTTTAATAAAAAATCTAAAATCTGGAACAAGATGGCGGCATAATAAAAGGTTAAAAAATTATTACTTAAAAACTAATTATCCAATTTGCACAAAAATCAAGTATTATGTAGGACTCAACTAGTAAAATTTTGGTACGAATAGAAGATGGCGGCACAAAATGGCGGCTTAATAAAATATTTAGAAGTTCAGTCTGAAAAACTAGTTAATGAACTAATTTCAAATTGTGTGCCATAACTAATTGTAGTATAGAGATGAACTAGTAAAGCTGTGGTACTAATTCAAGAGGGCGGAACAAAATGGCGGCCAAATAAAATTTTTGGAATCTCAAAAAATCACTTTAGCGGGTTTTACATGTCTTCGCATTTTAGCGTCCCTAGATGCCAAATAATATCAATTCCGTCGGTCCACCTGTCGGTAAAAATCCAATATGCCGGAACAAGATGGCGCATGGCGGCCTAGTGAAACGTTAAAAAATTAATACTTAAAACACTAATTTTCCAATTTACCTCAAATTTTTCGAAAAAATCAAGTATTACATAAAAATGACCTGGTAATATTTTGGTTTGATGAAAATAAGATAGCAAAACAAAATGACAGCCTAATAAAATATTTAAAAAATCAGTCTGAAAAAAACTACTTATTAGAATAATTTCAAATTTTGTGCAAGTATTAAGTGTGTTACGAATTCAAGATAGCGGAACAAAATGGCGACCAAATAACATATTAAAAAATTAACGTAAAAAAATCTTATTCGATTGACTATACATTTTGAAGAAAAATTAAATATCATATAAACTGGTGCGAATTCAAAATGGCGTAAGACAATCGCGGTGTGTGTCAATGTAAAACCTTCAATTTATTTTAAATTATGCCCAAAGTCAAGTGTGGCATAGATAGAAACTAGTAAAATATTGGTAGGGACCCAATATATGTTCCTAAATAACTATGTACTGAACTAAATTGGTTTACACTTCACTATAAAAGGAAATATTCGTGAGGGAAGTTTCAGCTAAAGGAAATTTACCAATTTTTTATACAGTTATTACGCTTTAGTCATCATGAATTTAAAGTTTTATTTTTATGCAAAGTGAGTTATTTCATTAATGAGGGATATTAAATGCTAAAATTGTATTTAAAAAATAACATTACCTTTATCTTAAATACCCAACTTTAAAAACGGTAGCAGGTATCTAGTTGACCAGCTGGACACATTGTTTCTATGTGAATAAATTACTCTAAAACTTTTCGTAGATAAAAACCATACTATCAGAATTAAATTAAGCCAGAAAACCGTTTTTTATAATATATGTTTTTTATTAGATACTCAATTCGTTTCTCTGATAAAATATTTATCAATGATTCATACAAATCCACAAAACTTTCATATATAACGGCTTCTTCTATGTTTATAAATAGAGAAGGACTGGTCACTTCATTTGGATATTTCTGTACATTCATAAATAAATGAAAACACAAGTTTCGCTTTGTTAATTGTCTCTTTATTGGCAGTTAACAAAGTAAAACTTGTGTTTTCATTTATTTGTTAAAATGTACTGTCACAAAATAACGGACGACTCCATTAAATCTCTCATTCGTAAATGTTAAACAAATTAGCTTTATTTGCATGCGCGGTCAGGTATAAAAGGCAACCGTCGGGAATTTCACTTTTCGTTTCAACTTTCGACGAAAACCACATTTTCACATCCTCTTTATCGCATATCCTTTCTATAGCAACCTACCTAAGCTCCAAATGAACTATAATTTTTTGGCGAAGAACATCAACTTATAAGGATGTATAAACAAGTATACACTTCAACGTCGATTCGTTATAAAAGAAGTCGTTGTCCTGATGTGTAGTTACTAGTTTCTCGCTATAGATAATAAATATTTAATGATAGAGCTTATTACGGGCGTGTGCCGACGATGAGGGTACAGGTGATAACATTTTTTTAATCCGCACGGTGAGCGTGTGCTCATCCACGACCACCGGTCTAACGGCCACTGCGAATTCACTGCTAATTGTGGAAAGAGGAAAAACGATTAGTGCAGTTTTGCATTTTTAATCTATTAGACCATAAATATATTTTGTAACATTTGAGATGTTATTAATATTCAAGAAGTACCTAAATCAATTTTACAACTAGTTTTCTGAGATTAATTGATTTTAATTCGTATTTATTAGAATCTTGGTATTCAAGTAATCGCATACTGTAAATAAATACATATATTTAGAAAAATGTAAAGTATTCTATTAAAGGAAAAACAGCATTGATCTTAAAAATGCCAGAGACAAACTTGAGTCTATTCAATAATTCACACTCTTTGTTAAGTTTTAAGAACTTTGTATTTTTACCCTTAAATGCATTTTACAAAAAAAGGACAGAAGCATTTTTCTTCGATGACCCCACAAAAACTGCACAATTTACACTTAATCGGAAAGAGGAGTGAAAAGTGCAAGATTATTGTTAGAAAGCGGCCATTTTGCTAAAAATAATGATTAACCCGAATAATTATTGGCAAATCAAATAGAAACATGGTAAGTTTTATTAATTTTTTATTTTAAATTACTTGTTATACCACTTTGACTTGGTGACAGTTGCAGTGCCGGATTACCCTTTAGGCACAGTAGGCATTGGTCTAGGGGTCATTTCGTTTCCCTTCCCACGCAACTATCACATCATTTTTACCATTACCATCCCTAGTAGGAGGTGCCTCTCCAAGCTAAAGGTATTTGTGGCCTCTTAAGTGCTTAAACTGGACAGCGGACAGCAAAAGTACCTTTTAACACTGAGATCATTCTTTGAATTAAAATATGACTTGAGAGATGTCTGTAACGAATACACAAAGAGTAAATTAATTAATTGTTTACTGGTGATAAGTACCTATATTATTTACGCAGATTACATTGTACTACTAAACCTGAATTTTCTTCTGTCATAAACTTGGACCTCAATAATTCACTAATTGCATAGTCTAATAGGTAAAGTAAGTTTAAGTCCAATATGGAAAAAATAGGATGTCCTATTTAAAAAATGCAAATATCTATTTTGGGACACTCTGTACAAACAAAAATATTTTTATAAATAACGCTTTGTGAACATTTATTTTATGATTTATTAAAAAAAAATGTTTAATGCCAAAATATACGAATTATAAATGAAATTGGCTAACATTAGACATCTAGCTGGCCATTCTATAAAAAATATTATTTAGCACCCCACTAAAGAGCGGAAATTAAAGCAACATTTGAGCTGTAACAAAAGTTTTCTTGTCCATTAGTTCTTTATAAATTAAATGCTCTGATTTTTTTAGTAGACATTTATTAAAAAGTAAATGAAAATCTTAATAAAATTATATAAAATGATACATTCACAAGTTAATCAAATAAGAGACGCTCGTGTTGGTTGACAAAACCCTTATAAAAGGCTTCCATGTTTACATTCTACATCTAACCAAGTAAAGCAGCTAATGCACCCGCTGCTTGTGCAAATTGCAATCGTGAGTGGATGCAGTACTGCCGATGCATGTACGAAAAAAATAAATAAAAAGAAGGAAAAAAGGCTTCTTCAACCGAAGAACCAGCATGGGTAATAGTCTCAGACTGGCCCTCAATGTGCTGTCAAGAAGTTAGCTTTCAACTGAATCAGACTAAACAGCAATGACTTCTATAAAGGCGAATTTACATTTTTACATAGACATTCCGGAAGAATTATAATAAAGTGTAGGGAAAGTGAGAAATAAATGTTAGAGGAATTTACATCTGCACTAATGAATGTATTCCCTATTCAATGTTTTAGAAAATGCGAACGAAGTTGGGGGTTGGTGTCGAACTGTTAAGTTTGGCCTTATTAGAAGAATGTCGATAAATAATAAGCAAGGAACAAACATTGACGTAGTTGATGTTGGATAAGGTCGTAGATAAGAAGACGCTAACAACTTGTAGAAATAGATCCTGAAACGTATCGGACTTATTTAAGAATGAGTGAGACTTTTTGTATCGGAGAAGGTTGACCCTTTCATAGAGAAGAACGGTATATTTTCAGGACCTGTATTATCAGCAACACTGAAATTACAACTCACTCTTAACTACCTTCCTACAGGGACTTGTTTACAAGTATATGTGTTTTATATGGAGTACTAATATGTATCTGTTTTAGCCTGATGTTTGCACATCAATAAATGAAGTCTTATTTTTGCCTTTATAGTGTCTAGTTTAATAAAAGTAAAGTTGACTCATTAAGCATATACCGATAAGTATTTTCACGGTTGTTTGTTTTATAGTTTTTGGTCTTATTCTTCCAAAGACCATCGTAATTTCGATTTCTATAAATGTATGCATGTGTTTATCTTTTCACGTATCCTGAAAAACTACATTAGAAATTAGGAGTGTCGTCCGCTCCGTGCCCCTATTGAAGGCCGGGCCTTTCTAACAAATTCATAATTCGTTTACTAATAGGATCTTTGACTGTAAGTAATAACAATTATAGGAATTTCGTTTTCAATTATATTCAATTGTTATTTTTTTTGTAGATTTGTTTTTGAGCAATACTCATTACTCTTTCTCAATTTAAAGTACCATACTCTTATCGCTAGAGCTGGAATTTTGTTTAAACAATCTGACCAAATTCAACTTCTTGCGTCGTGGAATCAGTTATTAAACTAATGGACCCAATTTTATTAAACTAATGAAGTACTGTTTATATATTCAGCAATCTAATTTTTTTTATTTTTACCGTCTATAAATTTAGAAAATGAGCAAGTTATTATGTTGGGTGTCAGGAGGTGCTTCTACAGGATCAAGAACGACAAATTAAAAGAGAAGAAAAATTGAAATAAATGCCTTGTATCGGACAATCGTGGAACTTTAACATCCGTTGCTGCTTCGTCCGACAATTTATAAGAAAATTATGTAAATGGCGTCCACTTTAGCAAAAATACCAACTCACATTATATAGACCGTAAATTTACTTTTTGAATCGGTAGAGAAGTGGTTTGATACGGATAATCATCTTGAAAGCTATGCATGCTCGAATAAAACTTTATATTGTAGTGAACACCTAGTGCTATGTTCCAAGATTAGTACTTTCATGTGAAGCAAATATATGCATAACATTCCGTAAGCTAAACCTATTAACATGGTCGATACAAGGGTGTTGGACAGGCGTGTAATAATCAAAATTTCCGCCCACCCCCTATATTACTTAAAAAAATAAGCTTCCAATAATGATATAGAAATTAATTTTTAGTCAAATTTTTTCATTGTTAAAGCAAAAGTGGTTGTGCTAATTTTTGACTTAATAAAATTTATAAATAAAAAAAATGTAGTTTTATAGCTATAATCATCTTAAACAATGGTCAAAAGACTGATATGCATAGCTGCATGGCTGTGAATTGTTTAGGTTTGATTGATAAGGATCAGTCCGAAAAAACTTTGTTTATGTATGGTCCAAATTTTTAAAACCCAGGAAATATGTCCATCTGATCAGGAATTCGAAAGCAAGAGGAGCACTTACATTTTGTGCCTGTTGGTTATCATGATCTCGGAAAAACTTACCCGTTAGAGCATTTTTACAAAATGTGATTACTTCTGGGTTTAAATCTCTTAGGTGGCCAGTTAGTTTTTTAAAACGACAAAATCATTCAGTTTGTGTAAAAGTATGTATTCACTTATTTTGCTACCAGTCTTAACTTCATAAAATAATATGTGGCAACATATAACAAAAGCAACATGAAAGTTTTAGGAATTTGAGGGGAAAGAAGCTTTAACTAACATTCTAAAAATAGGAAATATACAGGGCGATTCACGTGGATGGACCGTTAGACGTTTCTGGAGAACGGATTGATGGATCCTTCTGAAATTTCGGTTACTTACATAAATGACCTTGATCTACCGTTTTAAAATATTTTCAGCCTTACAGTGTTGCCGGTTATACTCAAAACCGGTGGCAACATCGCTATTTTAAATGAAATGCCCTATATTTTTTTACATTTTCTGAAACTACGCGTATTTCTGAGCAACTTTTCTAAATACTTCCCTATACCTATGTGTAGCCGTTTTTCAGGAATTAATTTATTTAGAATATTTTTAACGAAAACAACACTTCAAATAAATCTGAATTTCTCCCAACTCTAAAACAATTTTAATCTGAAATTTGGGATGCGGTTAGATAATGCCCTTAGGTATTTGATTTTTTTGTCATATTTTAGTTGAAGTATACAGGGTGCTCCAGAAATAGATGCATGTAGGTAACTTACAAAAGTGCGAGAAATTCGATTTTTTTAAATGAAACACCCCGTATATCAGTACTGATTTGAGTAGCTGATAAAAGTAGCTTTCTAATAATGTATACTTTGCCTATACCTAACTTTTCAAGTTTTTGATTTATAAGCATTTCTTTATGAAATATCAGAAAACATGTTATTTTCAATGACTATTTAATGTTGATTTTAAATGGAACACCCTGAATTTTTTCCTTTTATTCGATTCAGCATTAATTTTTGAATGAAAAATGCCAAAACTATCCTATAATACCTATTTTTGGTCATTTTAACATATTAAGGTTTTTTATACGGAATAACGGAATGGACGCAAAACAAGCGCTTTGAAAGCTTTTAGACAGTAGGCTGTGAAAAAGCAACGCCACGCTATTGACAAGCTTGCCATGATGATTTAACTCTTAATTTGAAGTAAGGCTGACATTTTTTTATTTACGAAAATGGCTGAAATATTTGATAACAATTATACGTTTTCTCATATTTGTGATTTGTTTGTAATCTTTGGTGAGTGTAACAAAATTTATGCTAGAGCATGTCGCGTATTTAATGAAAAATATCCAGAGTTAACTCCAATGACGAAGAAAAAATTCAAACGCATACAAAGGAATTATGTTTTGCATGGAACTTCGGTTTGTCCAAGACGCCGTGTGAAACTTGTCACCGGAGATGAAGATATAGAAATTATGGTGCTGGCATATTTTTATGCTTTTCCACGAAGCTCAATACGTAGTGCGGAGATTCATTTAGGAGTAAGTTATTCTTCTATTCAAAGAATGCTTTCCAAACATCTTATGCATAATTTTAAAGCAAATACTCTTCATGAACTATTGCCTACCGATTTTCTGCAAAGAGTGGAATTGTGTGAAATGCTTTTAGTGAGAACTCAAGAGGATCCAGACTTTTTAAAGAAAATAATTTGGACTGACGAATCCAAGTTCAGCAGAGATGGCATCTTTAATAGAAGAAATAATCACTATTGGTCTACCGAGAATCCAAATTTTATTGTCGAACGGAATCATCAACAAAAATTTTCTTTTAATGTGTTTTGCCTTCTTATGGACAACCAGAGTGTTTATTACGTGTATGATGATAATTTGGATCAAATGAAGTATATTGAAATTTTGCAAACCGTGGTGTCGGATTTTTTGGATAGTTTACCCTTAAACTTAGCTGTCCGCGTTTGATATCAGTTGGATGGAGCTCCAGCTCATTGTACGGATTTGGTCAGTAATGAGCTGAATATTATGTTTGAAGATCAATGGATTCGCAGGCGAGGTCCATGGAACTGGCCTCCTAGATCACCTGATCTAAATCCTTTAGATTTTTTCTTGTGGGGGCACATTAAAAATTTAGTATACGATGGAACATTAATAAATAGTCGAGAAGAACTTTTAAATCGGGTTCATGCAGCTTTTGGTAGTCTACAGCCAGAACAAATTAGAAGATCTACAACATCACATGTAAAAGAAAACATTTTGAAATGCCTGAGACTAAATGGTGGCCATATTGAATAATTATTGTAACTGTTATTTTCACTTTTATTATTATATTATTTTTGTTGTATTGTTGGTTTTAAATAGTTAGGCTATTGTTTTATTCACCTGTTTAACAATATTTTTATTTATGTATACGTAATCTTTTTCTATTATTAGGTAGGTACATAATATTCATTTCTTTTTATTCCCACTAAAGTCTGAGGTAAAGTGTAGTTCCTTTGCATACATTCAATTTTTTTAACTAATTATGGTTAAATCTGGATGTTTTTCATTAAATAAGTGACAGGCTCTAGCATAAATTTTGTTACACTCCTCAAAAGTTACAAATAAATCGTAAATGTCAGAAAATCAGTAGTATTATTGTTTAATTATACTGCCATGGAGCCTTATATTAATTGTTTTCATGGCACACTACTACTAGAATCATTAAAAATTACTTGTTTTATGATATTTCATAAAGAAATGCTTATAAATCAAAAACTTGAAGAGTTAGGTATAGGCAAAGTATACATTATTAGAAAGCCACTTTTATCAGCTTCTCAAATAAGTATTGATATACAGGGTGTCCTATTTAAAAAAATCGAATTTCTCGCACTTTTGTAAGTTACCTACATGCATCTATTTCTGGAGCACCCTGTATGCTTCAACTAGAATATGACAAAAAAATCAAATACCTAAGGGCATTATCTAACCGCATCCCAAATTTCAGATTAAAATTGTTTTAGAGTTGGGAGAAATTCAGATTTATTTGAAGTGTTGTTTTCGTTAAAAATATTCTAAATAAATTAATTCCTGAAAAACGGCTACACATAGGTATAGGGAAGTATTTAGAAAAGTTGCTCAGAAAAACGCGTAGTTTCAGAAAATGTAAAAAAATATAGGGCATTTCATTTAAAATAGCGATGTTGCCACCGGTTTTGAGTATAACCGGCAACACTGTAAGGCTGAAAATATTTTAAAACGGTAGATCAAGGTCATTTATGTAAGTAACCGAAATTTCAGAAGGATCCATCAATCCGTTCTCCAGAAACGTCTAACGGTCCATCCACGTGAATCACCCTGTATAGTTGTACATATTCCTTATAAAAATGCATATATGTATAAACATTGTAACTTACAAAATAAAATTAATATATTTTCTTTACTACTTAATGTCTTAGAAATACTTATTATTATATTATAAGTTCTACGTTACTGTTTTAATGATTTTCTTTTATAATCCTTAATAATATAAGACTTTAATAATTCATGATTAAAGTCTTATATTATTAAGAATTAAGTGAAAATTATAAAAGGAAGTCATTAAAGCGATAACGTAGAACTTATAACAATTAGGCTTTGTAAGACAGACCTATAAGGAATAAGGCGATTTGGTATTACTATAATTAAACTATTCAGGCTTTCTGAAAGGCTATTGTTTCAATTACATCTCTTAAATTCAGACCTTCAGAAATGACGGAATCATTCCAGATGAAGAAGCTTTTTTTTTCTTAGGAAATTTTTTATAATTTTCAATTTGCTAAAGCTTCTTTCTCCTAAACTCACAGAACGCGGTAAGGTTAAAAAATCCTTTTTGATAAAACCAAATTTGGAAACCAAGAAAGTAAAGCATTTTTGACTATATCCTCTAAAATTTCCATTTCAGTGGGAAAAATTTCTTTAAATGAAGGAATTTTATTAAACCATTGTACATCCTTAACAATGTTTTGAACTTACAAAATATGATCATATATCTTCAAATTTTAATAGATTTAAATTAACTAAATTAGAATTTAAACGCGAAATTCACTTATTTTGTTTTATTCATAAAATAATTTTGAATAAATTTCCTAACTATTTATATGAAAAGATTAAATTTCGAAATAATAATCATAATTTAAAAACTAGAAATATATAAATTATCTTTTAAATATATATATTTTAAAATTTATAATAGTATTTCTTATGAAATAAAAAACCTCAAATGTGAATCATTTAAAAAACATCAAAACTATTAATGGGGAGGTAGGATTGGAAGACAGATTACTCAATAATCAAAAATCTATCTTTTGTGCCAACTAGTAGGTTACAGTTTATCTAGTTTTAGTTAGTATCTACATAGATAATATTTAATTGTAATATTTTTATTTACATGTATTTCAATTAGCTGGCACAAATAAATAAAAAAAAAAAAACTTACTGTCCAAGTCCATTCAGGCTTCCATGCTTCCTAATGATCTCATTACAAGAAGCGCTATGAAGGTCGTGTAAAAAGTAAAGAATTGATTAACATTCATATAATAATTTAAATCTCTCATTTATCGATGAGGATGGATGGTCAAAAAGTGTAAAATAAAACGTAGTGTATTGCAGCTAGGGCTCAGAGATGAGCTCATTTTGGCCTTTGTAATCAAACTGGCTTACCTTTTTCGTAAATCTTCAGTTGAGAAGTTAAGAGTCAAGCTCTAGTTCTCTAGCCAAAATTAATTGAATGGAAAAAAAAAACTTGAAAACTATCCTCGGACCTACGCGAAATTAAGTAATTTACAAGATTTCTTAAAGTTTATTTTTAACTTTTTATCCTCCTTCGTTGCTTTTACTACATCTCAAAATATTTCAAGATTATTAGGCACATTATCTGTATATTTTAAGCGGCCTGCGGCCGCCTCTAATTTCGTCCTGCCGAGTGCGGTGCACTTCCTGTGCTCCTGCTAGGATTGGCCTTGTGTATTAATTTAATTAACATTGAAGATACCAGTTCACTCACTAGAGAGTCAAATCTCAGGAAAATCGCGAAGTAGACAAACCATGGTCTGTATTTGCAGTTCAAAATGTGTATTCCATTTTTCAAGCACTTGCTGGCATCCGATTGAGTTAAAATTTGGCAGACCTGTGTTACCTCGTGATGGTACCTATTGCATTTCTCCCACCTACTCGGAATTTGAATTAAAAACCTTGTTTTTACATTCCGCCTGGCCGAGATATAATTTATCATTTGTAATTTTTCTACGCTGTTATATTTTTGTGTGTCTTTCTAAATAAATGAAATTAAAAAAAATAATAATAGTCAGTTAAAAGTTGATCAAGTCTACTATCCAGTGGGGATTAAAATTATATCTTCTGTGTTGCTAGTATGACCCAGATTCCCTAAACAAGCAAAGATGAGTTAGTTTTCAATATATGAAGCATATATCATTCACTAATACTATAAAATAATAGCAGCACAAATAAAATATCTAAAAACTCGAGTTTCAATGTAACTAATCCTAATACTTAAATTAAGGGTGAGAAACTTTTGAAACTTCAGAAGTTACGTTATTTCATGTGTGTGGAAGATTCCACTTCCAGAAGTCCAATCCCTACAACTTTTACGTTTGCACAAGTAGCTCTCGAACATGATAGAAGACGGTCGGAAATACCAATCAGTTTAAGTTCACAGAGAAGGATGCCATGTGGAACCCTGTCCAAAGTCTTGAAGAAGTTGGTGTAAGGTGGGTAAGCCAAATAAGGCCAGAGGTCCTAATAAGGCCCACACCTAAAAGTGACAACACTGTTCAATCCAAGTGGTAGTTTTTTCGTCATTCGTTACACGAACGAATCCCGAGAACCAGTCAAGGTTGTAATCTTCGCTTTCTCATTTAGCAACCCGCCAGTTTAATGCGTGTTGTTGAGGTGTAATGTAGACGGTCATAGTATTAAAATACTAGTTCACGTGTTCCTCGTAAATTTCTTTCTGGGTAAGTATTTGAAAACTGATTTTATTTCTAATATATTGCTTATAGTTTAAGGTTTAAGTTGGTATAAAATTTTAATTAAAAACCTATTTCTGTTTTAGTGAATTTGTATTTTATTATCTCATAAACATGATAAATTAGAGGGGTCCTATTAAAGCCCGAGCAAATGGCCCAAATAAGGCCCAGGTATATAAGTGGGCCTTATTTGGATACTTTTTTTTCTGGACAAAAAATGCAATAAAATACTTAAAAAAAAACAATTAAATCAATTTTAACTTAAAATGTTTTCTCAGAAATTATTGAAAATTTGATGACATATTTTACGATCAAAAATATAAAAATCCGCGTGTATATGTGTTTTTACACTTGTTATTATTTTTGAGTTACAGGTTCTTGCAAAAATGTTTCCTCTAAAGTTAATTTTTACTTATGAATTACTTTTATGGAGAATTGATATGAATTTATGTTTAAAATACCATTTTATATCGTACATTAAATGTTTCGAATGTAAAGTAGGCATTCATTCAAATTAATATAGGTATTTTTATTTGCAGAGAATGGAAGCTTCAAAAAAAAGAGAGCGCTGGTCGGAGGAACAGCTTCAGAGAGCGATGGAGGCAGTGCACGAAGGGACTTCGGTAAGAACTGCAAGTCTTACATACGGGATTCCCAGGAGGACTCTTCGAAATCACATTTCTTCTGGGGTCGTGAATAAAAGATTAGGGCGCCCATCTGTCCTCACAGTTGATCAAGAAAATGACCTCTGTCAAAGAATATTTAGATTGTCAGATGTTGGCATGCCTTTGACGTCCAAACTTCTAAGAAGATCAGTATTTACATATTGTGACGAACTGAGAATTTCCCATCCATTTTCCGAAACAAAAGGAATGGCAGGCAGAAAATGGTTTCGTCTTTTTTTGAAGCGACATCCCGAGGTGGCAAGGCGAAAGGCACAACACATGAATGCTGCAAGGGCAGCGAAACTTAATAGATTTATTGTAAATGACCATTTCGAAAAACTTCGGCTTGTTCTTGAAGAAATGGGAATTATGGGTAAACCTCATCTTATTTACAACATGGATGAAAAAGGATACAGGCTTACTTTGCATAAGCAACCGTATGTACTTACGAAAAAGGGTTCATCAAATGTCCATATAATTGCTGAAGAACATGCTGAAAACGTTACGATTGTAGCGTGCGGAAATGCAATAGAGCAGGTCATCCCACCAATCATATTAATGAAAGGTAAAAGGGAAAAACAAGAATGGTCAGAAAACTTACCTCCTGGTTCAACTCTTAAGATGACTGAAAAAGGTAGCATGACAACGACCACTTTTGTAAAATGGTTGGAGCACTTTTCGATCTTTAAACCAAAAGAAAAAGTGTTGTTAATTTTTGACGGAGCATCTTCTCACTTAGATTATTCAATCGTAGAGGCAGCGGAAAAACACGACGTTGTACTTTATTTTCTTCCCAGTAACACAACGCATCAGTTACAGCCGATGGATAAATCTGTATTTGGTCCTTTTGAGAGTTACTGGGATGATGAAGTTATGCTCTTTTGGACCAACAAACCAAATCATAGAATAACAAAACTCAACTTTGCAACTATATTTAGCAAAGTATGGCCACGAGCTGCAACACCAGCAAATGTATCATCTGGGTTCCGCGCAACTGGGATCTACCCGTTCGACCCCAATATATTACCTGATGATGTTTTTGCTCCATCTGAACTTACAAATAGGCGAAGAGTCGAAACTGAAAAAGATCAAAATTCTAGTAACACAAAAAGTTTGTTAAAAGATAAAATCGAAGAACCCAAAAATAAAGGACACGACGATCGTCGGCACATAAATAAGAAAACGAGTAATGGGACCAAACTTACACAAGGCGAAGACCAGGCGGGACCAAGTGGAATTCAAAAAAAGAGAACCAAAAGAAATTGTACGTCCAGCTCCGACTCTTCTTCAGATAGTGACAGTGACTATTCAGTAAGGGATTCAACTTCTGATGAGAGTTTTAGTAATCTACATGTGGCTAAAGAAAATTCGCCACTCTTGAAGGCAGAACCAGGACTTAACTTTAAAAACATTTTACCTACACCAGAGCTTGAAGTAAAGAAAATTACGCCCAGAAAGAAATCAATAAATTATAGAGCCCAGCGGGTGACGAAAGATCTTTTCAAAGAAAAAGTAGAAAATTATTTAAAAGACTGCACCAAACCGCAATAACCCAAGAAGAAGAAAGTTATTGAGGCATGGTATTGTCATGAATGTAAAGAAGACAGGGTTGCTGACATGAGATTGTGCAATATGTGTGTAAGATATGTACACGAAGAATGCGTAGGTCTAAACAAAAAAGATAAGGAGCCATCCTTTATATGCCCTACGTGTGCATCTCCTTAGTGGAAAACAGACATTTAAGATTTATTTATTTTTTATTATTTAATTTTAACTGGATATTTTTTTTATTTTCAAACAAAATCATAATCAATATTAAGTTTACTTATTATTATAAGTTTTTGCTAAATAGACAAAAATGCCTTTAAAGATAATAGTTTTACTTTTTTTTAACCTTGAGTACATGCGTCTTTAGTGGAAAAAAGTGTTTGTAACTTTTTTGAAATTTAATTTTAACTTAAAAAACTATCTATGTTAAAAAAAGCATACTCATAATCATATTAAGTTTTCATATTATTACTAGTTTATGGTAAATAAACAAAAATTTGTGTAAAGTTAAATTGTTTTACCTTACTTTACCTTGGGCCTTATTAAGTAACCTACCGTGGCCGTATTGAGAACCCTAGGTTATTATAAGGCCCGCATGTAGACTTTTAAAAAATATGTCGACAAAAAGTTAATAATGAATATAGAAACAAAAATGAGGCTACAATTTATATAAAGATGTGTTTGATAATAGCATAAAAGTTTTGACAAAGTTCTTGACAAAATAAGTCAGTCATATGGGCACCCAAATTAAGGTGGGCCTTGCTAGGCTCAGGTACCTTAGATTGTTTTAACTTGAAATCTGACATGGAACCCGACAGGTATTCTATATGGGTAAGAAGATTAATCTCAGTCAGTGGACCTGAATCCGAACTGTTCATAGATCAGAGGCCAAGCCGGAACCTAGCATAGGTAAAATGACGACACAAATCAAACCTTCAAAAAGTTTGGGAGTTACTTGAATGATAATCTGTCTCCTGATTTAAGTATTGGAGTTACAAACCTCATTTTTCAGAACGTAGCAAATATACTTCTTTGCACTGATAGATTAAATATACGGAATAATGGCCTAGATAGATTAAACGCACAACGTTTTAAATGGATTTTAATAATATATATAATATAATATCTCCACAAAATTTGATGATTTATAGTCTCTATTAAAACATTCAAAATTTAGTCCTTGAAAGTACTGTCAGATTTGGACTGAATCTGGATACTTAATGAACCAGCACCAGTTTCAAATGAGAATTTTTGAGAATGTTGTTGGACTAGAATACATTATTATGGTACGAACAAATAATGAAATATTAAATGTTTGCGACTTCAGTGGTACATGCAATTTCATTAGCGGGGCTCCACGTACACATGTGGCTCTTGAACTCAAATCAATTTTTTTCCAATATGACATATAGTGAAATAAAGTCATCAATCAGATACAAAGTTAAATCGGGTGCCTGAGTAGTCAGCTCATCGACTGTATCACCAAATGTTGATTTTGGGAAGATGTAAACTGCATCCAAAATTAAACTAGAACCTATTAAAAAAAAAATCCTTTGCCACAACCTCCAGAGCAGGTAAGCATATGATACACTTTCCAGAGCAGGTATGTGTACACTTGTAGCATCAGACCTATCTTATCTGTAGATGTTCCGCGTCTAGGAAGCAAGCATTCAACCATGTTTCTGTTAAGACCAGTATATCGAATTGTATCGTCGGGGTATTTAGAAGCAGGTGAAATAAGTAGGAGTTTTTATGAAATAAGTCGTATGTTATTTTACATCTAGGGATTAATACCTTTCAAAAAGCATATTAAATTAAGAGAAGAATGCCTGTCGTTATTTTTCATGCGCGGTATATATCGCGTACATATACTCCTTTCCACATTTGTTTATTTGAAACTGTTGATTTAATCTTTTTACTTTGGTGGTCGCAACATTTCTCTGCTCCAATGTATTATTTGTTTATTTGAAACTGTTGATTTAATCTTGTTACTTTGGTGGTCGCAACATTTCTCTGCTCCAATGTATTACTTTCCTAATAAAACGGAGTGTATTGTGATCGTGAAAAAATCACCCTCCCAGATTTTTACATATCTTTGCGTTTACAGTCCCTAGATGCCAAATTCCGTCGATCTAGCTCTTCGCAAAAGCAACTTACCCGATTGACTTCAAATTTTGATCATATGGGGTTGACCTAATAATATGTTGGCAATATAGTTGTTAAAAAAATTACTACTAAAAAGCTATTTATTCAGTTTATCTGCTATTTTACACAAAAATAAAGTGTTGTGTAGGAATCAACTGGTTTAATCTCTAAGGCTTCAACTATTTTATCGTTTTAGGCTCCTTAGATGTCAAAAAAACATGTTTCTCAATTCCGTGGATCTGTCTGTCTATCATTTTGCGGCATAGTTATTACTACTTACATGATTGACTTTAAATGTTAAGAATCATATGGGGATGACCCGGTAACATTTTGGTACGAACCCAATAGAGCGGATCAAAATGGCGGTCCGGTGAAATGTTAAAAAAATATTATTAATAACTAAATTATCCAATTTACGTCAAATTTCGAGGAAAAGTCAAGTGTTACATAGAAATGAACTGGTAAGATTTCGAATCCAAGCTGGCGGACTAATAAAATATTTAAAAAAATAATCCTAAAAAAACTACTTATTAGGTTAAATTCAAATTTTGTGCTACCATTATTATTATTTAAACAAACATAATTTCTTATGTTTGTTTAAATAATATTGTTTATATTATGTATCAAAACATTCCGTTTTATTTTATTAAATATTTGCTTCAATTAATTTGAAGTTAAATATTTTTATTCAGTTGAGAAAAAGCCAAAAAAGATTTTTGTTTGTCAATCGTTTAGATAGAACAAATAATCTGAACACATTAAAAAAAAACCATTAGGTGTGATATTATTTAGAGTGATACGAATTCGTGATGGCGGAACAAACTGGCGGCCAAATAAAATCTTCAAAAACAAAACTGTAAATAATCTGACGGAACAAAATGGCGGTATTAGGAAAATTATTTCAAATTATGCCCAAAAATCAAGTATATATATAAATTGGTAAAATATTGGCACGAATCCATTATGGTGGCACAAGATGGCGCCCAATAAAAACGTTTGAAAAGACAGTATACATATATGTGTTACTAAATGACTATGTGCAGAATTAAATTGGTCACACTTCACTATTCCTAATAAAAGGAAAGATTCATAATAAGGGAAATTCAGGGTAAGGTAAATTTACCAATTTTTTTAGTTGTGGTAGTTAATAATATTACCTCAGAAGTTCAGTGGAGGAACGTATAGCAACAACATGGATTTCGTTGATATAGTGCCCATAGTTCGGGTTTTATTCAAATACGCTTCATCAGTTTCACTAAGGTGAAGTTAGTATTCTCACATGGGTTTAGATTGGCAAAAGTCTCAGTTAGCCAAGCCAACGTGCTTCTGTCCTCGTTTAGAAAGATAACGCCACCAGAAAAATTTACAGGCGGATCATTGGTGGTTATATCAAAGTGAAAGAACAGAAAAAAATATGTCCATTTTTTACATTAA
Organism: Kuschelorhynchus macadamiae; assembly: GCA_030620095.1. NCBI lineage: Eukaryota > Metazoa > Arthropoda > Insecta > Coleoptera > Curculionidae > Kuschelorhynchus > Kuschelorhynchus macadamiae. The sequence continues at coordinate 2,886,029 of JAUTXW010001521.1, forward strand.
CCCTTCTTCCCAAGAATTTCTTTATATCTTTACATAACGAATTTTCAAATATAGCTGCCCTAAGATAGTTTAAAGCATCTTCTTTTTAGCTGGTTAGGGAAGTAATTTTTGAGTCACATTCCTATGAAGCTCTTTTGTTAATCCTTGAAATCATCTGTGACCTGCTATGATTGACCTTATTTGCGTTAAGGTTAGTGGCGGATCATGATTTTCGGGGCTTCTAGGCTAATTGAGTTTTTGGACCTCCCCTCATAATTTTAAAAAGCTTAATTTTTATATCAACAGCTACTAGACAACAACACCAAAAGAAAAAACGTACTTTTCGAGCACAAAATGTTTTACAAAATTAGCAAAATTTTTTTAGCACAAAATTCGTACAACAAAAAAAAATTAAAAACCATTTCTGCATTTTATCGAATCGTACTGGCAACTCGTTTTATAATATAAGTCGAGTCGTGTCATATCACTTTTGATTGACAGTGTAAATTAAGAATTTTTATTTATTTTATTTTAGAAAAACCCCACTCAGCATCGCAGCTTGATTTAGGTCGTGTCACATAAATTTGAAGAAATGTTTTTAAGAACTATTTTGAACATTTTGAAAGCAGTAGATATTTTCTAGAAGCATACAATGTGTAAGTAAGTAATTCTTAAATTGAAAATATTCACTGTACAACATTTTTAAAGATAGATATTACTGATGTTTAGTATTTCGATACGATAACTAAATCTGTTTTACCCACCTCTATAAAAATTTGAATTGAAATTACGCGACCGGTTCAAAACCATAGCTTCGGGTTTGATAATTTAGTCATTTTGGCAAATATGTATGTCGTTACAGGAACACCGTTATCTAAATACATTTGATCTGTTATTAATTTTTTACACCAATGTTATAAAATTATCCCTGACAGTAACTTTGGTTTTTTTTGGTCGAAATTCCGCCAAATCCTACATTCAACTTACAATATCTTTACGATGGAACTACCTAATGAGTTTAGATCGTGATTACATTCTTGACTATGTACAAGATAAGATAAATAAAAAGAAACAAATGTGGACGATAACCCAAGTTAATATAACAGGGTCATATTTAAACAAACAAAAATCTTGTCCAAAGAAATAGCGCTAAAGATACTACATCAACAAATAAAGATAATAATAATAACACACAAAAGAAGCCCCTTTATTTTATGATAATTTAATACCCTAATATCACTGCAATAATACGAACTTGCTTCTTTGCGCCGCTTTATTAAATTTTGCGCAATTTTGTGAGATCATTACTAATATCTTTTTACGGAATAAAGTCAACATACATATAATGCCATAACATAGGCCCAAAAGGAGGTCAATCAATAATAAGCAATACACAGGAAGCCATATTGTAGGTCATCCTTGTCTGACATACCAATTCATCATAAGGACGAATTCTTAGCCTCGCTTCGACGATGTAAATATATTTATATCCATAAATGAGAAAAAGAAATTGCAAAACACTGTGTAAACAACAGTAAAAATAAAAAAAATTACAATATATTATGTAAAACTACCAGTTCAGATAATCTGTTCAGTCTTCAAAAATTCGAAAATTATACGATTGCTTTCAAAATATTCATTATGTTTTAATATGCTTTTAGCAACTCTAGTATCTATAAGTCATGTATAATTTTAAAAGAAAACGAAGAAAAATTATATAAATCTACTTTTTTAAGAAACAAACGAGCTTCTTCATCATCTAATGATATGAATAAAAATTATACCAGATCCGAATAAACAGTTGACATAAACATGCAGCTTTCACTAAACTCGTCAATAAAAGCAGAGCAACTCTTTGTAATCTTTGTTTCCCCATCGCAATCGCTCCCGCGATCCCGCAATGGTTTAATTAGACCTTTATGGAGTTACAATGTTGTTACTTTTTTTTACTGGTTGCTTTCAATATATCCAAAGCTCTTTATATACGAACCATTTAAAGTTAGATTCTTAATCGACCAAGGTCAATCCTTGTAAGTAATAAACTCTTTATGCACATCCATTCAAGAACGTGGCGCTTGTTTAATCTAAAATTAAAGCAACAAAAATATAATAAAAGTTGTGTCGGTAGCGAAACTATTTTCTTTGGAAAGTATTTACTGCTAAAAAGATATAAATTTAATATGTTCCTTTAGCGAGCACCGTGCAGACAGAGACAGTAGGAAAAACGTTTCAATTATTCCACAGCACACAAATTTCGCATTGCTTGAAAAGCAGTGGCTTGTTGTTGCCCTTTGCCTTAACTACACTTCTACCATATAAATTTAAGAAAGACTTGTTATAACAATTTTCAAATCTGGTTCTTTCTATATCTTTCGGCCAGAAAAACGATGTTCTATCCAAATTTCCAAAAAAATTTTCGCTTAAGTTCTCATTTGGTCCGAATATCCTAAATTATTCAGATTATATGATTGATCCAGATGGAATTATAAATGAACTGATAAAAACTAGCACGTAACTGTATGTTTACTAATAATTATAAAAAGAGATGGCATTAAAAAGGAACTGACAAACTTAGTTTAAGTTTCCTAACGATTTTTTGTTTTTATATTTAAATATGTTTAAAATATTCTCGTATTTGTGTTGTTACCAGAAGGAAATAACTTTAGTAGTAAGTTCTATTATAAAAGACATTTTTAATAGAGTTTCGAAAAGGTCTGTTCAACCTTAATTCTTTCTCAAAATATCAGAGCAATACATTTTATTGTTTATCCAAGATTTTGACTTTTTGCAAATGTATGGAGAGGACCAATTTTTGAAGTTATTTTCAAGTATTTTTATTCCTCACGTGATCCTTAATTAAAATAAAACTTCTTTATTGTCTTAAATATAATATATTTGTAGACAAATATCTTAAAGCTAAAATTGTAAATTAAATATCCAATTAAATAAAACCATACAATAAACAGCAAAAAAATGTATCAAGTTATTAAATAGTTCAAAAAATAAAACATAATAACTGCAAAATTAAGTTATGTACACTAAAGTTTAAGAACATATGATCACATATTTAAAATCACATGAGTTTTTCTGTCCAATCATCATTTTTTTGTGTTTGTATGTTATTATCAACGTAGGGCATTTAAAGGCCGTTTTAATTTTCAAATAAAAGTTAAATAAGCTTCTTTGTAAAACCTGTATCTAAAATAGTGTTATGCTTAGCCCACACATTGTTAAGAACACTTCAATTAAAGATCACGCGAGATATAAAATACTTGTGTTTTGTAGGTTTTCAAGAACTTTTATTATCCGTTATCTAGGTTTTCTCACATTTACGACCGCTAATACGAAATTAATAATTTTACCGCTTCTATATTATGGGTATAAAATTTCAACTCATCTCCCTTTTAATTTAAATTTTCCCTGGCCGCATTTAAAAATTTTTAATTAAGAAATATGCGCCAGAAAAGGAACTTTGGTCTTTTATTGCAGGGTTTCAAATTCCAAAATTTTCACCCAGACCGGTTCAGGGATTCTAAATACCGAAAAACATGATTCCTCAATTTCGTCGGTCTGTCTGTCTGTTCGTAGTAGCTAAAAAACTACTTATCCGACTGATTTCAAATATTGGTCAAAAGTTAAGGGTTATATAGGGATGATCTGGTAACATTTTAGTTGAAATCCAATATGGCGAAAGAAAATGGCGGGCTAGTGAAATGTTAAAAAAATTATTATTAAAAAACTACTACCCAATGTATCTCAAATTTTGTATACAAATCAAGTATTATGTTGGAATCAACTAGTAAAATTTTGGTACCAGTCCAAGATGGTGGAAGAAAATGGCGGCTTAGTAATATATTTTAAAATTCAGCCTGAATAAATTACTTTATGGATTAATATCAAATTGTGGTATAGGGATCTACTAGTAAAATTGTGGTACTAATTCAAGGATGGCGGCCAAATAAAATATTTCTAATTGTGAAAAAAATCACTTACTCAGGTTTTACATACTTTAAGGTTTTAGCGATCATAGATACCAAAGAATATGTTTTATCAATCCCGTCGATCCGTCTGTAGGTCTGTCTGTCAGTTCGCGGCATAGCTTAAAAAGTACTTACCAGACTGACTTTAAATTTTAGTCAAAATTTAAGTGTCATATGGGGATGACCTGATAATATTTTGGTAAAAATCCAGTATGTCGGAATAGTGAAACGTCAAAAAAATATTGCTAAAAACACTAATTACTCAATTTACCTCAAAATTTGTACAAAAATCAACTGGTAACATATTGGTATGAATCCAAGATAGCAAAATTAAATGACGACGTAATAAAATATTAAAAAAATCAGCGTGAAAAAACTACTTATTAAATTAATTTCAAATTTTGTGCAAACTGTGATATAGAGATAAACTGGTAAAATTATGGAATGAATTTAAGATAAAATTTTTGAAAAAATCAACGTAAAATATCTTATTCAATTGACTTGCGAAAATAGTATAAACTGATACGAATTCAACGTGACGTAACAACATGACGCCCAATAATATTGAAAAGAGAGTAAATATGTGTCACTAAATGACTATGTACTGAATTAAACTTGGCCACACTTCGCTATTTCTATTAAAAGTTCCGTGTAAAGGAAATTTACCGAATGTTTTTGGGTTTTGGCATAGTAGTAGAAAGACCACAAAGATTAATTTTACAAATAGAGTTAAAACTTCTTATTACTATGACTAATTCATTGTCAGCAGTGGCTGTTGAGTCGTATCTATCTGTGTATATTTTGGTGTTCATTGCCAGCAAAATATAAGCAACTCAAAAATCGGACAAACGAACTTAAATGGCCATATTTACAGAGTTATTTGAACATACGGGATCAGTGAGAGCAATAAAAGTGAGAACGGCTAATATGTTCATGTAGTTTTATTAAAAGCACGAATTCTCCTTTGTAACAATATCTTTTAGCGTTTTATCAAATATTTCTCTTTTTGTGTCCATATATACAGAGTGTTACAAATTCATCTTTATAGCCACTTTTTCTCCTTTACAAGATAGCGCACTGATATTTAAAATCCGAAGTTTCGTCTTTGACTTCTTATCATTATCTTATTTTTTTTTAATACGGACCTAGGATTTTTGTGGGAAGAGAATGGTTTTCCGTCTGTCTCTAATACATTGTCTCTTATAGGGAATTCTTAAATCTCTTGTTCAAACAATAAGGACGACAAATCGTTGGTTTTGAGAGATCGACGGTTTGTTGAAAATGAAATAAAAATCTAGGTCCGTAATTAAAAAAAATAAGTTGGATTCAAACCTTAGTGCATTGTTTTGTTGAGGAGAAAAAGTGGCTATAAATATGTAAAATGTATTTTGTAATATCTCTTCAAATGCTTGATTTATTCTATTTATTTTAAATTAGGCCCAAAACTCATGTGTGGCATAAGTAGAAACTGTTTAATACGAATCTGATATGGTGAAACAAAATGGCACCCGAAAAAATTTTTTGAAAAGACTGTATATAAGTGCTAATAAATGCCTAATTGGGCCACATTTCACTATTCCTAATAAAAGGAAAGATTCATAACAAGGGATGTTCCACCTAAAGGAAATTTGCGGATTTTTTATTTAACAAATGAATGGTAAGAGGTTTTGAAGAGGAGAATAAATATTCTCGAACCGTAGATCATACAATGCCATAGGCTATACAATTTTAAAAATGTTGTCATGATTTAGATAAATTTACAAGGCTACGCCACTCTACAATTTTTTTTTTTTAATTACTACAACTTCCTTAGATAAAGATTTACATAAATTGCACGTTATCTACGGCAGTACATCGAAGACGCCGCCAAAGTTTAATGCTTAATATGTTTGGTGCCATTAAAGAGCGGTAATACTACTGGTTTGTTGGTAAATACTGCGATTTATATTTATAACCGAAATTCTTCTTTTTTTTTTCTGGAAAATCTTTAGCAGCTTAATGACCGAATTAAAAAAACGGTATTTGAAATATGAAGATTCTGATTGTGTAATTATTTGACACTGTTGAGTAGGAAGAGGAACTTGATAAAGTTTTGTTACGATAGGCTCCGTTATCGTGCCTTTACCGTTAGAAAGGGTCACCTTTCTGCTTGAACCCTGATTAATTAGTTTTATTTTAATAATTATCATATACTAGACTCCGAAACAGCGAAAGTATTTGTCAACACAAACATAAAAAGAAAAGTACATGCTTGCTAGAATAGGACACCCCATCCGGGTCAGCCGGTGCCAGGATATACTGGTCGGACCGTGGTGTCATAGTATTAATAAACGGAGGCCTTTCCGTTGGGAAAACATACAATTGTTTTTCAGGCGGAGGTCTATCCTATATTGCAGGTTGCAACAAAGGACGAAATGAGAATGGGAGCGGAGAGTGAAATCCTCCTTGACCCAAAGAGTCAATCGGTAAGCTCAGGATCTAGTCCAGGATGCAGATATGCACTAAATGAGCAGCAAAAGCAAGCAAATACTATAAGGTGAGATTAAAATGGGTCCTTTTGAATAGTGGTGTCAAAGGTAACGGGAAAGCGGATGTCTTCGCTAGAAGCGGATGAAAGCGACGATCCAGTTTTATAAGTAAACCAAGTATAAATAAACAACTGTTCGCAGTTTCTGAAAAGATAGGCCTGGGAGAAGAGAAGGGAGAATTGCTCCAGGACGAACTACTGCATAGAGGTAAAAGAAATGAAACCCAACTTATGCGGATCTGAGGCAACTTGGTTGATGTTAAGGAGTCGACAGGTGATTGAAGACCTAATTGGCATGTTGTCAGGCAATCTTAACAGACACATGCACCAACTGGAGTTAACGGACAACCCCTGCTGTGCTAAGTGTGTGGTAGGGAATTTTTTTCTTTCTTCTTTCTTCTTTTTCTCTTTTGCGTCAGTCTTTCGCTCTGTTTGTGTGCGGCATAGCTCAAAAACAACGATTGTCTTAAAATTTTGGTCAAAAATCAAGGGTTTTATGGGGAATAAAAGGGGAAGCTTTGGTAAAATTGCGATTGTACAAATTGGTAAAAAAGTCTTTATTACCTCCTTATTGAATGGACTTCAAATTTTACACAAAAGTCAAGTATGATATAAAGATAAACTAATAACATCTTGCTGCGAATTCTATATGACAATACAAAATAGCGGATTAACAAAATGTTTAAATATTCGGTAAAATTTCTTGTAAAAAACCTTCTTTTTATTGGGGGTAATAATAAACGATTTGTATAAAGTTATTATTATCAAATAACTAAATGCATATGTTATCTATACGAGGCCAGAACTTGCCTTGTAAATTTGCCTTGGTAAAGGCAAATTTACCGATTTTTACTTCTTAAAATGGGATTATTTTAATCGTGAAAAAATCGCCCCCTCAGGTTTTTATAGATCTTTACGTTCCAGGGAAAATCATGTTTTCTCAATTCTGTAGGTTTGTTGGTAGGTGTGTCTGTCTGCATGTTCGCGGCATAGCTAAAAAACTACTTACAGGATTTACTTCAAAAGTTGGTTAAAAGTTAAAGGTTAAACGGGGTTGACCTGGTAACAGTTCGGTAAAAATCCAATATGAAGGAACAAAATGGCGGCCTAGTAAAATGATAAAAAAGTTATTACTAAAAAACCAATTATCAAGTACTACGTAGTTGATTCCTACGTATGAATCAACTAGTAAAGATGGCAAAACAAAATGTCGGCCCAGTAAAATATTTAAAAAGTCAACTTGAAAATTCTACTTATTAGATTGATTTTTAATTTTGTGCAAGAATTAAGCTTGATATAGAGATGAACTGATAAAATTGTGGTACTAATTTAAGATGGCGGAACAAAATAGCGGCCAAATAAAATGTTTGAAACCGTGAAAGAAAATCACCCTACCAGATTTTACATATGTTCAAGTTTTAGCATCCCTAGATGCCAAAAAAAATGTTTTCCCAACTTTGTCGGTCGGTCTGTCTCTCTGGCTGTCAATTCGCGGCATAAATAAAAATCTACTTATCCGATTGACTTCAAATTTTGGGTAAAAATTAAGGGTCATATGACCTAGTAACATTTTGGTAAAAATCCAATATGGCGAAACAAAATGGCGACCTAATTAAATGTTAAAAAAAATAATATTTAAAACATGATTATCCAGTTTATTTCAAATTTTGCACAAACATTAAGCGTTACATAAAAATAAATGGTAGTAACATTTTCGTAAGAATCAATGACGGCGGCCGGCCTAATAAAATATTAAAAATTCGGCCTGAAAAAACTGCTTATTAGATTAACTTCAAATTTTCTGCAAGCATTAAGTGTGATATAGAGGTAAACTAGTAAAATTACGGCAAAATTCAATATGGCGGAACAAAATGGCGTTCTTAAAAAAATCGGTGTAAAAACTACTTTTTCAGTTTATTTTAAGTTATGCCCAAAATCAAGTATGGCATAGGTAGAAACTGGTAAAATATTGGTACGATATCTAATATGGTGTATAGTATATAGTATCTTTACACCCTTGGCTTCTATAGTTTTTTAAAAATGTTACCAGCATCGTTTTCAGGCACTTTTCAAAAATCGATGGATTTCGGTAAAGGAACTGGTAGATTAAATATGTCTAGCTATGAAAGGAAAATTTTCATATACGCAGCTCTGGGGCTATCATATATCATAGCCATAGCTCTATAGTAATCCACATGTCTACAGTCCTATTATCTCCGTTATTTGTAGATATCTGAAAACACTTAAAATAAGAAACTTGTGAAAATTAATAAAAAAGTCGTTAATTTAAACCTAGAAACGAATTTTTGTCACATTTTTTACTTCTATGCCAAATTCAAAACCAACTTGAACCTGACCTAACCTTGTGTAAAACAAATGGTACATTCGTATCTTAGTTTTTTAGGGTCTTCTTTATTAAGCTTTTAAGATAGGAATGTGTAAATCATTTTAAAAAAGTCGAACAGTTTAGATTGTAAGGCCTTTAATTCCATACAGAATCCGCCAATCATAACACAATTGTTTATGGTTTTAATGGCGGTTTTATAGCTTTATTGGTAATTTTATCGACGAACCTGGGATAACTGAACAGACATACCCACCTAATAGTCAATGTTTTATTAAAAAAATCCTTGATTCAATATAGATTAACTTTTTACCTCACCTCAAAAAAAATTCTTAACTAGGACTAACTGAAATGTACTAAGATTTTTAAAACACAACAGGTGTTGCACTTTAATTCATGATTTTTTTATTAATTTCGTGTCCTATATTTTCTTAGTCAACGGTCAATTTTGTTTTCAATAAATTTTTTTAAAACGCTACCAAAATCCTCTCAAGTTCTGTGTTGCGGCATGGAATACCCTGTACACAGATATCTGGATCACCCTGTAATTTTTTAATAATCTAAGAGAATTAACCTTGTCGAGAGTAATCATAAAAAATACTGAAAAACTAGTAAAAATGTCAATTGAGACTTAGAAATTCATTAAGCTGAAAAGAGTATACGCTACCTAAAAATATAAATATCTTCTAGACACGTTGCCAAGCTTGACAAGTGGCTCTTAATACAGCAATAAAAATTTGGACCCCTCAAACTCTTAATTGATCTTAATTGGTAGACGAGGGGTGGCACAAATGAACCTAATGAAATCTTGTTAAGGTTTCTGCCTGAAGATTGTCGTTTAACTCTGGTCTAAAAAATCTTGTGGATTTTGGAGCGCAAAAGTTCAGCACTGAACATATTTATATTGTTAGGCAATAAGCAGAAGAAAGTAATAGGTGGAGCGACGACGACAACAAAAGGGGGATTATAAGTTACACAAACGAGATAGATATAAAAAGTTGCTCTTTAGGTAGTAGACAAACGAAATGACTACAATGAAAGTTGCTGTAACTTGTTACGAGCCCGAATATTTGATATATTCAAGGTAGGGTAACATTAACACTGGTTATAAAATACACAAAAAAATGATTTAAGTGGTGCCATTTTAAGAAGGTGTGATATGAAATGAGAGGTCACTGTGTACTTTTTCGGAAAATTGTCGATATATTAAAATTCCCTTGTCAGGAGCCTAGAAATCGAGATTCATAATGAGATAACTCGAGTAAAACCAATTATATATATATATATATATATATATATATATATATATATATATATATATATATATATATATATATATATATATATATATATATATATATAAGTCTACACGTCGTTCTCAAACCATCCCAATATGCAGACCTCCACAGACCTACTTGAAATAATCATAATTGACGAGTATAAAAATTTCAGCACTACTTGTTTTTATAACAAAAAATTATATAACCAAAGAGGTGTAGAAAAAAATAAATTTTAAAAAATACCGTTAAAATGCAATCGCTTCCAAGCACCGGTAAATATCCGATTTCCCAGCCGGCTGTATCAAAATTAACAGGTTTTACCGAAGTACTCAATCCCAGCAGTGTTGCCTAAATGCATTCCTATTACTTCCGCGGCGTTTTTGTCATTTAACGCGATTCCCGCATTTCCCGCGTTTTTCAACAGGTTTTCATTTGCAAGCAAGCAAGTGGTAGAATAGTTTTTATGAAGTAGTGAACTAAGAAGTGAGAGTGAAAATGTTAAGCCGAACCCAAAAATTTTGGAGTTAGTGAAAATGGAGCAACTTGAGTTGGTCATTTTTCTCGTCACCTCTTCCGACATCATTCGGAAAACGAAACAGTAAAAAAATTTCACAAATGGCAGTTAAAAGTAATGAAAGGCGACATGCAATAATCCAATTAAGAAGAAAGGGAAATTGTGTACTGCAACAGGAAAAAAAAAATTTAAACCCGTTCGTAAACCACCGACATTTTAAATGTTCATAGTTAATAATAAAATAATTTTTTTTTTGGGTTATAATCAAAAACAGCGAGGCAAGTTTTTTATTAATCATGTTTTTATATTCAAACAGTAGCATAGATACATGCAAATTTCTATTTTCTATTCGCATTCAACCATAACGATTTGCTAAAAAAAATAAACAAATGACAAATAACCAGTAAGAACATTAGCAAGGACTTTGTTATTTTAATGCAACACCATTTATAATACTATTTCAATAAATAGATATCTTTTCCTGATTATAAAAATACCCGGTTTGATATTTTTATCCTTAAAGGCATAGGTAAAATGTTCGAAAGTGAGTGGAAGTAAATAGTCATTATAAAAGAATACATTACCACGTACAATAGTGTTTTTTTCTTGCTGTTTTAACATAGGGGTATTAAACTTGGTACTTCTATAATCAGCACGAATATGTCCATTTATTAATATACTAATCCATAGGGTATTCTATTTAAAATAGCAAAGTCAATGATTTTTTTTACTTTTCAATAATTGCCGTATGTTTATGATTTTCAGCAAATCCTGATTGTTCGGAGAAAACCACTAAACTTTATATACAATATGTTTTGTTATCTCTAGAAGTTAATCTTGAGACCCGATTCAAAATATAATTACCACCTTGTACTTAACCTATAACATTAAAACAATAAATGGGATAATTTATGGCATAAGGCTAAAAATAAGGTCGCAAATCATCAATACCACAATATGTGTCCAAAGATGTATGAAACAAAAGGGAAACTTTTTTGTTATTTAATTCTTAGAAAATTGTATTTTGGTATACATGTTAGTGCTTGAAGATCATATAGTTTTGACAATATTAAATTGAACGTCAGATATAAAGGGTGTAAAAAAATGAAAAATAGCATTTTTGTGATGGCAGTTTTGAAGGCCATAAAAATGAAAAATAAAGGCAAGTAGAGCTGTTTCATATTACTTACAGTTATTGACATATTTCATTAAAAAAATCGTACATTTGTTTTTGTTTCATTTTTAATTATGTCTTTACCTATAACTAATATGAAAACAAATTACTCAACTTTTAATTGTCATTTCTTGGACGTTTAAAACTGCATTTACAGAAATTATATGTGCTGAGAATTTTAGCATTTGAAATCCACTTTTTTGTGTATTTAAACACCTTGTGTATAACAGCAGTTAATACTGTCAAAACTATTACAAATTACTAATACAAGTTTCCCATTTGTTGAATATTTCTTTGGAAACATTGTATGATCTGAATCACTCTGTCGAATGAATAGATTGTGTACTGGATTTAGGACAGAAATACTTATTCAAGGCTAAAAAAGAAATATCATTTTTGGTTTCTTTTTGAATAAAAATCAATGTATGGCCAAATTAATTAATTAATTAATCAATAGATCTCAATTTAAAATAGACAAAATACCATAATTACTAAATACTTTTTGTTCATATTTCTATATTTAGTCTTTTTTTTATTTGCAATTGAAAAAATAGAGACAGCTCAATTATATATTAAAAATATAGAGAAAAATGTATTTACTGGTAGCACTTGCTTTTTTTGTAATTGAGCAAAAATAATTAATACATGTGTCCATAACGTATCTATAAAACAGTGCATCTTTTTCTTTAATAAAAAACCAAATTCTGAATATACAGTCAAAATATCGGCTAATTTTTATTTTTGTCTTAATCCTGCAACATTGATTGACCTATATAAAATACAAAGGAAAATTCGTATGATATAAAATAAGCCTTCTAACATATTTAGGGTATAGCACCCGCCAAAACAAGAGAAAAATTTCTTATAAATCTGGGTCCAAAAAGTATCTATATCCAGATACAGGATATTATAAACGTTATTCGAAAATAAAGCGATTTGGCACATATTCATATAAAACTTTTCTTATAGGGCAGTGCAATATGCTAAATATTTTAAAATAGCTTATTTTGTCATCCTGTTTTCCCTATGTATTGTATATGAAATTTGATCATGTATATTAAAAAATAGTTACAGGATTGAGTTCTCATAAGCATTTTGCGGAGTGGTTTAAAAGGACGTTAAATTTCATATTACCCTATATATATTTTATTATTTCAAAAATTACTTTGATTTCATATTTGCATTAATATGTTGACAGTAAAATGAACCACTCACATTTGTAATATTTTTAGTAAATAAAAACATTTTTGGTGTAAATAGCTTTTTAACGTAACTAGTTCCTGGTTTTGTATAAAATAAAATGTGTTTTTTAATCAGAAACCTGTCTTTTAAATATCCAATAAAAGACTGATTTTAGTAAAGTTGTGTTTTCTTAAGTTTGTTTTCTTAAAGTCAGAAAATAACTAGTTTAAGGATTACTCTTATGTAATTTCAAACATTGTTAAACCTATAGATAAATATATGTGATACATTTTTTTAATTTAATTTAAGTCCTAATCAGATGAATTGAACATTAAACAAAATTTTCTCTTTAAAAACAACTGAGAAAACAGTATTATCAAAATATCATTTAGTTAAAATATATTGTAAAAAAAACAATTTTACCTTTTAAAATATGATTTTTTTTTGAAGGATATTGGGAAGTCATCGCATTTTTTGGTATTCAAAAGAAGGTCGTAAGAGTCTTGATAAGAGTGAGCTAGAAAGAGAACTGCAGGCCTATATTTAAATAACAAAAAATACTAACAATGCCATATGTATGCATATTAGAAAATCTCATATATGAAAAAAATAAAATTGATAACTTCAAAGTGTACAGTAATGTCCACAGCCATGATACCAGAAATAAATATAACATAGTACCCACATATTGCCGGCTAAAAAGGTGGCAGAATGATCCGGGCTATTTGGCTATAAAATTTTGAATGCCCTTCCGGCTGTTTTGAGAGGGCAACAAAAAAAACATTCAAAATTACCATTAAGATTTTATTTAAAATGCATTTTATAATTTTGAAGATTTTATTAACTTTAGGTTTATTTAGTTGTAATTATGAGAACCAGGTAAGATATTCAAAAATGGCGTTAGGGAGATTTTAATTTAAAATACATTTTATGGTTTTAAAGATTTTATTACCTATAATTTTTTTAAGTTGTAACTTACATTTGCATTTTGTAATTTATATTTGCATTTTGTTGACGTGTTTACGTATAATCGTGTAAAATATCAAGTTTGTAAGCCATACTTAGACTAATGTGGATTTGTCCTTGAAGATTTTTAAATGCATCTACAAAATTTTAAAGAATGAAATAAAATCGACCTATATGAGCTCTTTTTTTAAGTAAACAGGCAAGCTCTGCCTGAAATATAAAATATTTAGTTATTAGTCTTCATTTGTTATAATAATGTCCTTTTTTTAATAAACAAAAATAGTCAAATCAAGTAAAAAAACAGACTGTGGTTAAATTAGCTTTTAACAGATGTTTTTATGCCACCATGTATAAGAGAAACAAAATGAAATTAAACGGTTCTGAAACTTTTTAAAAATACAAAGCATGTTAATACTTTTAGAGCACTCTGTAAAATGTAAAAGTCAATACAAGCAAAAAGCCTTTGAGGAAAGCAAAAAGTGATGTGTTTCAGGGTTCATTTAAAAACCTAATTGTTTTTAAATTCCACTTCCAAAAAACTGAAATTGACCCAAAGTTTCTAGAAATATTTAACCTCCTTTGAGATATTTTTAAAATATCAAGAGTTTCCTATTTTTTTATATCACCCTGTAAAATCTCGAAAGATTAATAATTATTAAAAAAAAGAAATAAATTTAACGTGTCCGATTATTTTTCAAAATAATACCTACCTCATTGTTTTAAAAATGTAACTTTTTTAGCGGTTTTAATCCACCCATCTAGGTGTCAAGCACTAATAGGACCTGACAACGTTTATGTATCTAGATGCAATACGTTTTTCTATACGTTAATGGACTGAGGTAGTCAGGACAACGCGACTTTATATATATATGCAACTGTACGAAAAGCAAATTACGTGTAAAACATAAAATTCACGAAGTTAATAGACCCGCTGCTAGGTTGCCACACTTAGGGCCTGATGTAGTCGGCACAGTCAATTCTCCTCTGTCAATAAAATATACCATATACAGTAACGACTCGAGCGCTCCCTAGTATAATTAACGCTGTACTAAAACTGTATTAAGCTAGGTGTTTTGGCGTTTTTTTAGACCCCACTGAAAATTTGGTGTTATGTTAATAGATGTCTCCCGATTTGAAAAACACACTGAAACGATTTCAAGCCCGCGGCTGGGTCT
This sequence comes from Kuschelorhynchus macadamiae, assembly GCA_030620095.1. Classification (NCBI taxonomy): domain Eukaryota; kingdom Metazoa; phylum Arthropoda; class Insecta; order Coleoptera; family Curculionidae; genus Kuschelorhynchus; species Kuschelorhynchus macadamiae. Next base: position 2,901,150 of record JAUTXW010001521.1, read on the forward strand.
GAATTAGTCGAAATTGGTTTGTGTTCGTATGTAGACTATAACGATTTGGAACTGTATAGGCGGGTAGATAATATATATATATATATATATATATATATATATATATATATATACAGGGTGTTACAAATCCGAAGGAATAACATTGGCATATCGAAAATCAAAAGAGATACGAAATTGATAAAATTAGAGCAAAATTGCGCAATTTAGTGCCGAATAATATGTCGTTGAGAAAGTTGAAAAATTCTACTGCTTCCGAAGAAATCCACAAAGAACCGAAAATTCTCATTTTTTTAAAACATTTTTCAGGCTGCATTTGAAGAGATATTACAAAATACATTTTACATCTTCATAGTCAGTTTTCTTACTCCATAAGACGGTATTCTCAGAAATCCGACGTTTCGTTTTCCAGGCCTCATCATCAACTCCATTTTTTTAAATACGGACCTGGATTTTTATTTTATCCCTCACACCTCAAAAGCAATTTTTTCGATGGGTTTTAAATTTTGGTAAAAAATCAAAGTCCGTTGAGGGATGAACTGATGAGATTTTGTTAAAAATCTTGCATGGCGGAACAAAATGGCGAGTTAATAAAATAGTTAAAAATTGTATAATATTAATTTTTCTAGAATAAAACCCTATTTTATTGAGAAAAATCGTAAAGGGTATAATTTATGTTATTAAGCACTTATAAATAAAGTTAATAACGTAATAAGATATTAAAGAAATAATAATAACAAATCTTCTTTACCCGGAAATTCTTCCGTAACGCATTTTAATACAGTTTTTATGCAGGTTGTTGTTCGTTAATAACTTAAAGAAAAATTGTAAATTGTGATATATATCTTAAAACATTTCTTTTAATAAGAATTATAACGAAACTTTTCTTTTTTAAGAATATATTTTGTCATAAAACATTGCAAACATAATTAATTCTTTGAAATTCGTAAATTAAAAAAAGTTCTTAACTCCATTTTGCTCAATACAAAGATCACTTCTTCTTCTTATTTATTGCTCGAATTTCCTTCTTAAATTGGGAAAGGCATACCTAATTCGGAGCTTCAGTTCTTCGATTGTATCAATTTCAGCTTTATAAATTAGATTTTTTAATGCACCCCATAAATAAAAATCTAATGGGGAGAGATCTGGGAACCGTGCTGGCCATTCAATAACCTCCTGATTTCCAATCCACCGTTCAGGAAACTCTGCATTTAAAAAATCCCGCACTGCTCTGGTATTGTACGGTGGCGCCCCATCTTGTCGGAACTATAAAAGGTATAGACTAGCCAGCGGAATATCATCTAGGTAGTCTTGCATTATATTATTTAAAAAGTCAAGATAAATTTCACGGAGGGCAAGAAGGCACAAGAAATGGGCATAAAACTTTATCCTCATACATTCCAGCCCAAACATTTACGCCAAAGCGCATTTGTTTTCTTATTTTGTTTGTCCCCCCAGGGGGCTATGAGTGTGATAGCAACTATCATCCTCATAGTACGGGTGTGATATCCCCGGGGCCCCAGTCACGTTGTGTTGTCTTGTTATGTCCTTTTATGTAAAACTCTTTAAAGACTATGGCTAGGTCCTTTAATGATGTTAAACTTACGGTGCAGGGGGTCGGATCCCCAGTACCGGTCGGTGTAGAGGGTAGTCGTGTGGGCCCCTCCCGACCGTCAGCCAGCGACTGCACAGCGTCTTCAGTGGTTCACCAGGCTGGATCGCAGATAGCTACTGGGAACAAAGCAAGCAGATTCAAATTAAATCAAGGTGAAGAGTTCCCTACTCTTCAAAGGCAAAAGAGACCTAGAGTATCCTCGCCAATAGAATTACTACCTGAATATAAAAGTTATACTAAGTTTTTTGTTATAAAGATAATTGAAGGTTCATTTTTAAACGTATCCCCCTTTTTAATACATAGAGGTGTTGTCACAGATATAGGTAATATAAAATCCAATAAAAAGATTAGAGACGGTTCTTTACTTGTAGAGGTAGACTCAATAAAACAATCTGACAAGATCACTAAAATTAATTGGTTGTGTGGCTACGACATATCTGTCGAGGCCCATAAGACACTCAACTTCGTTAAGGGTGTCATTTCCTGCAGAGATTTACTCAATTGTGACGAAGAGGAAATTTTAACGAATCTCTCATCTCAGGGGGTCATTCAAGTAAAAAGAATCAATTCCCGGAAAGGTTCAGTGTTAACTCCAACAAGCAGTATAATTCTAACATTTAATACTCATAAACTCCCTGGCAGAGTCTATGCCGGCTGGTATAATCTCAAAGTAAGACCATTTATCCCAAATCCTCTAAGATGTTTCAAGTGTCAACGATTTGGTCATTTAACTAATAATTGCAAAAACAATGCCTCTTGCCCTTCATGTGGTAAAGAACATGAACCCAATAGCCCTTGCCTTCCTCCCCCCATATGTGTAAATTGTAATGGGGACCACTCCCCTAGGTATAAAGGTTGCCCTATATTCAAGACGGAATACGAAATTCAGAAAATTAGAGTTACCGAAAAAACTTCATATACAGACGCTAAGAAAATATATAAAGCTCTCTATCCCTCCTATACAAACTCCTACTCTACAGTTCTTAAAAATGGCAACCCTGAAAACTCCGTCATTAATCACCATCAAAAAGAAGTTCCCCTCACCAATATCTCATCATCTCCTTCCACCCAACCCCCTCCTTCCTCCACTACTCCCTCTTCCCAAAAATCCACTATTGACCCCTCCCCCCTATCCTATTCTTCCTCAAAACCTTCACTTACCATTTCACCTCCCTCTAACCATTCCTCCAAAAATCTTTCCTCGTCCTCTATGGACTATAAAGCTATCACTTCGAAATCCACATCAGTCAAATCTTCCTTGAGTAAACACGCTTCTTCCTCCTCTCTGTCCTCTACACACAGCACAAAATCCTCAAAAAATGATAAAACTGATAAAAATGATAGCTCCCAGAAATACAAATCCTCTAAATGCAAAAACAAATAAAATGTCCATACTTCAATGGAATATTAATGGATTTTATAACAATATCGAGGATTTATCACTTCTCACAACTATACACAATCCATCAGTAATCCTTCTCCAAGAAACTAACTTGAATCCTCAAAAAACTTCTAATTTCAAAAGTTATAACTTCATTAGAAAAGACAGATGCGATGCTGAGAGACCGTCAGGTGGTGTAGCCATCCTAATACACAAATCCTTTACATATAATATCCTTAACATCATATCTGACTTAGAAGTGTGCGCCATACGCACTTCTCTCCATTGTGACTTAACCATATGCAACATATATATTTCCCCATCATATAATCTCTCAATTAACGACCTTAATCTCATTATACCCCAACTTCCAACGCCTTTCATTCTTGCTGGAGATTTCAACGGCCACAACCCTATCTGGGGTTCTCTAGACCTAAACCTCCAGGTTCAATTCTGGAGGATTTCCTGTCATGCCATAATATATCTATAATTAATACTGGAACTCCAAATTTTATTAGCTCGTCCACAGGTAAACTTTCATCACTAGATCTTACTTTCTGCAACTCCGAACTTACTCCAGATCTACAATGGGAAGTTTTCGATGACACTTATAGCAGCGATCATTTCCCCATCCTAATCAGATTCCTATCTTGGCGGGATAACGCCAACCCCCATACGAACAAATCCATTTTAAACATTAAAAGGGCAAACTGGGCTAAATATCAACAAAATTTTAAAGTTCCTTCTTTCGATCAATCTGATCTTAACACTGCCCTGACCAATTTCGTATTAGCCATACATGAATCAGCCAAACTATCCATTCCCACTTCACATATTAATCCAAATAAACCTCCTGTCCCTTGGTGGAATGATGAATGCAAGGCAGCCATCAAGGAAAGAAAAACGTCCTTAAATCGATTCAAACATTCTTCTTCCACAGTTGATTTGATCGACTTTAAACGAAAACGGGCCAAGGCTAAGCGAATCATTAAAGAATCAAAAATTAATTCTTGGAAAAACTATGTAGGCAGTATCTGTTCTCAAACCTCGAGTGCCGAACTATGGAACAAAATACGACGTCTGAAAGGACAACCTACTAGAATGATCCCTGGCTTAATGGTTCAAAACTCCTGGATCACAGATAAATTAGAAATTTCTAACTGTTTTGCTTCTCACTACAGCAAAATCTCCAGTAACTCATCCTACAGTAATACCTTTCAATCATACAAAACTCTCAAAGAATCTAAGCCAATCGACTTTAGCAGTTCCACAGAATTTTCATACAATGTCCCATTTACTCTTGAAGAACTTAGCTTTGCATTATCCAAAAGCAGAAACACTGCCCCTGACCCAGACAATGTTCTTATCCCAATGATTACTAATCTTTCAAATAGAGCTCTAAATTTTTTATTAAAAAGCTACAATCACATTTGGCTAAACAATATTTACCCTGAATCCTGGAGATCATCTATCTTGATACCCGTTCATAAACCTAACAAACCCAGAAATTCTGCAGAGGGATACCGCCCCATCTCCCTTACAAGCCACCTTGGCAAAATATTAGAACGTATGATAAACTTCAGACTCATTTGGTACCTAGAGAAACACTCCCTTTTGGACAAACATCAGTATGGTTTTCGAAAACACAGATCAACACTCGATCATCTAGTTGGCCTGGACATTGACATCCACAACTCCTTCTACAGAAGACACCACCTAGTTGCGATTTTCCTAGATCTTTCCAACTCCTTCGACGTTGCCTGGAGACATAACATTTTAAGCACACTGCACAATTGGGGTCTCAGAGGTTCTCTTCCAAAATTTATCAGTCAATTCCTCCTCAATCGATCTTTCAAAGTTAAAGTAGGGAACTATTTTTCTGATATATTTCCCCTCGAAAACGGCATCCCTCAGGGTTCTGTTCTTAGTCCTACATTATTCTTAATTGCCCTTCACAATATCTACAAATATATTCCTTCTCAAATTTCTTATAGGCTTTATGCAGATGACCTAGTTATTTACTACTCTTCTCACAGCCCTCGTACATGCGATCGCCAACTTCAAATTTGCCTTAACTCCCTCACAGATTACTCTGAAAACTTCGGTTTCCGTTTCTCCCCGTCTAAATCCTCAGTTTTACACTTCTGCAATATAAGATCCTGTTCAAAAATGGATGTTCTTACCTTTAAAGGCACTCCCATTCCCCTTCAAGAAAACTCTAAATTTCTTGGTCTGTATTTTGATAACAAATTGAACTGGAAAACCCATATTAATTATTTACGTTCCAAATGTACGGCTGACATCAAAATACTCAAAATGCTATCTCATTCTCATTGGGGATCGGACGGTCTCACAATCATTAAACTTTACAAGTCCCTAATAAGATCAAAACTAGATTACGGCTGTATTGTATACTCCTCAGCCAGGACTTCATACATTGATCGCCTTGAACCTTTACAATCTTACTGCCACCGGAGCATTCCGTACTAGTCCAGTAATAAGCCTACAAAGTATTACAGAAACCATGTCTCTCCCTTACAGAAGATTGTACTTACTTTTAAAATTCGCTACCACCTCCTGGTTTAAAACTTTTCTTCCCGATCACCTAAACTTCTTCCATAATCTTCCTCCTCAAACCTACTATTTAAACACACTTTAAGCTCTAACGTACGTTATCACATTTTCGCCAATGATCATAATCTAATCCTCCCTTCTTTTCCTGATCCTTCCACTCATAAATTCCCCCCCTGGATTTTCCCTACTATAAAATTTAACTACTCCCTTTGCAGATTTGACAAATATAACACAAACCCGCAACTAATAATCTCAGAATTTAACCAAATTATCAATAACCTGCCTGTATCACATAACCTAATCTTTACTGACGGCTCCAAGCTTCCCAATCAAGTCGGCTCTGCCTTCCACAGCTCCTCCAAACAGAGTCAATTTTTAATGAACAAACTCAACAGTGTCTTTACAGCCGAACTTTACGCAATCTTTCAATCTCTAATATACATACGGTCAACCCAACACAAACACTGGATAATTGCCTCAGACTCCTTGAATTCTCTTCGAGCCATAAATCGCTTTCATAACAATCATTTATTGATTCAAAGAATCAAAGACCTAATAGTTGATCTTGAGAGAGAAGATCAAAATATAACCTTTCTTTGGATCCCTAGTCATATCGGTATCCATGGCAATGAAGTAGCTGATTCCCTTGCCAAAGAGGCTCAATTAGGACATGCCCTCATATCTTCAATCCTAATGATATAACCCCCCACATTAAAAAAATTATACGAGACTTGGTGCAGCTTGACTGGGACCTGTATGAAGGTCAAAATAAACTCCACGAAATTAAACCAGTATTTTATCAAAGTATCCCCTTTAATTCCTCTAATAGAAGAGAACAATGCTTATTTAACAGACTAATGATTGGACACAGCAAACTAACTCATGAATTCTTATTGAATAATGGAGACATAAATACATGCTTTTCTTGCAATATCCCTATAAGCATTAAACATATATTTCTTGAATGCAACCACCTTCGACCTACTAGGAAAAAACATAACATAGATCTAGGAAATATGAGAGAAATTTTTTCTGAAAATAACAAGGAATCCGTAATTAATTTTATACAAGAAATTAGAATAATCGATAAAATATAATAATCATTATTACTTACTCTATAGAAACTACGCTATAGACTGGGCGCTAAATGGCCGTAGATGCTGATGCGCCCGTGTCAACCTAAAATTCTCTCTCTCTCTCTCTCTCTCTCTCTCTCTCTCTCTCTCTCTCTCTCTCTCTCTCTCTCTCTCTCTCTCTCTCTCTCTCTCTCTCTCTCTCTCTCTCTCTCTCTCTCTTATTTTGTTTGTACCCATTTTTCTTAAGAATTCGCCATGCTTTGACGTGGTTAATTGCAGGTGCATTAACTGCGATTTGTCGTGATGACATACTGGCATTATTATTTATCATCATATCATCCCTTGATATTTTATAAAAAAAAAACAAGCCTGATCTAACACCAAAGCTGTTTCCTCTTCAGTGGACAACTACTAAGCTGCCGAGCTAATTTCGAAACTATCTTATTTTCAGGTTGTCGTCGGTCAGGATATTCTCTAAATACAACTCACAAGCTTTACGAGTATTTAATATACATAAATAATACATTTTCAGCATTACCCGTTTTTCCCCATTTGAATATTCCATTTTTCGATACAAATAAATTATAAAATAATGTTTTATTTAAGTTGACTTAATAAAGGATTGTGTCAATTCGACATTTCAAAGCATTCTTGTTAAAATAATTTTAATATATTATCAGATAATAATTTAAACTATCAATAGAACAAAGAACAACCATAATAAAACTTATGGTTGGAGTTAATTTATTTAGAAATTTGGAATTTTTTATAAAGACGCTCCGGGTACAGTAGCAGAAGTTAAAGTATCACAATTTATTTTTTTTTAAGTTATTAACGAACAACAACCTGCATAAAAAATGTGTTAAAATGCGTTATGAAAGAAGTTCTGGGTAAGAAAGATTTGTTATTATTATTTCTTTAATAATCTTACTATCTTTTTAACTTTATTATACCATATACGATTTTTCTGAATAAAATAGGATTTTATTATAGAAAAATTAATATTATACAATTTTTAAATATTTTACTAATTCGCGATGTTGTTCCGCCATGCTATGTTTTTAACAAAATCTCATCAGTTCATCCCCCAACAGACCTTGATTTTTGACCAAAATTTAAAACCCATCGAAAAAGTAGTTTTTGAGGTGTGAGGGTTGTAAGAATGTCCATCCTGATATTATTAACTCTTTAACTCACTGATTTGAATGAAAATATGATTACCTTTGTTAATTACCTAATGAGTGTGTGACATCATTAGTTTTGAAATGTCAACTGTTTTAAGAAATAACAAAAAAAAATCGTATGTAAAAAAATGGAGTTGGTGAGGCAACGAAACGTCGGAATGTAACCTAGCTAACCAAGCTTTCGAAAATATTTATTTTCTTCTTCAGGGCTAAAAATAGAATATTTATGATACACAAATAAATATATCAGTAAGAAATATTTAATTTAATGCTAGGTGCAATAATAAAAGAGAAATTTTCTCAAAATACGTTTTAAAAGTGTATAAATACTGAAACATGTTACAAACATATCATATATAATGAAAAGATTGCCCAAAATATTAAAATGACATTGTCAGTTCTTTTGGTTATCAAGTCAGAAATAACAAGTAAATTTATATTGTTAATTTATGGTATGTTCCAAAGGTAAATTTTATACATAGAAAACATTAAGTACAGATAAAACAAATAAATATATACATATATATATATATATATATATATATATATATATATATATATATATTTATTTGTTTTATGTACCTAATTTTTTTTATATGTATAAAATTTAACTTTATGGAGCATACCATAAATTAACGATTTAAATTTACCTGTTATTTCTAACTTGATAACCAAAAAAACTTACAATGTCATTTTAATTTTTTGACAATAGCTAAAATGAAATTTTAAAAGCTTAACATACGCAGTTTTTTTTCTAGGTTATCGGAATCTGACATAAAAAATAACAGTTAAGCGTCAGATTTTCAAAAGTGGCGAAAAACTGATGTTAAAAAAATTTGAAACTCCTTATTTTTTTGCTGGTTTTGACAGAAGAAAGCTTAAGGCCTTTTGTTTTACTTCAAATTATTTTTCTTTTATTTTATTTTCTTTAAGTTTTAGAAACATATTAGTTTAAATCTTACAATATTATTAACACTGTCTAGTTTAATGATATTCTAGAGTTAGTTGCCTAGTGGGCCGTAAAAAACCAAATAAATTAAGGCTAATGGGTTTGTGAGCAGACTCAATCAGAAAAAATGAACTTTAAGGAACTTTTGAAAAAATAAAATATCAAAATTTTGGTTTCAGCTTCGTTTACGACGAAGCCAGAAATCAATTTTTAACAACCTAACATATGCCGGTTTAGCCATGAAATGTTCCTAAAAATACTGGACGAATTTTTCTTGGCATTTTTTTAAATTTGAGTTTGTTTTATTTTTTTTATTGGTTATTCACGTAGCCCGAAAACATAATTAGGTTTCTACCTAATTAAAATGTTTAGATATATCAGATTTGATATTACAAATGTTGAAAACACATTTTCCTTATCCTGAAAATCAGATATGACGAATAAATCGTATCAAAAATAGAATTACCAGAACAAAACTCGATATAGCCTAAAGTACTCAATTTGGCGCTCATAATATCCTTTAAGAGTCTCTTATTCGTCGTATATTAGCTGATAAAAATCAACACAAAGCCTGAACACAAAAACCCTCAAATATAACCGTTATAACTTATGTTAAAAACCCAATAGTGGCCAAAATAACAAAAAGTATCCAATGGTCACCCGCTGACTTTCGGCAATAATTCATCGTAGGAAAAAATCCGTAGAATGGGAAGTACGTAAAGTTTATTCTTTGTAGTAGGGTAACATTCTGAACGACAATAACACTTGAAATACATTCATATGGCACAATAGATATTCTAAAGTGATTATTTGAGGGGTGATATGAGCCTCTTATTCTGTCTGATCGAGCTTGAATAAGGAATTCAAATCTGCAATGTGTGACATTTGTTTTTTTGAAATAAATATTCAGCTGTAATGTTTCTTAACTTATCTCCATTTTTCATTCATATAAAATATACATATAAAATCAGGGGGGGATCTATAGTGTTATGTTCCAAATTATAGATGCAAAAATGGACAATTACAAAAATAACCAAAAATCACAAATTACTTAAAATATTACTGTGTTATTCATAGTCAGTCTTATAAGGAAAGTCATATTAAAGATTTATAACTTTTTATCCGACTGTGTATGCAAAGGCGGGTAGTGAGTTTAAAAACAATGTATGCAAAGTTCCAAAATATACTCCAAAAAAGTATTTAGTTACTTTGTAGATGATTTTGTGTAAAACTATCTGGATAACATAGAACAGACGCTTTCACGGCTTTGGTCAATTATTGGTTCTTGGGATTAGACCGTGTCAAATCGGGATTACTATTCGACGTTTCGACTTCGGTTGCATAAGGCATCCTCGAACCGACGCTAGAACCTTGGCATTTTTTATACTTATAATAGAGCCAGTGGTTTGCTGGTTTCCAGCTACAGCAGACCGAACAATTTGTTTCTTTTTATTACATCGTTCGTGTTCCTTAAGTTTAGTGGCTATTGATCGTCCTGTTTCTCCCACATACACTTCTCTACAGGAGCAAGGAATTTTATATATACCTTTTGTTTGAAAAGGTACAACATTTTTCGGGGCTCGCATGCATTGTTCAAACTTCTTATATTTATTGTAGATTGCACAATGTTACACCACCGAAGTAGTCGTCCTATTTCGTCTGTAGTATGTAGTGAAGAACAACGCTGCTTATGGGTGGCTCCTATCTTGTATGGTGCTGGGAATTTGCATTTAAGTATCTATTTGTATGCGTCGGTTTTCTATACACCGAATGTCCTAATGTACCATTTTCCTTCTTTTCACAAAATACATCTAGAAGAGAAATAGTCCTATTAGATTCAATTTCCATTGTGAATTTAGTATTATGATATTGTTTATTAGGGTGGTCCAGAAATATGAGGAGATTATCTTGCCCATGAGGCTAAACAACAAAAGTATCATCTAGTTTGCGATTCTACATCGAAACTGACCTAAATATCTTCGCGACCCAACTGGATTGTTTTAAGATTTCGCAGGAAATGTGCGGAGTTTTTTATAAGAGAACCTGTTTTTCCAGTAAATAGACTAAGAAAATTTGAGAGATATTTACTTCGGAGTCTATTGCACTGACGATCGGTCGAAGTGGTACATTGTTCTTGTGTATCTTGGAGAGACCGTAGAACCTGGGGATCTTGGAGCTGCTTGGCTTCAATTACTTCTTCGCTGGTGGTAGGCTGGATGCGTTAATCAAATTGGTGATGCGTCTCTCTATTCTACTTCTGCCTGCATAACATTATAGGTGTTGTTGTCAAGAAGTTGAGTTACCTATTTCCCGTATTCCGTTCAGTTCATGACAAATGTTGCATTATCTTTGCCTGCTGGAAGGACCAAAATGTCAGCGGTTTCATTTAAGATCTCCACCGCTGTTTTTTCAGCTGCCGACAGATTCGACATCGGTTGTTTTGAATTTGACATATTGGACCATAATAATCTTGATAATAACTTAATAAATCTAGTAGTAGCTTGCCTCACATCTACTTATTCCATTTTTCAAGGAACTTTTTATGAAAAAATTTCAGGGGCACCTATAAGAATATCTTTATGGAGGCCTTTGAGGATACTGCTTTAACATCCACTCCCTACCACCATCTAGCGTAAAAGAAATTGGTTAACTCAGCAATTTCGATTTCTGATCAAGATGTTCTAATATCGGAAACATCGAAACTGACTGAAGCACTGAAGATATTACCTTTCAATTAAAAGATATAGTAATCCCACCCCGCGAAAGCAGAATGGTACGAAGCCACTGATAGGCAACGTTGAACAGACAAAATAGGTCGATTACTTCAGTTGTCCAACATTCATAAAATCTTCAATACACATGAGAAGATTGGACAGTGCTTGCAATCCCCGAAATATATTGTACCTTTTTAAACAGAAGGAGCATATAAAATGTAAATTGCTTGCTCCTGTGGAGACGTGTTTGTGGGAGTAACAGGGAAAAGAACCAAATTGTTCAATCTGCTGTAGCTGAACACCAGAATACCACTGACCATATTATAAGTGTAAAAGAAACCAAGGTTCTAGCATCCGTTCCAGGACTTTTTATACGAAAAATTAGAGAATCTATTGAAATTTTTAAACATAAAAAAACTTCAATAGAGATACGGGTTACGGTCTACATCACACGTGGAAACCGATCTTAACAGATGGATCTCTTTGAGCTCGTTCAGTGTTCAGATCTCGTGCAGATCTAGATACTTAAACAAATACTTAAAAAAGTTTCTTAGATCTAAAATACTCAACCGGAGTATCTAGACATTGTAAGTAGTTTGCCTCAAAGGTATCTACCATACTAAAAAGTATCCAAGATACTCTAAAAGGTATTTTAGATGATTGCCAGGAAAACAATACATTTTGACTTCATTTGTTTTTAATATAACGCACTTGAACCCACACATTCAATAAAACAGCAATTGACAAAAAAATGTCACTTCCAGTTAAATCAGAAGTTACTATCAATATTATATATTACTTCTTTAAAAGTTATAGCAGGAAAATAGAAATATTTTTTTTAAATTTGGTCTGTAGATGGCTTTGGACTGCCTAAAATGACAACTCTGAGACGCCCTTTTCTCGAAACTTGTTGAATTTATTTTGAGTTTAGAAAGTAGGAAATGTGTCTAGGAGATCTTAAAAATGCAACAATATAAACGGAGTTTAAAAAATACAATCTTTGAGTGTCGTTCGACCCATCCTGAGCACCCAGAATATGTCAATATAATTATAAAGAGTACAGGGCTTCCAAATTTCAATGCTTTTACGGGGTATCTCGGCTATTTCAAAAGATAGAGACTTGCGGTTTTCGCAACACTGTGCTCGATTTTTGTGAAACTAAAGATGCCGTGATCAAAAATTTCCCAACCCGCTTCGTTGCTGAGATACCGGGTGATTTTGAAAATACGGCATCAAAAAGGTAAAAACTGCTTATTACGCAGTTTTTTACGTAGAATCTAGTAGCGTAGTCAGATTTTTTTTATTACCTACCATTTTTGAGTTATTTACCAATATTATGTTTTTTTTTAAATAGGAAATATTGGTTGACAGTTCGATAGAGTTTTTTTTAGCTTTTCAAATATATATAATTTGTCGTATTTATTTTAAAAAACAACCCCAATTTTTACATTTTAAGGAAATTTAAACAAAAATCAAAGTGGCCATGGATAAACAAATAAATAAACAATTGTATATGAATTGTTTATTACCTGTCAAGTTTTGATAAATAATACCTAATTGTTGAGTTTTTACCTCGTTATCTTACACTTTTGAATATTTATTTACTTATTTATTTATTTCCCATTTACATTTTCTTTATTGCTAAAAATGGCTCAAAGGCGAAGTTATGAAAATTTTGAAAAGTATGATGTTAGTTTGTTACATACAGTCAAATGAAAATAATGTTGAGGCTACCGCCCTTTATTATAACAGGTATGTAGGTATCTAGTTAACTAGTAGTTAGTAAAATCTATTATAAAATGTGGTAGGTATATTTATTCGAAGGGGTAGGTATTTTACTTCTGGGTATATAAATTAATTTTCCACGGATGCTATTGTCGTAACTATCGTTTTTCTGATAATTATTAAGAGAACAATTAGGATCTAAAAGGTAAAAATAATTTTAGGTATCCTGAGCTACGACAGCCTGTTGCCCCAATATTTTCAAGACTGAACAAAAATTTGAATGATTATGGAGCGTTTATTCAGTTACGACCAAAATCATATAATAAAGAAAATCGCGAAAATGATGAAATCAACGTCGTGGCATATGTCTAGGTGAACCCTTCAGTTTCATGTACAGCTATTGAAGCTGAAGTCGGTGTTATTAAGTCTAGAGCACAGACAATATTAAAGAAATACACATTTTTTCCGTACAAAGTAAACATAGTGCAGCACTTGCACCCTGGCGATGCCGAACGTCGATTAAATTTTTGCAATTGGTTCCAACTAAAAGTTAGAGAAAATGTAAATTTTGCAAGGATGGTTATATGGTCTGATGAAGCACACTCCTCAAGTGCTGGTATTTTTAATCGACAAAATACCAGATACTGGTATCAGGAAAATAAACATTTAGTATTTGAGAAGGAGCAACAAGGTCGATTTGGCTTTAGTGTTGCATGCTACATTTTGGGCACACAACTCGTTTATCGAATATATCAAGGAGGTCTCTCAGAGGCTCGTTACCTAGAAATATTGCAGGAGGTAACACCGGAGTTGTTGGGTAACGTTCCTCTGGCTCATTTAGATAATATCTTCTTTCAGCAAGATGGCGTACCTGCACATAATTCTAATTTAGTATGCCCGTTTTTGGAAAATCAATTTCCTCAAAAGTGAATAGCTATTAATGGACCAATAAGGGGGCCAGCGCGATCTCCCGATCTTTCAGTGCTGGATTTTTTCGTATGGGGCTATATACCAGATAAGGTCTATAAAACCCGCCACCGAATAATGGAAGAACTGCGCGAAGCTACCGAAATTTACAAGGGCGATCAATCATATTATTGAATACTCTTAATCGATTTTTAAAACTTACTGAATTATGTGTTAGAGAAAACGAAAATCATTTTCAGCAATTCTTGCAAATAAGAAATAAGAAGTAAACTAAGTATTTGTTTTGCTAAAGCTATTAAAGCTATATTTTAAAAAGTTTATCATACACTAGAGGTTGGGTTTTTGAGCACCTAAACAAGTTTGTCTTCAATTTGATAGTAATTTCTGCTTTCCGAGATATTAATAAATGGATACAATTCCTAAAATTTTGTAAATTTGATTTTTCTAATTAACGACTAAAAACAATTACGAAAAAAAAAACAAAGAACACGTTTAGAATCAACAGAACTGTGGAAGATATACTGACTACCCGACTAAAAAAGAAAACGAGGTAGCATATTTATTACTCTATGTAAGAAAACCCCTCTTATAAATTCTTAGACTTTGTTGCAAAAATATTTTCATGAATGCCAACCTGCCTTATTTCAGAGCTGATCACTGCAGGGGGGTAATAAAAAATTGAGTAGATAAGTGGGGCCCCGCTTGCAATGATTAATGTAAAACTAAAATAAGACAGGGTGGCTTTTAAGAAAATATTTGTATAACTAAATCTTAGAATGTACGTGAAGGTTTAAGTTACATCTTGAGTTCTTCTTTTTAGTCATCTGGTCGGTACGTCTTTCACAATCGGTTTACGCAGTCGCTTTTTTGAACTTTATTTAAGTCCTCACTGAAAATCATATAGCCTTCCGCTACTAACTTATTATCAACAAGCTTGCGTTTCACAATGGTGAAATTTTTCAAAGCAACATTATACATTTTTGTTGACATCTTTTTAAAGATACCGAGTAACACCACATATTAATTGTGTAGCCGTGAGAGCCTTTTGTTTGGGTTATTGAGGTTCACTTAAAACACTGGTCTATAGGTCAACAAACATAAAATGGAACCGTTGTCTGCGGACAGGAATCTGCACAAAAAGTTGACAACTGTAGAATGAGCGATTTTAACAATAATATGAGTATACGTTTTCTGGCGATTCAATAAAATTGACACTAAGAAGTTACATATACATGTTCTAAATTAATATGCTGTCTTCATTCTAATGTGTTAATGGATTTATAAAAACCATAGCAAAATTGATTCCCAAGAACGAAGCACAGTCTAGCTACATAGCAAAAAGAGCGGTAATAATTTTTGTCACGAACTGAATAGACAGAAAATATAATCTCTTCTCTTAGGAAATAATATCCAAGTTCCAATTTCTGATACATCTTCCTCAAATTAAAAAAGACTCTTTATAGATTTTTTTTATATAACCGTACATGAGGTCTATTATTCTAAAAATAGGCTGTGGTTACATTCAATTGGCGAATAACTCAGAAACTTTAAAATATACGTCATATATTTTTACAGCCAACAGAAAGAGCTTCAGCTATCAGTGCACGGAAATGTTGCTTCCTTTTAAAACCAAATGCATAAAAATATTTCGTACAACATATATTGTGCTATGAAAAAGGATACAGAATTCACTTTTCACAATTGTTGATGGCCTTGTTTCCAAAAACTTTGGTTGTTACCACTGTTATTTCCACTACTCTGTAATCTTTTTCGAGCCTTTTTCTTCTTTCTAAATAAATGTGTAACAAATAATATAGGAGATTTCCTAAGGATCAATTATTATTTTAATTGGACCTGCCATAAATTAAACGTATTTGTGGTTATTATCAAAAGTAGAAAATATATAACGCGGCAAGAACTAGTATATAGTAGAAAATGGATTCTTTGGGATGACAGCTAAAGCAATGGAATTTGGCTAACCATAGACACGTGTTTCTGACTTAAGGTCTTAATCAGTACAGTCAACCAGTTTAAAGACGAGTACAACTAGCGCCAAAATAAACACACAAAACAGAGTATTAAGTAGGGCGAAAATTTCGGATGTTCTCTTGGTATTCACAAATCACAGTTTTGCTCCTGTTGGTGACTCTGGTTTGTTTTGTGTATTCATGTTGGCGCTAGATGTACTCGTTTTTCAACTACTGACGAAGATCTTAAGTCAGAAACACGAGTCTATAGTTAGCCAAATTTTATTGCTTTAGCGGTCATCCCAAAGAATCCATTTTCTACTATATGTTATTAACAAATCTGACCAATTTTATATAGTTTACAAATTGTTTAGTTTGCTACATAATTAATTTTAGTGATTTTTAATGATTTAGTGATAACTTAAGATATTCAATTAAAAGAAAAAGGCTAACTGTTGCATAGTATGCGAGCGTGTTCCTATGTAATACTAGAAAGTTCTTAGAATAAGATAGAAGAAGAAGAAACAAGAAATGCGATTTATAGCTATGTTTAGTTTTTAAATCCCATGTTGTACGAATATATGTGAATGGCTTTATCTGGCCATCAAAACCTACTGGAGTCATTATTATAAGCGATCACTCATACTTCCGTGATACGAAATTTTGCCTAAAGATGTCATATTTACTTGCGAATAAAAAACACAATCGCAGACTTTTGAACCCGACAAGCTATTTTACATTTTTTCTAGATTTTTTTTGTTTTTCAATTGGATTATTTTCTCTCTGAATTGGTTTTTTCGCCCTTCTTCTACCTCACAAGTTATAATTAAAATTTCACATACTGATTTCAAAATGAATATAAACAACGGGTCTTATCAGTCGGCATGCACACCGCTAAAACTTAACAGGTTTTTGCAACATAATCCAGCAAAAATCTCAAATTACAATTTTTTGCGAATACAGACTTTTGCATAGAGTGGGCACCTATCTTCATTAGTTTCCACATCATGACAAGGTGTACTAAATTAAGTAGCCTATTAGAAGTATCTGCAGAACCATTGAATAGATTACTTTAATAATCTGGTTCTGGCCACAGGAAAACATAAAGTTTCTTTCTAAAATATTTTTAGTTTCGCGGCGTTCTGCTTTCACCTTAAACCATCCGTTTTCTAAATGAAATACCCTAGGTATTATTGCACTTTTCCTGAATATTCTAAATATTTTTTTATGTTTTATTTCCTATAACCAAATTTTATTGTTTTCGAGAGGAAAATTGACATTTTTGACACTTTGAAGCGCTGTAACTGCCAAGCGACCTAACTTGGAACAAAATGGATTGTACTTACCTATCTTAGTTTTTAATTGTCATTAAACGTCAAATTTTAAATGTTTTGTCAAACGGGAAACTGGTGTGGAAAAGTAGATGTTAAAAACTAATATAGGAAAGTGAAACCCATTTTGTTCCAAGTTAAGTTCTTTGGCAGGTACAGGGCTGCAAAGAGTCAAAAATATCAATCTTAAAGCGTCAATTTCCCAAAAACAGTTGAATTTAGGTATGGGAAATACAATAATATACATAAATCTATTTAAAAAACGGATAATGCCAGCGCATTTGGGTAGATGCGGCAGCGCCGCACAATTCAAAGGAATTAGAAATATTGTTGAAATATCTAGAGCCAAATTTTCAAGTAATCTATTAATTCGTTCTCCAGATACTTCCAATGGGCCACTGATTGGCACCCTTGTATAAGCTTTAGTATTATTAAAAACACTGTGCTCTTTACAACGGGTTCACAATGGACTAACATCATTGCGTGGAGTGTGGAAAAAATACATTTATTTAGGATTTCTTTTCCGGGGTTGGGGGAAATCAAGAATGAAAAATCTAAAAGGATATTATCATATGTCCATGTTAATTATACCATTCCTTAATATATCAATAGCTCCCCGGGGACATCCTTCTAAATAAGCCCATGTTAATATGGGACTAAGAACGAACAGTCTGACATTAAAAAAAGTACCTAAAATTATTTTCGTTTGCTATTATTTTGGATTTCCTGTTTAAACTAGTGCAATTAGTAACTTATTTTAACAATTGACGCTTTACCCTACATAAATGTGGAAGATATCTCAGAAAAATTGAAATTATATAACTTATCGCACTCGATTTCTGACTCATCCTGTAGTTTCCGAGGTATAATATAATGGCAAAAAAGTATCGAAAACAATATAATAAAATATTAATGGAATACATCTAAAATAAGTTTATTTTGTGCCATGTATTTTCTAAGATAAATCTGATAGATAGAGTAATAGATTAACTTTATACTACAAGATTTAATAAATTATTGTATAATAATTCTATAAATATTAACTATGATAGTGTAATGCGAGCTTTACAAAGTTTTTTAACATCCGGTATTTTTTTCGAAACAGACAATCAAATAATTAAATCTACCTAGCGGACGTAATTTATTAACTGTAAACTATACTTTTAAGTAACTACAACCACTTTAAATATATGCACATGTATAGCAAGTCTGGTGACAAAACACCATTAACCGAAGATACAAAAACTCACTATCCTTGATCATCATAACCACTAATTAGAGGTCGATATAATTTGAAGACATAAGTGTCTGCTTTTACTCTTAACTTATATGGTCAAAGGAAACGGATATAATTTTTTTTTGGTCTGGACGAGTTTTTTTCAGTTAAGTCGGGCATGAATTAAACAGAAGTGACTTTGCTATTAGTGTAGTATAGCAGTTATTGGCAGATGAATGATTCCATCAGGCGCATCCTTGATTTATAACTTCATTTATACCTTGGGCACTTGATCCTGTTATTCATCAATAAAAGTTAGTTTTGTATACTAATCAGCCAACAAAGTGGATATTAGATGGATGAATGCATTTATTTAGAAGATGGTAAATATGTTACTTATAGAGTAACAAAAATGTTATGTCATATGGTAAACTTTTTACTACAGAGTTCTTAAACGATTTTAATTCTTAGTAAAAGGTGATATATAATGAGAAATTAATTTTGAGTAGAGTAGTTTAATTTAGTGTAGTATAGCAGTTATTGGCAGATGAATGATTTCATCAGGCGCATCCTTGATTTATAATTTCTTTTATACCTTAGGCATTTGATCCTGTTATTCATTAATAAAAGTTAGTTTTGTATACCAATGAGACAACAAAGTGGATATTAGATGGATGTATGAATTTATTTCGTAGTAACAAAAATGTTATGTCATATGGTAAACTTTTTACTAGAGAGTTCTTAAACGATTCTAATTCTTAGTAAAAGGTGGTATATAATGAGAAACTAATTTTGAATAGAGTAGTTTAATTTAGTGTAACATAACAGTTATTGGCAGATGAATGATTCCATCAGGCGCATCTTTGATTTATAACTTGATTTATACCCTATTTATATACTAATGAGGTAACAAAGTCGATATTAGATGAATGTATGAATTTATTCCATTGTAGGGAAATATGTTACTTATACAGTAACATAAATGTTATGTCATACGGTAAACTTTTTACTAGAGAGTTGTTAAACGATTTTATTTCTTAGTAAAAGATGATAAATAATTAGACACTAATTTTGAGTAGAGTAGTTTAATTTAACAGTAATATAACAGTTATTGGCAGATGAATAATTCCATCAGGCGCATCCTTGATTTATACCCTAGGCATTTGACCCTGTTATTAATGAATAAAAAATAAAACAAAAATTAGTAAAAGTGTGGAAAAAATACATTTATTTAGGATTTCTTTTCCGGGGTTGGGGGAAATCAAGAATGAAAAATCTAAAAGGATATTATCATATGTCCATGTTAATTATACCATTCCTTAATATATCAATATCTCTCCGGGGGCATCCTTCTAAATAAGCCCATGTTGATAAGGGACTAAGAACGAACAGTCTGACATTAATAAAAGTACCTAAAAATATTTTCGTTTGCTATTATTTTGAATTTCCTGTATAAACTAGTGTAATTAGTAACTTATTTTAACAATTGACGCTTTACCCTACATAAATGTGGAAGATATCTCAGAAAAATTGAAATTATATAACTTATCGCACTCGATTTCTGACTCATCCTGTAGTTTCCGAGGTATAATATAATGGCAAAAAAGTATCGATAACAATAAAATAAAATATTAATGGAATACATCTAAAATACGTTTATTTTTTGCCATGTATTTTCTATGATAAATCTGATAGATAGAGTAATAGATTAACTTATGCACGAGATATACTACAAGATTTAATAAATTATTGTATAATAATTCTATAAATATTAACTATGATAGTGTAATGCGAGCTTTACAAAGTTTTTTAACATCCGGTATTTTTTTCGAAACAGACAATCAAATAATTAAATCTACCTAGCGGACGTAATTTATTAACTGTAAACTATACTTTTAAGTAACTACAACCACTTTAAATATATGCACATGTATAGCAAGTCTGGTGACAAAACACCATTAACCGAAGATACAAAAACTCACTATCCTTGATCATCATAACCACTAATTAGAGGTCGATATAATTTGAAGACATAAGTGTCTGCTTTTACTCTTAACTTATATGGTCAAAGGAAACGGATATAATTTTTTTTGGTCTGGACGAGTTTTTTTCAGTTAAGTCGGGCATGAATTAAACAGAAGTGACTTTGCTATTAGTGTAGTATAGCAGTTATTGGCAGATGAATGATTCCATCAGGCGCATCCTTGATTTATAACTTCATTTATACCTTGGGCACTTGATCCTGTTATTCATCAATAAAAGTTAGTTTTGTATACTAATCAGCCAACAAAGTGGATATTAGATGGATGAATGCGTTTATTTAGAAGATGGTAAATATCTTACTTATAGAGTAACAAAAATGTTATGTCATATGGTAAACTTTTTACTACAGAGTTCTTAAACGATTTTAATTCTTAGTAAAAGGTGATATATAATGAGAAATTAATTTTGAGTAGAGTAGTTTAATTTAGTGTAGTATAGCAGTTATTGGCAGATGAATGATTTCATCAGGCGCATCCTTGATTTATAATTTCTTTTATACCTTAGGCATTTGATCCTGTTATTCATTAATAAAAGTTAGTTTTGTATACCAATGAGACAACAAAGTGGATATTAGATGGATGTATGAATTTATTTCGTAGTAACAAAAATGTTATGTCATATGGTAAACTTTTTACTAGAGAGTTCTTAAACGATTCTAATTCTTAGTAAAAGGTGGTATATAATGAGAAACTAATTTTGAATAGAGTAGTTTAATTTAGTGTAACATAACAGTTATTGGCAGATGAATGATTCCATCAGGCGCATCTTTGATTTATAACTTGATTTATACCCTATTTATATACTAATGAGGTAACAAAGTCGATATTAGATGAATGTATGAATTTATTCCATTGTAGGTAAATATGTTACTTATACAGTAACATAAATGTTATGTCATACGGTAAACTTTTTACTAGAGAGTTGTTAAACGATTTTATTTCTTAGTAAAAGATGATAAATAATTAGACACTAATTTTGAGTAGAGTAGTTTAATTTAACAGTAATATAACAGTTATTGGCAGATGAATAATTCCATCAGGCGCATCCTTGATTTATACCCTAGGCATTTGACCCTGTTATTAATGAATAAAAAATAAAACAAAAATTAGTAAAAGTTAGTTTTGTATACTAATGAGGCAACAAATTGGGTATTAGATGAATGTATGAATTTATTCCGTTGTGGGTAAATATGTTACTTATACAGTAACGAAAATGTTATGTCATATGGTAAACTTTTTACTATAGAGTTCGATTTTAATTCTTAGTAAAAGGTGATATATAATGAGAAACCAATTTTGAGTAGATTAGTTTAATTTAGTGTAGTATAGCGGTTATTGGCAGATGAATGATTCCATCAAGCACATCCTTGATTTATAACTTCATTTATACCTCAGGCATTTGATCCTGTTATTCATTAATAAAAGTTAGTTTTGTATACTAATGAGGCAACAAAATGGATATTAGATAGATGTATGCATTTATTCAGATGTGGGTAAATATGTTACTTATACAGTAACAAAAATGTTATGTCTTATGGCAAACTTTTTACTAGAGAGTTCTTAAACGGTTTTAATTCTTTGTAAAAGGTGGCATTTAATGAGAGACTAACTTTCGTAGAGTAGTTTAATTATATAGCATTGTTTTTGATTATCCCTCAGCCAGTATATTATTTTAGGGGTTTCTTACTTATCGTTTATTCTGTGTTATATAAAGTTTATTTGTAATTTTTTTGAACAAATGTTTTTATGATCAGTTGCAGATTTTGTCCTCTTCCTTTTCCCTAAATATTTAAAATGAGCTATTTTCTAAAGTAATCAACAAGAGTGTGAAAACATACACATTTTTTTCTGAAAAATCTATTTTAAATAGAATATAGATCGAAATTTTTTCTATTAGGAACATAGTTTCCAAGTATTATTACCTAAAATATCATAATAGAATAGAGTTGTATATTTTCCTTATTAACATACATTCAATACTGACGGAAAACATATATTTTGATTTGCCTTCGAAAAAAAACAACAAACCTCGATCAAAACATATTAAAATCATTATGCATCATAGGTGAATGGAAACAAATTTCTCACGGTCATTTAATTTACTACCGCAGCCAAAACCACGACTCATCGTGATCGTATAATGAACTGGCTTTTAACCACCTGGTCAAAATACAAAAAGAAGATAAAAGAAATAACTCTCACTTTTTAAAAGGGCCGGGCATGATTGTCAAATTTCCAAATTCTTAGCGAAGCCAGCGTTGAATTATTAAAGATATATTAAATATTTTTTTTGTGATAATACATTTACTTATCTTAAATTCACATCTTATCTTGTTTTTTATATGATAAAACATTTCCACGTTGATAGGAACCCACTTTTTAATTTTAATGTCGGTAAATATATATTTTTCAAAATTTGGATTATATGCCTTCACCACATGCACAGGGACAAAAAGCTACAGCCATCTTAAATCTCTGGAGTGTAAAATCATAAGAATTTAAGTAAAAATTGAATTTTCTGTGACAACTGGCAAATAACTTGCCGTAGGTCAAATAATGTATTTTTCTTGTCTATTAACTGTTTAGAGTTTCGTGTTTCTATAATTTTCTTTTTGGTGTGATTTTAATACTTCTGTATTGAAAAAGTATATTAAATTGAGCTTATTTTAATATATAAATACCTCTATATCTTCGCTATTGTTTTTATTCGTCTAAAATACCAAGCTAGTTAGATTATATTGGGATGTCGAAGACACTGACTACGACGATAATATTAATGAAGATATATATAACAATATTTACGTTAAAAGATAAATCCAACTTCACAACTCTGGGACTCCGACCCACTTATTATCAGCTGCAGAGATAGCGCAATCGTGAAAAATTAAGAGTGAAAATTGGTAGCAATTATGAAACTGTCATTCCAAATAAGAGGACCCCGTATAAAAATATTCGATACTTAAAGTTACAAAAAGAAAAAATTACAAATATTAAAACCAGTTCAAGATGATTGTTTCAAAGAAGATGGAAGGGTCTTTTTTGCCCCATTCGAGTGTTTTTTTTATCAATGAGCAGACCACGAAGTACTAGGTACTGTGGTTGCTTTAAATTAAGACAGGGAATCTGTCTCTACTGATGCGGAATTTAAAGACTTGCAGATTAGGAGAAGAAGGAAATACATTTGCTGGTAACGTTCCATAATCTGTACACTCTGGGAATAAAAGAGCGAACAAAGTGGGAGGTCCTTGGTCTTTGCAGCTGGACCGTGAAGGGATGCATGTCGGTCGATGCTCGTGTCTCCCTGGCAGGAATGACTAAGGAGGGCATAATGGATGATATAGTGATAGTATTTGTAAAACAGAGACGGATCGCTTACAATTCGACAATGCTCTAGTGATGCAAGCTTCTTTGTGGGGTTTGGATCATCAATCACACTAATAGCTCTTCTTTGGACATAGTCAAGAATATTAAGGATTGAAGAAGAGGTTTTCGAGTTCGAAAAAGAAAACCCAATTTCTTCGCGGCTGCTGTGGCAATTGAGGTGATGTGACCATGCCAGCGAAGATCTTTCTGAAAAGTGATACCGTCTAGGCTAAAGAAATATTTGAATAGTGTGGGTACTGGGAGATGAAATTTAGCAGTGTGTGCTGCAAGTAATAACTACTGCGATTTTATTGATTGAAACCAGGTTATCGAACATTGTTTCTAATGGTGTTGCTAACGTTTGTCTGTTGCCTGAAGACAATCATTATCCGACTTTAGAAATAATATTTTATTGGGTTATGAAAGGTCATGTGAACTAAAAAGACACACAGTAATTCTAAGAAGGCAAAATACTGACTTTAATAAAGCACTAACTTCTTTTAACAGTAAGATTAATGGGATATTTCAGTTTTGCGTTCCCAAGTTTGTACCAAACCTTATCTAGTTTGATTCAGTAAAGAAATAATTAATACTTTAGAATGCTCAGAAAGACTTAGGAAAAATATTAAAAATAGAGGTCTGAATTAGTGGTAGATCTTTCTAATCTTAGATCCAAAATGAAAAAAATTCCCAGTCTTATAAAAATTACGTCTTTGAAGTTCAGCATGACATATCTCATGACTCAAAATCATTTTAGTTTTACATAAATGCTAAAAAAAACATTAGTCATGTACCGTATAAAATGTATCTAGACAGTACATGTTATGACACTGGTGAGCAAATATGAAATGGATTTGCTGAATACTTTAATACCGTTTCTTCCACTGATTGTAACCTGAACTACAATATTATTTAAAGTCATTTTTTAGTTCAGGTAGCATTATGCTCTATCTCTGATAATGATGTAGTAGATGCTATCAGGGATATAAAATTAACAAGGGCTCTGGTTCCAGATAGATTGCCATCTTAGATAATTAAATTTCCTGTAGACCTCTTCAGATATCCTCTTCGATTAATGTTTATTCTTAAGTTAAAACCGGTACCTTTTGCAGATGAATGGAAAAAAGTAAGGATATGTTCTGTATTTAAAAATGGCTCTAACAATGATTTAAAAAATTATAAACGAATAGTTATTTTATTTGTTAGTGCGAAAATCTTTGAATATAGTCGTATGGTCTCTTCTATGTCAGATCACCAGCATGGATTTCTGAAGGAAGGATCAACAGTTAATAATTTGATTTGTGTTGCGGATATGATACCAGAGGTCTCTAATCTACTGAGTCAGATTAATATAGTCTACACTGATTTTTCAAAGGCTTTTGATGTCTTCTAACATATTACTTCAAAAATGATTTTGTTTCTAACAAAATTTGCTGCAGTTGATATCCTTTTATCTCAGAAACAGGTGTCACCAGATCATATTAAGAGGTCACTGCTCAAGTAAGTTTGTGGCTACATCCGTTGTTCCTCAACCTTTGCCATTCTTCGAGCTTATAAATGATATCACAGAAACAATTGAAGAATCTAGCTCTAGAGTGATACTCTTTGGCGATGTTTAAATTATATACAGAAACCTTATCACTTGACGATTATATCGTTTACAGAATTATATAAATAAGCTTCTGACATGATCAGAAAGTAACAAATTGTATTTTAATGCGAGCAAATGTGTTGAATTATGAATATGAAATGAGTGAGGTGCAGCTGACCAGGGTTGAAGAGATGAAAGATCTGGGTGTGTTTTTGATAGTGTGTTGACTTTTGATAAAAATGTGGAATCAATATGCGCTAAAGCATTGCAAATATATGATTTATGGTTCGTAATACTAGGATGTTCACTGACATAAAATGCATTAAAACAATTTATATCTCTCTTGTTATTGTAAGGTGTGAAGTCAATGCAATAAATAGTATAAACAAAAGGATTCCGATACTTGTATTTCAAAGAAACGGGAGTTTATTTCTTATATTTTTGAAAAGAATAATTACTTAATAAATATTGTACTTTAAAGAAGAAGACACAGTGCAGATTTAGTATTATTATGGAAAGTTGTTAATGGTGTTATTGATAATATGGAATACCTACTTTTACTTACTTTTATTGTACCAAGCTATAAGATAAGAGTGCTTAACACATTTTATTTTCATGAAATTGCGCTTAGCAATATCTATCTTAGTTCCCAAATTTATAGAAGATTGTATAACAGTATTTAAAGATATTGTGATATTTAAATAAGAATTAAGAATATTTTGCACTCCAGATTATGACTATTGATAAATCTTAAATATATTGTGGTACTTGTAATTAAAAATTAGATAAACAAAAGCTGATAGTATTTTATAATTTGATTTGTATCTGTAAAGTACTTATTAAATAAATAAATAAATAAATTATGGGCCTAAATATAACTCGATACTGTATATTAGAGAACTGACTACGATATACAAGAGTGTTAAAAAATCCATCTTGACAAGCAGAGAAAGAGAATGTCAGTTTGATAGAAAACACCTTATTTTTCTGTAAGGTACTTTACTAGTATTTTGTTCAAATTTTAGATGTTTTATTGATAAGTAATAAATTTAAAATACAAGAATGTAGGTTATTTTATATAATCGTTAATATAAATTCGGCAACACCGCGGCTGGGTACAAAAACCTAGTGAACCCATCCGAAATCGAAGCCACCAACGGGGTCACGTGACCCGTACAAAATCGGCACGTGTAGTCCGCTAATTCGGCATTCATGTCGTGACGTAATGCCCCTTAAAAGCATTTTATCCCGTCGGTAAACATCGCGGGTGGAGTTGAATTATCTGATCCTGTTTTTGTGTTTGTGGCTGGAGAAAATGTTGCAAAGATTTAAAATTTGTATCGGTTATGCAAGGTATATCTATCGAGACTAATTCATAATGAAGACATTTCATTTCATAAAATAGGAAATATTTTTTAAATAGAAATCGTAATTATTTACATTGTGATTTAAAAAATGTTCTATTTATATCAAAACTCTGAACGACTTTTGAATTTTCGTCTAAGAGAAGCCATAAATATAGAAAATTATAATTTCAGATACTCTTGATGGAACAGGAGTGTTCACATACTTCATATAATTTTGCAACTACACAAGAATCCTTGGGTTCATTTTATACCTTTCCTAGGATTGACAAAAATAGTATTTGTAAAAAAACTACCAGTTTACCACAGAAAAAATGTAATAATTGTAGTTGAATTATAGCCGTGGTGGCCTTAAGAGAAGAAAGACTTGCAAATTAATATACTTTAGAAAATAATACAAAAATCATTTATGACGTGTTATAATATTCAAATAATGTTATTTCAGCAAAATACCTTAAAAAAATAATTGAGGAAAATATATAAACAATTGCCTAAAATGGCGAAAATTGATTTTTATCTCGTATACTAAAATGGGTGGGTCCTATAAAAAAATGCTTTTTCTAAAAATTTTAAATATTTAAAAACACATCTTCTGAGGCGTGTCTAAAAAAATCGCAAAAAACCTTAAAAATGAGCCTAGTAACTTGTGCAATTTGCAACATATAGATTTAAAATTTTGTACAAATATAGTCTACGCGATGCTAAATGTATTTGTAAAATATCGACATTGTGACTCATTTTTTACCGACTATTATCCCGGAAGACATTGTTTGAACAATAATTCTGCTGCAGACGACAGACCTCTACCAGAGTTCATTGATAATCTGCAAAGTAAAACGTCAAAAAACCTCTAAAAAACATATAATTTTTTAAATAATTTCAATAGTTATTTTGCATTTGGAATTTTTGAAGCTTTCTTTCTCGCGTCCGAATAGAGACTGAAGTATTGGTGACTGCGACGCTTCCTTTTATACCCCCACCCGGGGCCGAAGGTTATATCTGAGTCCGTTGTTCGTTATTTATGTTTTCCGGATGGTGCTGTTGTTGTTGCGCTTGATTTTTTGTGATTTTAGATTTGTCGATTATTGTCTTCCATTCTGTTGGTAGTTTCATGATTCAATGATTCGTCCCTTTTATTCAAATGACCTTGTTTTTCAATTTCTATGGCTTCTCGGATGATTCTGGTGTTATAATGTTCTATATTGGCAATCACCCTACACCCCTCGAAATTTATTTTGTGGCGGGTTTCCTGATGTGGTAGAAATAGAGCTGAGGTTGTTTGTTTGTTTCTGATGCTGAGTTTATGCTCTTCCACTCTTGCTGATATTCGCCTGTTAGTTTGCCCCACGTACATTTTTTTATAGTCCTGATACGCAATCCTGTATACTAAGTGGTTTTCCAGTTTAATTTTATTTTTTGGGTTTCCAAGTAGTTTACTTATAGTTGGTTGTGGCTTGTGTATTATTTGTATGTTGTGTTTCCTAAGAATTCTCCCCAATTTGTCTGTTGTGCCTTTTACATATGGTAAAACTACTTGTTGCTGTCCCGGTTCATAATTTTTGTTGTTCGTTGTCCGGGAACCCTGTGCATTAATAGCTTTCTCTATGGTGCGATTTATGTAGCCATTTTTCTTTAAAGCACTAGATATTATATTAAGTTCGTTTTCTCTCGTATGTGTTTCAGTTAATCGCATGGATCTAGATACTAGAGTATTGACCACAGCTTGAATTTGTGCTGGGTGATGATGTGATCTTGCATTTAAATACCTGTCTGTATGTGTTGGTTTTCTATACACGGTGTATTCGAAATGTCCGTTATGCAATTTTGTGACCAGAATATCTAAAAATGGAAACCATAAAGTTTAGAACATCTGCTGGACTTTTCCTGTGGTATGATTTTTTCCATTTCATCCCCTTACTACCCTTGATTTGTGGCTAGAATTTGAAGTAAATTGTAGTAGCTTTTGGGCTATGTTTTTTGGCATCTAAAACGTAAAGATCTGGAAAAACCTGTGAGGGTGATTTTTTCAGAACTACAGTACTTCGCTTTTACGAGAGAAGTAAAAGAAAATAAATTATTAAATACTAGGGAACCAAAAAATTTTTAAATGACTTTTATTTGCATATTTTCTTAAAAGTTGCATTTTCATTTCATATCGCATACAATGTATGTTCTTAAAATGTGGCTTCTTGGATAATTCTTGTGTACCTTATGATCCCTGATTTGATATTTACCTGACATATTGGGACTCGAAAAAACCAATTTTTTATATCTTTTTTCTATATGTATTTGATGACCCCACTTTTGCTGTCGTCGACGCCCCGCCTATAATAAATAGGTTCTTCTCTTCTGATAAAGTATATCTGCCAAACATATTTCATGTGTCATTCTGATGTCACCGGATATTTAGTCCACTTAAAATTCTAAAATTACAGTCACGTGTCCCTTTAATTTTGCCTTTTTGGTTATTATGCTAATCAACCCGTTTGAAAGAAAGGGGTGGCTATTTATACGGAAGGACGGACGCATCATAAATTGACTAAATGACTGGACCTTAATTTTTAATTTCTTTTGTTAATTTGCCTTTTGGAATTTAAAGTGTGACCGCTATTGTCTTGTGGGATAGCGGTTATCGGTTTATTATATAAGGGTTTGCAGATATAGGGGTAAGTATTTGATATATTTTATTTCTTTATTTTAATTGTTATGTTATAATTCATTATCGTATTTTCAGTTTTTTTGTTCGATTTGATTCGCTTTTCAATTAAATTTTAGTAATATTTTCGAATTCCAATTGTATATAAAATTGAAAAACTTAAATTGCTTACCCCCATATCCTCTATAATTATTAAAATGGATGTTTTTAGCTCTTGAAACGAACTGTTACAAAGCAGTTACATAGGGATGCAGAGATGCTAATAGCATCTGCCATTAACACGTGCGTCGGTGTGCCGAACTCCGTCGAAATGCCATTTTACATGGAACGAACCTGCTTTCAGATGTAGAGAGCGCGTAGGCGTATCAAAATATATCCTTGCAGTAGGCAGTAGGCAATTCGATTGTTGCCATTATGTGGTTGATTGAAAAGACAAGTTCAAAACCATATAATTAAGAGTGGGGATAAGAATAGTTATGGCCTAAAATTGAATCAGCTGAAAAATGTGTTACCGGAATCATCGTGTCTGCACATGCACAAACCATGTTATTAAAAGTTCATTTTTATCTACAATTATAGGCAATTGTTAGAAATTTAGGTTGGAACAGAAATACTATTCATAGCAGTTCATATCTGGAATATTGGAACCTGGAAATTTATAATTAACATTCGGCAACCATGTAAGAATCTGACAGTCTGACATATTGTTTGTATTTACATTTTTAACCTTATTTTAAGGACGTTGCTCGCAGTTGTGAAAATATAATTTAAAAAAAATATTCTTAAACTAAAAAATTCTGAGAATTATACAAGAATTTCACTGCAAAAAATATTTTATGTGTAATATGCAATACCAGCAAGGAGAATAAGCGATTTTCAAAACTCGTGAATGAAAAAATTACTTTCTTTGTATCAATTGAGTAGGTATCCGATAAATATGCATAAAATAAACGACATTTAAAGGTATTTTCAGATAATATATATTAAAGATTCCTAAATAACACTTTAAAGAATAAGTGTCCAAATTTAAATTAGTTTTCACTGGATAGCAGGCTTTTTTATAATTTAGAGGGGTAATATATTTAAAAAAAATGAAATAGATGTTTTATAAATATCTCTCATTTTCTATTTCCAGTTTTCGCTTCCGGAATTTCTGCGTAACATTGAGTTCATAATCTCTTGATAGTACAAGTTCATGACTCAAACAGACTTACTAAATACTTCTATCGAATTTTAGCATCGAAACCACAGAACAAAACGGTTTAATCTATAAAATAATACAAAATAGGAAAAAATGCTTTGTTTAGATTTATTCGATCACTGTCAATTGTAAAATGTTTTATCAAGTATGTAAATGTCATTTCTGTTCTTGCGCCTGCGCTCTTTGCCAAATTCCGGCCATTCTTCTGTTAAATGGCTTCACTATTTTTAGATGGTGTTTATGACCTACAAGTTATATCCCTTTTCATAAATATATGTTCATGTTATATGTCTTTGTTACATTGTATAATATAATTATCCTCAAAATATATTTTATATTTTATTTTAAGAGAATTTTCTTGTTCACATTGTTTTCAATTATTGTCAATACAATCTTTAGATGTATTATATCACGAACCTTACATTACTTGAATTTGTTAATAACGAATTAAAAACTTAACATATCAATTTGTTTACCACCTTCATGATGTTTCTGTTCTGTTAAGTTACTAAAATATAGCGCTATAGCAGCTACAACGTTCCCTAAGCTTTGTTTTTAAAATCTCTTTGTATTTTATACTCTTCTCAGGAGGAATATCTTACGCATTTTGGCTTTCTGTAGTAATTTCGTGTCAATTTTAAAATGATTTATGGCGTGGCCCTACTTTATATTGAGTACTCGTAATATCTTGAATGCAAATCCGACAAAAAATATCTTGAATGCAAATTCGACGAAACGAGATCTCCTACGCGATAGAGCATTAGCGCACATATGTAATACATGCGATTCTGTCACTACTTCCTGAACCTTTATATGAAGGTATTGACAGAAATAATTTAAAGAAAAAAATTCCCACTAATTCGAAAAATCAAAAAGTATTTAATCGTGTTAGTAAGTTAGTTTCAAAATATTTTTTTACATCATCATTTACACTGGAAAAACAGATTTTTAATTTAGGTTTGGAATCAAGATAATGTATAAAATTATTATTTAGTCATGCGGAAATTTTCTTTAATTTATTTGTATTATTTTTAAGTTTTTTTTTTAATTCTATAATATGTATGTGCCCATTTTAGAATTCATAAAATGTTTGTTTCTTTTTATATTTTAGGTACTTAATAGTTTTCGTATTGTAATTTCCACTAACTGAAACAGTTCATAGTGCTTAGGTTCATAAAATTTCCTCAAATTTTTGAGTATCATTCCTCTGTTTCTATTGTTAATTTTTGCTCCTGTAGTGACCGGGAGTGCCTCCGCTATTGGCGTATGGCTGCTGCTAAACAGCAACAAACTGAAGAATAGAGTAGACGATAATGGCCATAATAAATAATGCATAACAACATGAAAATAAATATTATAAGGAAATAATTAAATGTTAGAGCTCTGAATTTTTTTTGGTTTATGCCCTCATCTCTTTAATCACCATCTCTCAGATCAATACCTGCATGTACAGGGCTATATATGAAACGTGTCTTACAAGCTTAACTTTTAGAGAGATCAAAAAATATTGTTTACAAAAATATGGTTTTCTGTAAACCATCAGAATTTGCTAAATAAATAAACAAATGAAAACGGAAAACTTAAAAATTAACATTGAGTTTGTTGTTTTAAATAAAACACCCTGTATAATATTTTTTCAGTAAATTGACATCTTCCTGCGGATTATGAAAACATCAGATTTAGTACTTTTAACTTTAACGACAACCCAGAAAATTGACAAGAAATCTGGCATAGCCAAGCAGTGTATTCCTTTCTAATGACTTAAGTTATGTGTATGTTCTCTCTCTTTCAAACAAATTGCTTCTTATTGACAGAGTTCAAATTTCTCGGATGTCCTTAAAGATACAGGTATCAAACCTGGTATTTTAAACGGCGGCTTTATAAAATATTTAAAGATTCAGCCTAAAAAACTACCAAATGAACTAATTTCAAAGTGTGTGCCATAACACTGGTAAAATTGTGATATTAATTCACGATTGCGGAACAACATGACGGCCAAATAAAATGTTTATAATGGTAAAAAAAATCAACCTCTTAGGTTTTTTTCACGTTTTAGCGTCCCTAGATTCCAAAAAAGACGTTTTATCAATTCCGTCGGTCCGTGTGTCGGTTTGTCTGCCTGTCAGACCGCGGAATAGCTTAAAAACTACCTCAATTCAAATTTAATCAATAAATTAAAGGTCATATGGGTATGACGTGCTAATATTTTGGTAAAAATTCAATATGCAGGAACAAGATAGCGCCGAGTGTATCGTTAAAAAATATTACTAAACAAACTAATTATCCAATTTATCTCAAATTTGGCACAAAAAATCAAGTGCTACATAGGGATGAACTGGTAACATTTTGTTATGAATATAAGATAGCAAACAAAATGGCGGTTTAATAAATATTTAAAAAACCAGCCTGGGAAAACTACATACTAGATTAATTTCAAATGGATGCATTAATTGTGATATAGAGATAAACTGGTAAAATTATGGTACGATTTCAAGATAGCAGCCAAATAAAATTTTTAAAAAAATCTTATTCAATCGCCTTTAAATCTTGTAGAAACATTAAATGTTATATAGGAATATACTGGAACAAATTTAACATGACAACAAAATTTCGGTGTGTGTCGATGTAAAAACTACTTACTGAATTTATTTTAAATTATGCTCAAACATTAAGTGTGGCGTAGGTAAAAACTGGTAAAATATTGGCAGTGACTATGTACTGAACTAAATTAGGTCTCATTTCACTATTCCTAATTTTTCCAAATTTCATTTTTTATTTTTTATAGGAAATTTTGATGGTTCAGAGAAAGTTGTAGAACACGGCTAAAAAATAACAAAGACCTTGTACCTGGTTATGTTTATGCTTTTAGGTGATTATTCTAATAAAATGATGAACCTCCTTATGCGAGTCTTCTGGGAGATCTTTTTTATATATCAAAGCATCCAACAGTATATTATTATTAGAACGTTTATACTTGAGAGTGTCGAAAAAAACGTGCTCTTTAAACCTAGCGCCTGAAGGTATATTAAAATCTACTGAAATAAACAAAAAATTATTACACAGAATAGATCAAAAAGTCCATTTTGGCATAGCTAATTAGCAGGTCATAATATATATGGGTACAAGAAAATGGTAAAACAACTTGCAGATTTTTTAAAACTTATACAGACAGATTATTAATATTAGTCGTAAGATACCATTTTAATATTCTGTATTCTGAGAACGATGCGTTCATTACACGATTTTTTTTACCCCCTGTATACGCTCAACATTTCCCATAAACTTTCAGCTCTTATAAAAGACTCGTTAGTGGGTTCAAAATCAAAACACGAAACCCCAAATACTATCATTGTCGCCGTTTGCATTTTTCTATCATCCTAACATATCAAAAGGGCGGAATGAATAGCATTTCATTTACTACCGGTCTATCTAAAACATATCCATCTTGTAATTTGACAGACTACTGACACCGAACGTGTGGCCTGGTCATTGAGGTCCTTTGTCCATCCGGTTTGTGTCTAACAAATAGTGCTTGATTATCATTAGCCTTACAATGCAAATTTTGGGAAATATATGGTATGTAAAAATCGACATTTATGCGGTTATGATCAGCTATATTAACCAGCTTGATGGACTAAGTTGCAGTGGCATTCCTAAGTTGGAGGGCATCCGGGGCAGGTATCTATCTTGACCCCCCCACATCAAATTAGTTGATATGACATTCTAAACAAAGAAACTTCTTAAAAAATCGTTCTTAATTTAAAAATAAAAAATAGACATCTGTGATTTTTGCATTCAATCAGAAAATATAAATTAACTTTTATTTTTGGAATTAATATTCTAAAAATAGATTACTACAACGTACTCTTATAAATAAAGCCAAAGAACAATAATATAGGAATCAAATCGAGCAATCCCATAATCAAACAAAAGAGAGATGAAAAATTGTTAATAAACTTAGAGGTAAAAGTAAATCTAATTATGGAGTAATTAATCTAGACCCAAATAAATTAATTTTTTTATTGTGAGGTAGCTGATTTCAATAGTTTCTTACACTATATATCTGTAGCTGAGTCCCTATTTCTAGAAGGTACCTGTGTTAATGAATTAAAATGGATATTTACCAGATATTAATCACAAAAATTCATTAGGTATAGACGACATGTTAATTCGTATTTTTGAGGATCTGCTCTGGTCAGATCTTAACAGGATTGCGGAAGCAGTGAAAAAAATCTTTCAAAACTGGTATTTTTCCGTCTTCTCTTAAGACCACCATAGTGCTGCTATTACATAAGGCAGAAGATTTGAAGGATCTGGAACTTTAAGCCCATTTCTTTATTACCCAAATGTTCAAAGATAATGGAGATTCTTGTTAAAAAAAGACTAGTAAACTTTTTAATAAGACATAAGCTCCTAACCGATTCTCAATTGGGTTTCTAAAGCCTCTACAAGCACTAATGATGCCCTTTTCTCTTTTTTAGAAAAATTGAACACTTGCTTGAACGATGGGTCATTTCTGTAGTATTTTGTGACGTTTCTAAGGCTTTCGATTATGTAAATCATAGAATACAGCTTGTAAAGATAGAGTTATAGTGTTAGCGGTGGTTTGCTTTTTATGTGTCTGAAAGTGCGGAACATCCTCGATGCGAAGTACAGTGGGGTACCGTAGTGCTCAGTATTGGGTGCAATTTTACTTTTGTTGTACTTAAATGATTTGGTTTGGCTGGAAATACGAGGTGGCTCCAAACTCTTGGCCGATGACACAACTAATCTGTGGCGTGGTTAGAGATTCTGAGGAACTAAAATATATTATCCAAGATGATTTCGTTCGATTGAAAGAGTAGTAATTCGAATAAATTTTGTTTTAATATTATTAAAACCCATATTCTTTTTTTGAAATTTGACCTTAATAATTTAATTTTCTAAAATAATATTCTTGTAAACAGTGGAGTGGCAAAGTTCCTGGGTATTCTGATTGAAAACAGATTGACATTTCGGGATCATATTCTTGCTCTAACTAAGAAGTTGTCATCTGGTTGTTTTACGGTGAGGGTTACTTCTAAGAAATGGAGAATATAGATGGAAAAAAAATTGTTTATTTTTCACTGATTGAGAGCCATCTAAGATATGAGGATTTTGCAACCAAGGGCAGCTTAATTCGATATTGGGTATTTCCAAAAAAGTTGTGGAGCCCAGTGTAGACTTCTTTTTATAAAATGTAAAATCCTTACAGTAATATGTATTTTTATCCTTGAAACAGTTAGTTTAATTTACAAAAAAAAATTAAAACAAGGTAAATTTTAATCCCATACCATACACTATACAATAATCCAAGCACGACAATTACCAAGAACTCAGTTATATTTCAAAGCTTAAAAATATATAATCACATTCCACTTTCCCGTCAGCTGATTCCAAATGACCTTACCGTAGAAAAACAGTTAAAAAAATTTACCTGTTTTTAGACATTTGTATACTATTAATTAATATTATATGGAAATTTTCTAGTCATACTCCATCGAGTCATTGGGATTTTACTTTTATACATGTAATGATGTTTTTGTTGTCTGCTCTATGTAAGATAAGTATTTATTTGTTATTTACTTTTTATACGCTACTTTGTTCTGTTTGCTTTTTTGTCTTTTTTTTTTAATTTTATCTCATTGACTTTGTTATTTCAGTTTAAAGTAGTAGTAATTTGCATAAAGAGGTAAGCATATTTTAATAAGACTTTATAGTTATGTATTTGTTATCTATACAGTTTCATGCTTTGTTAATAAGATTTTCATTTTTATGAGAAAATTAAGCATTTTGACTTGAGAGTAAGTAAATACTAATAATAAATTATATTTTTTTAAAAAAACATGCCCCTTTTTCGTATATGTTTCTCTAGATCTAACAGTCCTTATTTTGAATCATATTCCGTTTCTCCCACTTACACTTCTCCACAGGAGCATGAACCCCTTCTATATGAAAAGGTACAACATCTTTCGAGGATAGCAAGTAGTTTGCAATTTTCTTATGTGTATTAAAGATTCTACGTATGTTGGACCGCCGAAGTAATCATCGTATATTGTCTGTAGTGCCATGTATGTAGGGAAGAACAACACTACCTCACGGTGACTCTTTATCATTCTACTTTTGAGGAGTTGGATTACCTATATATTTTAATTGAATGTGTGATATCTTTAGTACAGTAACCATTCCTTTTCAGAGTCTCGACCAGTTTCGCTGTTTCCGATATTAGAGAACATTGCTCAGAAATCGAAATAGTTTTAAAAACTAATGAGTTAATAACCGATTTCTGTTGTGCTGGATGGTGGTGGGAATATGCATTTAAGTATCTATTTGTATGCGTCGATTTTCTATACACAGAATATCCTAATGTATCATTCTCCTTAAATGCATCTAGAAAGGGAATTCGTTCCATTAGACTTAGAAATTATTATTACTTGATTAAGGTGGTCCAGTACAGGAGAAACAGGACGCTCAATAGCCACTAGACTTATGGAACATAAACGATGTATTAATAAGAAACAAATTGTGCAATCTGCTGTAGCTGAACACTAGCATACCATTATAAATGTAAAAGAAACCAAGGTTCTAACGTCGGTTCCAGGATTTTATAAACGAAGGATTAGAGAATATATTGAATTTTTCAAACATACAAGAAACTTTAATAGAGATACCGGTTACGGTCTACATCACACGTGGAAATCGCTGTTAACGCGGGATCACGGTTCGGCGAGCATAAGTCGGGTATAAAAGCCTGAATCTCTCCCAGCTCGTGGAGTAAAGATCCTTGAAGATGTCTCGTGCAATCGAAGGCGCAACATCGGATAGTAATTCCAATTTGACAGGGTGTTTTCCCAAGAACCAAGATTTCCTAATTGACCAAAGCCGTGAGAGCTACCGTTTTAACTGAGGGTGATTTCTTCACGATTAAAATACTTCCTTTTTACAAAGAAAGTACAAGAACGTGGGATAATTAATGAAGTACATTTCTTTACTACTATAACGCGAGTTATTCACTTTGTGGACAGTTGGAATAATTTATGATTTTTTCTAAACAATTATTAACCGATTAAAACAATAAATTAAAATTAATTTTAAAGTTGTGTGAATAGAAATGTTTTGCAAAAAAATCTATATTGAAGATAGGAGGGTACTTATGGCAGAAAAAATAGAAAATCGTCTTGAGATGCAAAACAAAATCAACGCGGAATTTGATAATCTTAAAACAATTTAATTTTTTGCAGAACTCTTTTCACTGGTCCGTCTAATAGCAAAGATGCAAACGAAATCAGAAAGGATTACTGATTAATAATGTAAGAAACAAGCTTTTAAAAGTATATGTAAAAATCCGCTTACTTGTCTTCGAAATGCAGACATGTAAACTAGCACTGTATCAGTTTTTGGGATAGGTTCAAAAGAGTTCCCCTCTTTTCTAGTTTATCCTGGTGTATAGTAAGTAAATGACTATTTATTAGCACTTTTAATCCTTTGTATTTAAAGTAAGTAAATTCAAATTTAAAAAATCTAGTATAGGGTGACAAGTGGCACTCTCCTAACAGAACAGTCCTGCTAACTTAATTAATTGCGATACGATTTCCGTTACAAGCAAATATCATTTTAGGATAGAAAAAAATTAAGCACACCATGTCTATGTTCTACATTTTTGCCATTAAATCTAAATTGCATTTAATGAAGTCATTACTTTCAATATCTTTCTATTAATCCTTTTGAAATGAAAGGGTTTAATGCCAAACTTAGACCAAGGGGAGTAACCGGCTTGCCAATGGCAAGCATGTAATCTTTATGTGACATGATCGAACACGGTACATCATAGGATTAAAGGGGCAACGGAATGAATTAACTTGTTAATATTTACGAATTAAGTTAGTAATCCGTTTACCTCGACATGTGTCACTTTTTTTCAGACGAATATTAGTTTAGATTATATAGTTGTGTACATAGTAGTAATGAAAGATGAAAATATGACTGCTACTTTATGTTGTAAAATAATCAATAAATTAGCATGCTTCAATGTATACGTCATTTAATAAAGGCAGAGAGTTGTAATTAGAAAAAACTAGCTCAGTGTTTGTGCAAAAATATCATTTTGTTCCATACGACTTCTGAGATGTCGTATGGATACTGTCATCATTAGGCCCCAAAGAAATAATTAGCTGCTCTATAGTCGCTTCTAGTATACAATCAAATTTGCACATTATTTCTTCTTCCTCAATTATATGGTCTATACATTTACTCCAATTTTGGGAATCAATTCGCTTTCTTTAAAGCCTTGTAAAAAATACTTTCAACATCCTTCATTTTAAAAGTGGTGTTATACTGACCACAAATATATTTTGTTCAAGGGGTCTTTTTTAAATTAACAATTTCAAGTAACTCATTTTAACCATGTCATCTTGTGGTAATTCTTTGAAAGTAAGCGTTGAATATCTTTTTTTCTCCAAGAGGGATTTGATTTTTCAAGCTTCCTACAATGGTAACTAGTGTTGTCCATAACGATAACCGACTGAGGCGGAATAAGGAGGAAAATATTCCTCGCATTCAAGTTTTGACGGAAATTCTAGTAAACCAACCAAAAAGCCATTTCTACCACAAATATGTGGGATTATTAACTGACTTCCGTTGCCAGAAAATGCCTTAAATCGGGAAGACCATCCTTCCAATAAAGCTTGGAGCAAACTTATATTCTTATCCGGCCATATTTTACCAACCTTGTATCCTTGGTATACCCAAGTTTTATCCAAATAAGAGATATTTAGATTATCTTCCCCACACTTTTTTACGGCTTCTAAATATCGTCTTCGCCAGCAAATAATCCCGTCTTTTTCCACTAAAGTGACTTTTTCTTTGCAGTTCTTTGTAATCGAAGATCATTTGCGTTAGAACATTCTATAGTGTCGTCTTGCCCATAAACGAAATGTTTTCGTTAATGGGCTTCAGCCAATATTTTATCCAAGGTAAAGATTTCATTCTGAAAATAAAATTAATATTACAATTTTGCCAATAAATTTTGAATTTTTCCAACACAATATTGGTTAATTGACAATAATATAAAATGGTTCAAACGCACTTAACAATTTAATAAAATTATTTACAACATTGGCGAAAACTTTTTTAAATTTCAACTTATTCAACTTGTAATTTATGATCTGTGCGTTTAAATATTCGCGTCTCTTTTAAGGTCTTAAAATATTTTTCACAAAATTTAAAGAACTATAGGAGCGTAAAACTGCCATAACTGGAGACTAGTATAAACATTATACAGGGTGGTGCATTGAAAACGAAACAGAGGCATTTACGGACAGCTCATAATTTTTTTTTGAAAAACGCTCGGACCCGTCGATTTTATTTTCAAGAAGGACATTAAATTATCATAAAATCACGTTCGTATCTGCAGCCCCCTAGCCGGGGGTGGCACCACACCTAAAATCTTAAATGGAAAGGGTAATCGAGTGATACATCATTTTAAAGGTCTTTCGATTCCCTTCAAAATAATTAAAATATCATGTACTTTAGTTCAGTAGATTTATTGATTTAAAGCTTAAAGTAAACTTTAATACATCAGATTAGTGAAGATCAATTAAAGCAAGAAATTTGCCAGCAAGTGGTGTAATAATAACTAATGAGGATACTGATGTTATAATTTAATGCCTTTTTAACTCTTGCGTCACTTACGCAAGCATACGAAGTTCTTTAATTTTAGGGTTTTAAAAACTTGAGTCTAAAAAAACTGCACAATAACAAATAACAAGAATGTACTTACGCGTTACCCAAGTAAATGTTGAAAATGGCCACCTTCACTCTCCATGCAGTAATAGAGGCTTTGTTCAAAACGTTGCCGCACATTCTGCAATATTTCAGGAGTAATTTGAAGGTACAATTCTTTGTTGCAAATCTTGTAATGAAGTCGGTTGAGTTGCATAGATTTTGCTTTTTAGGTGACCATATAGAAAGAAATCCAGAGGTGATAAATCTGACGATCTTGGGGGCATTCAATAGAACCGCTCCTTCCAATCCATCGACCTGGAAACGTCTGATCTAAATATTGTCGAACAAATATTACATAATGTGGCAGGGCACCGTCCTGAACATCAACCTATTGCTGTTAACGCTGGCTCTATGGCGTCTTGTAATAATTGCAAATACATTTCACGTGTCAAATTTCTTGTCAAGAAAAAAGATCCAACTATATGATCCCTAAAAAGACCAGCTTAAACCTTTAATTACTGTGGCTGTTGTGTATGTACCTCACGATAAATTCTATGATTAGATTCGGGCCAATATTGGCAGTTAGGACGATTTACCATGCCGTTTAAGAAAAAAGAGCATTTATTCATATTTGTTCACTTATAAGTTCACAATATTTTAATCGCTGATCAAAATCGATTTCAATAAGTTCTTGCAAAAGGTGTATTTTGTACGGATGCAAACTATGGGATTTAAGAATCCTTTAAATACTACGTCGACTAACACCAGACACAGTTTTCAATTGCTGGGTACTTAACGTAGGATCTAGATAAACTTGCCCTAAAATCGCTCCCGTTCCTCCGTTCCTTATGGGATTTTGAATGTTGCGTTTTTTATTGGCCTCTGACCCAGTTTCCCGAAATTAAATCACAAGTTCCAGAACATATTTTCGATGCACGTTGATGTTCTCATGTCGCTCATTAAATATTTGTGACCTTCTATTAGCGCACTTATTATTTCCGAAAAATATTTCGATCATTTCAATCCTTTCTGCTGTGCTGGGTACCATGGTTAATTTAAAAAGCGTTTAAAGGTATTTTAGCAATAAGGTTAAGGTCGTATCAATCGCGAACTACGTACTAAATACTTATTTAAAATCAGTAAGAGGTATTTCTTCTCTTATCTTTTTTCAAGAAAGAATTTAACACAATAACAATTTTGCCACAACGCTCAAATCGCTATTTTCAACAGTAAAGTGATAAACTACTTATTAACAAAAATGCGTTGAAGATGTCTCACAGATAATCAAACCAATCCAGTTTTAGGCCTTACATTTGGCATTCTTAAATAGTCGTAAGAGATAAAAATGCATAAACTAAGAAAACTCTAGTGTATTTTAATGAAAATAAATGAGCTGCCCGTAAATGCCTTATCTATTAATAGTATAATGACTTATCTATTATATCGTTCAATGAGGAAATCTTTTCTCTTTTGTATATTTTAAAAATTGTTGAAGTTCTCCCTAAAGCGCATGACAATCTAGATTACTGTATTGATATATTGGTTTAGGCACAACCAAATTTACAATTTCAGGCCAATATATTTTTAGACATAAAGGAAAGGAAAACAGTTTCATTAATGGTTGGAGGTAAAAATACTATCAAAATATCCAGAACACAAATACACAAATATATATTTTTTAATATTCTCAAAGTGTCAACAAAGCTATATATTGTATTTATAATAAGATGAGCTTTTGCCAATAGGAAAAAATAATGTAGGGAAGCATCCCTCCATTCTTCCGATAACCATTTTATGCTTGTTACAACTTATTTGTGAATTTGATCACTTTATCTTAAAAATAAATCAAATTTTTATTAATATTCTAATTTTCACAAAGGTTAACTACGACCATGTTTAATTCTTACTTATAGAAATTCAACTTATTCATTGCGGAACTGTTATTAATAGAATTTTGGTTTAGGACGTTAAATGCGATTTTGTTATGTTCTTATGACTGGCCAATACGTCACGTGAGTCATTCGGGAATTTTGATTGGAGAGTTCTCGTTTGTAATTAAATGCTAGTATTCAGAGTGTCCACGAACAATCCCTACAAAATGAAAAGGGTAATTCTACATAAAAAAAAACACGAAAAAAATTTCATATTAACCTAGGTCCATGCTTTGTTACGGAGATACAGGGTGTTGAAATATAAATTTCATTTTATTGTTTATTAAATATCTGTAGCAAATAATAAAATTTTCTCACGAAATTGGGCATTATTTGGTATTAGATTTCATTTCACACTTAGAGGGCGCTACGTACGCTACTATTATTTATGTAAATTTGCCCTAACTTTTTTGGTGATGCACTTCCGGGTTTTTTTACGAATAAATATTATTCTGGTACCTTTTCTAAGCAAAAAAGCTATACTTAATAACGCTCGAAATAATTGTTCTCGAGCAATTTGCAAGTTTATGCGTCGATGCAATGAAAACAAATTTTTTAATAATAATAAACTAAGGTGTATTTATTTGAAAACAATACAAAATTAAAGGTAAGTATGAAATATTCTAAACTATAATAAATGCTCTACGTCATGACCTTTAGTTTAAAGGCATAATGTAATTCTTATTTTTAGAGAACGTCGGATACGTCTATAAATATTCTGCATTTGTCTGAACTAATTGCAGACATTGTGAATTCGCAACCAGAGCTGCTCACGCGTTTGTATTGGAACGGAGTACACATAGCATTTGACAAAACCCCATATAAAAAAATCACAAGGATTTAAGTCTGGCGACCTAGCTGGCCATTGAACTGGTCCGCCTCTAGGAATCCACTGATTTTCGTAAGTCTGATTCAGATATTGAAGCACATTTCGACTAAAATGAGCCGGACACTCATCGTGCATAAACCACATGGCTTGCCGAATATTTAAAGGAACTTCCTCTATTAATGTCGGTAAAATATTCTGAAGAAAATTTAAATACTCTTCCCCTGTTAGTCGGCCTGGCAACTCAACAGGTCCAATTGAGTTGTTGTTTACAATACCAATCCACACATTATTACTAAACCTATGTTGATGTTCGGTTTTTTCACAACATAAGGATTATCCCCAACATATGCATAATGATGTGAATTGTGTAAATTGTTAATTCTGTATCTCGTGAAACTAGATTCATCGGAGAATAAAATACGAGAATAAAAAGTTGGATCTTCAATTTTCTTATTTCTCATTCAATCGAAAAATACTACACGCGCAGGGAAATCACCCTTCATCATAGCTTGCACCTTTCTAAAAAAAAACAAACAGGTATAAGTTCTCCTTGTGTATAATATTACTTACAGCTGATTTGTAAATTCCTAGATGCGTCGCTGACAATCTTCGATAACTTGTGCCTCTTGAGCGTTACACTGAATTTACCCGTATATTAAATGCATATCTGCATATTCTTCATTATTAAACGAAACAATTGAAAAAAAAAATGTAAATTAAGATCTTACTTTCAATTAAATCAAATTATTAATATAACAAGTTTGTCAAAATGACATTTGGGTTTATTATTGTTTAGGACGGTTACCTAGCATTGTTGGGTAAGCATACCTTTTTTTATGAATAAATACCTGCTCTTTCCTAAGCAAAAAAACTATACTACGTTCTCTAAAAAAAAAAGAATTACATTATGCCTTCAAACGGACGGTCATCACGTGGAGCATTTATTATAGTTTAGAATTATTCACACTTACCTTTATTTTTGTATTGTCTTGAAATAATTACACCTTAGTTTATTATTATTAAAAAAATTGTTTTCCTTGCATCGACGTATAAACTTGCAAATTGCTCGAAAACGGTTACCTCTAGCGTTGTTGAGTAAGTACAGTTTTTTGGTTATAAAAAGCACAAGAATAATATTTGTTCGTAAAAAACCAGAAGTGTATTGCCAAAAAGCTAGGGAAAATTTACATAAATAATAGTAGCGTACGTAGCGCCCTCTAAATGTCATACGAAATCTAATACCAAACCAAATTATGATTCCTCA
Organism: Kuschelorhynchus macadamiae; assembly: GCA_030620095.1. Classification (NCBI taxonomy): domain Eukaryota; kingdom Metazoa; phylum Arthropoda; class Insecta; order Coleoptera; family Curculionidae; genus Kuschelorhynchus; species Kuschelorhynchus macadamiae. Next base: position 2,945,788 of record JAUTXW010001521.1, read on the forward strand.
CCCGAAAAATACCCCGAATGCTCAATTTCGTGAAAAAATTTAAAAAAATAAAATTTATATTTTAACACTCTATATCTCCGTAACAAAGCATTTCCGGACCTAGGATAATATGAAAATGTTTTTTTATGTAGTATCACCTGTTTCATTTTGTAGGGGTTGTTCGTGGACACCCTGTATAACTAGGCATTAATTTCTTTTTCGTAGGCACCAATTTACGTGCGATATTTGAAAATGTTGTCACTATTTTTGTAAGTGATGAAAATTAATCAGATGAATATGACTTTCGTATCCAAACATTATTTTTTATTGTTATTAAAACACACCGGATTGTTTACTATAGAGAAGCCAGATATTGCAAGGGATTATACTATGGCTCAAGTAAACATTTTTAAGCTTTTTAAATTCAATATTTTCAGATATTTTTGTAGATAATCAAGATTTTAAATATCGCATTTTTCATATCTGAAATAAAATTATTTCCAAACAAAGAATATCCGAATTCAGTTAATATATTTTTTTTTACTTTCGAGAGGCGAAGAAGTAAAGGAAGAATTACATTCTTAAAAAAAAACTCATTCGAGATTTTAATGAACTCGTTTTTTTGTACCAACGACATAAGGGATTTTTAGAAAATGACTGCCTATGTTTTGAAAATTATTTTAAGAGAGAAATAATTATAAGCCTCCCCTATAGAATAGAATTTATAAGAATGTAAAGTTTACTTATCTCGGCATTGCACAGTGGGCTCCGAAATAACAATTTTGGTCAAAAAGATAAAAAATATTGTTTGTTCAAAATAAACTTTAGAATGTGATAAAATGCACTAGTATAAGACACAAACGCTATTTGGTGTGAAAAGAAACACCATCAAAAAATTATACAGGGTGGAGGAAAAGACTGGAAGGCTTATTTCTAATTTGCATGTATGAGTATTTTAGGAATGAGCGTTAAAACATGTGTGTGGCCTAAGAATTTGCAAAAAAGGGTAGGACCATAGAAAATTAACTAAATGACACCCCCCCTCCCGATTGTAACGCCAAAATATTCTTTTGTTTGATTTAATTTTTTTACAGTAAAAAATAGGCCACAAAAATTAGTTAAACTCTATTAAGCAAGTAAAATAATGATTAACAAAAAAAAATTTAGTTGAACTTATTAAGTAAGTAAGATAATTATTAACAATACTATTCCTCTTCGGAATCGGATGATTCACTTTGTGCCAATGATGAACTATCGTCCTTAAGCAGATGCAAAGCTGCAGAAAAAAAAATATGTTTATTTTTCTTGGGTAAACTTCTTAATCCAGATAGAAATGGATCAGAAGAGATTAGGAATCTGTTTAAGAGATCTTGGTTGGTATCAATTCTGGACGTTTTTCTGGAAAAATGCTCTGTGTAGTACTTAAGATCTTTGTTACGTGATTCCTGCGCTTCTTCTGATAAGATCCCTATATGCACCATGAATTAAGACTTTATGCACGCTGCTGGGCATATAGTAAAATGGATATTTATTTACCTGCAAATTAGCAGTTTCTTCCGCATATTGCTGAAATTTACTTTCGTTTATCGCAAAACCTGATGACATGACTTGTAATATACAAGAGCAACGTCTGATGCATTCTTCGTCTAGTTCTAATATCTTGGAGGTAACTAATGGATCAGCAAAAAATCTTCTACTGGTATTGCCATCATTACTTGTTCCACTTCCACCTGCTTTTACTTTATCGATAATCAAACCCATTTCGGTTCTAAATTTAAGCTGAATATTTTTCTTTCTTTCTTTTACACTGTTCTTTTCCTCTTGCGATCTAGCCTGCCATTTTTTGGTATCTGGTCTGTAAGCCAGATGTAAAAAATATTCCATGAAGCGTATCCACGCATGGAGAGTCGATAATCCATAATCAAGGGCCTCGTTGTTAATTGGTCTAGTTTTTACATTTTGTATATTGTTCATTATTTTAGGTGTTGCTTCACAGATGTTACAGGCTTGGCTTGAAGATGTCTCTGTCATAACACTACAGATCTTCCCGTCAATCATCGTCATTTTCATTTGGTGTTTGATAGATAAAAATTGACCGTTATGATTCATCTCTGTAGGTTTTAGTTCATCAATTTCTTTTTTTACAGAGGCTGCTTCTTGTAATGTGAAAGCAGTAGTTTCTTTCTGAAAATAAAAGTGAAGTGGCCTACAATACCTCGTTGACGATGGTCTAGGGTTCTGCCAATAAATTATTTTTTGAGTCTGATCGATTTTTGAGTAAGAAAATAATTGCAAAGGTACAAGTGAAGTTAAAAAAATATTTGAATCTAAAGCATTTTTAGTTTCAATAAACTGCTTGTATTCACTGTCGGTCCCCATTTTGTGATTAAAATTAAGTCAAGAGGTCCAGATGTATTTTCGAAAACTTCTGATTGAGATAAAATAATTCGGGAAAGAGTATGGTCCAAAAGCCCTTGTAACTTAATTTTTGCAGATAACTCTGTTACCAAAATGTTATCAGGAGATGGATAACAGCATAATTTTGCCTGCAAAATTTTTTTGTATGAAGGATAAACATCAAAGTTTCTTTCTTTTCCTTCTCTTCTGATGGTTAAATAGTCACTTTTTGATAACTTAGTCTCAATAATCAAGCTAAGTGCTTCTTCACTTGTGTATGGTATAATTGACTTTGATTTCTTTATATTCCAATTGCTTATTATTTTTGAGGCTCTAGTAGGAGAGGTTTCGAGACTCTCTTTAAGCAGTTTGACTTCATCTCTTTTTCCGTCTTTTTTTAAACTTAGCTTTGTTGGCCCAATTAACTGATTTTGCTCGCAACTGGTTGCTAATTCCTTAATTTTTCTTCTTCTAGTTCTTTCACTACTCGAGGAAAATGACTTTTCGGGTCTTCCCAGCAAGTTTGTTGGCGTTTGCATGTTATCCATTTGCGGGAATAGAAGAACAGTACTATTTATCCATTTAGCGTTTTGTTTTAAAAACCTACTCTTCGTACGATTACTTTTTTTCCACCTTTTGGATAGCTGGTCGCAAATTTCATTAATTTTTCTCTTTGTAGACTCTTCAAACTTGGGGATTTTGATATTCATTATATTTAAGATCTCGCGGCATACTTGCAGATTTTTATCTTTACGATTACCGTTTTTATCAATCCAGAAATTAAACACATCTATTCTTTTAAGATTCATGTTTTCACTTGCTCTGGATTACTCTGTAATAGAAGAATTCAGTTAGCAAATGAAAAATGTAAGATTTTTTTTTATTTATTTTTTTCATTAAGGTATCTATTTCTAGTCTCATGAACAGTTTTAATCCAGATTTTATTCAAACAAGAGTTTTGCAGTTTTCAAAACATCTCTCTTTAATTTGCAAACATCCTGTATATCTAAAAATGCTTAACCCTAGGAAAACTTCACCTAATAGACTTTGGTTTGCATCGTACCTTCTCAATAAAACAAGAAACTTTCGTTTCTAGTATAGGTATAAGTAAAAAATCCATAATGTTATTTTTATTATTTTTTTTTAAATACAACATACATCAAAAAATTAAAAATTTTGCCTGGAGGCGAATTGGGGCAAAAGTTTTTAAAATATTTTTTTTCTACAGACACTACTGTATCTAAAACCGAATAAACTAGAAAAACGGAGAATGACAGAAAGCAATATTTCAATGTAAAAAAGTGTTTTAAAAAAAATAATAATACATCTTGCGCATGTAAGCAGTAAATAAGCTCTGCGGCCACATACGAAATTAAATTTTAACAAAAAAAAACGTTTTTAAATTTTACTTACCTTTCTCTAATTAATCCGTATAGTTAACAAACTGTAGGCACTGTAACTACTTTCTACAAAACAATTCAAAATCAGATAAAAAAATCTTTTAAAAATACATTTTAGTTTCAAACACCTTGACATCAAACTTCTGACTGACAGCATTCAGTGCAACTTTTGTTTATGCATTTATTTTTCTAGGCCTACTAGATTGTTTGCTTTAGAAAAATGCTTACTGGAAGGATATTATAAATAGTTTATTTTAAATCAGTTATGACCAAAATTATGATGCGAGAATACACAGTGCATTGGTTAGATTTCATGTATTTTAGTCCAAGGACTTCTGAAAGTGACAGCAATTCGTACGTTTTTCTTTGGACTTAAAGAGATTTGACCACTGTTCAGTTGCACCGCCTTTTTCTATTTCATTATTTTTAAAGTTTTTCAAAATCGTATACTAAGCTAAAATCTGCATTGTCATAGAAACAATAAAAGTTCAGCTAGGCTTCCTCTTAACCCTTTGTTGATTTACCTATGTAACAAAATGTGTTTATAACTCTCAGCTGTCCTAATCCTTTTTGCGAGTCACACTTCTTCATTGTACTGCCATATCAAGTTACTATTACTGCCCTTAACTTTTTGAGTAAACCCAATATTGTGTTCTATAGACACCCTTTTCGAGCTGTCCTATACTCAGCGATTACCTTTTCTCCCACCTATATAAGTGCGGGTGAACAAATCATATTATAGAGGAGTGGATTTGACTTCAACAAAAGGGAATTCGTCGGTTTATTGTGTAAATTAATTTATTTTCAGTTCTTAAGGGGCATATCTGCAAATATTAAAATTATAAATTTAAAAGGTTGCTATTTGTGAAAAACTAAAACTATAGAATTGGCAAATAAATTCATGATATTTGGGAATTACGATATTGGTTTAAATAGATTTCTTTTTCAATTTTAGTAAAAGAAGTATAAAATGTTTGGACTCATGTAAGTTTCTTCCCTTATTTTTTTGTAAAAAGACATAGCTGTGCATTAATGGATCTTTTCACATTAATTTAAATGGAAATTTACTTGCCTTCTTGCTATCTGGTGGGATTGAATTTGACTGCACCTCATTCGTTAGTAGTGGGGGCTATGTGTTGCACACAAAAAATAAAGTTTTCTTTATTTTTAATGTTACTAAGTATATATCTGAAAATATAAATATGGAGGGTACTTTTTTAGAGTATATTTATGACTCTTATTTTTTATTGGACCGTCAGGATATAGAATTTGGGTTTGTTAGATGAGCTTTTCTAAATTGACGATTAATTCTTATAAAATCTTTGTTTAAACTTACTAATTTTAATTTTTTAAAATTTATAAAACCCCTAAGAACGAAAATACAAATTCTCGACTAATGACAAAAAAAGCGTAACCAGGTAACCGAAACTGTAATTTAAATTTTGGTATTTTAAGGATTTAACAAAAATTAGAGAAAATTTAATTCGTCACTTTGTACCGGGTGGCCAACTAAGAATGGACGCCGGCCATAACTCGCTAACCGTTAATCATATAACTTGGGGAAAAAAAAATTATTAGCTAAATCGACTAAGAGAAATCGCTGGAAAATATTTTGAAGTTCCGCATATGGCCGCTAGGGGGCGCAACTGTTATGGTCAAACAGAAAAAGGGCTGTTTCTTAAAAAATATTCATGTAAAGGTATATTATAAATACTGCCATCGTAAAGAGTAGAGAAATTGTGATTTTTTTGTTAAGGATATTTTGCTCTATCTCGTAAAATGTAGTGGTGGGGGAAGGTCAAACATGTTTTTATTTAAATGTCAATAACTCCGTTATAAGTCAACGGAATTGAACAAACTAGGTCTCGTTTAAAAGAGCCCATCTTAACTAATAATCTGATGTAAAAAAAAATCCGATTTGATTTCGCCGTGGTAACTAGAGGGCGCTGATTGACATCACAACAATTATTACGCATTATTTTGAAAATTTTAAATAGCACGCTATATCTCTTTTAACACAATTTAATAGAGGAGGAAATTCTCAATAAGTCAGTGCAAATTTCAGCTTCCTAACTTTTTTCAAACCGGAAATATAAATAAAACTAATATTAGGGCCCTGGGTACGCAACATCTCCCTAATCTGTATGGACATAGCCTACATCACAATAATTCAGTAATAATACCACAGATAATATTCAACGCAAATCGCTAAAAATTATACTAATGTTCTGAAATAACCACCAGGTGGCGCAGTAGGAGTCAATAAGTGCAATATTAAATTTTCATTATAATTAAATGGAACGTGTGAAAGAAAGGATAATAAAAATATAATTCAATTAATGCCGCCCTAAATGTTCAAATTGTCGGCCATCGTTTTCGATGCACTTATGCATCCTATCTCGCGTGGATAAAACTGCAGCCTCCAGTTCACCAACTGAAATAGTATTTATACAGTCTCTTATTCGCTGAATCATATTTTCCCGTGTAGTGGGTCTGGTGGCAAAAACTAAATCTTTCACTCGACCCCATAAATAAAAATCTAAACACGTTAGGTCGGGTGACCTAGCTGGCCATGGAAGGGTGCCGCCTCGCCCTATCCATCGGCCAGGATAGTGGGCATCTAAAAATTCCCGAACGTTGACGGCGAAGTGCGCTGGACAACCATCGTGCTGGTATACCAATCGTTGTCGGACGTTCAGAGGTACGTCCTCCAACAAAATCGGCAATTCCTCCCTTAAAAATCTTAGATATCTCTCACCATTCAATGGATTATCGAAAAAAAATGGTCCGATAATTCGTCCGCCTAAAATCCCTGCCCAACAATTTACAGACCAACGGCCTTGGTGCTGGACTTCGCGCATCCAATGTGGATTTGTTCTGGACCAATAATGTGTATTGTGAAGATTGACACGTCCATCGCTCTGGAAGGTAGCCTCATCGGTCCACAATATTCGCCTCAGAAATTGCCGATCTTCCCTTATTACACCCAAAAGCCAGTGACAATGGTTTAGTCTGTGATCAAAATCTGCAGCAGTCAATTCCTGATGCAGCACTAAGTGATATGGATGTAACCTAAAACAAGATGAAGATATTTAATTGATGTTCCAGGAAATTATTGGTTTTCTAGGCTTAAAGACCTATGTGACATCAGAATCACGTGACTTTTGTTAAAAAATATGTCCAGTTTATATTTGCAATGTCGTTGCTTACCTGTGCTCTTTGAGTATATTTTGAACAGAGGTTCGCGTTACTCCTAGGTCTAGCGCAATAATTCGAGTATTTAGTTGAGGATTAAACTCGATATACGCTAGCACATTAATTACATTCTCTTCGGTGCGTCCTCTGCGTTGTCTGCGGTATACGGGAATATGCACGTTTCCAGTGGTTCGCAAACGTTGGATCACTCGAAGAAAAACCTTTTTACTTGGGTGGCGTCTCTGCGGATATTCCTGCGCATATACTCTTGCAGCAACCGTAGCATTTCTCAAACATTTAAAATAAACACCTATCATGTCGAATAGTTCTTGATTTGTATAAATCATTTTGTTCTTAACACAACGCAACACGAACAATAACAAATCTTGAACAAGAAAAATACGAACTACAACAATAACATGAACAACAGCAACTAGAAAAACTCAAAAAACACGAAAATCTCGGACAAAAACGCGAAATGATAGCAATACTATTAATAAATTCAAGAACGATAAATAGCAACTAAAAGGCACTGACAAGAAACTATTGTTTATTTTTTGACGTATTACTTTCAATTTTGTTTTCACAGCCTACTATTTTTTTTGCTTGATGTAGCAGAAAATTGCTAAGGAATTATTATCTATGTTTTTAGTTTATTGTTATTCTTGTGCATAAATTGTCGATTTTAAGAAAGACGGAGATTTGCAACGGTCGAATATATTAGGATTTTTCTTATTTATTACCTTATAATATCTAACTTACTGAAAATAGAGTAAACTACAAAAAAATATAGAGAAAAGTAAAATTGCGAGTAAAACTATGCTTATTAACGTCTACTGCGCCACCTGGTGGTTATTTCAGAACATTAGTATAATTTTTAGCGATTTGCGTTGAATATTATCTGTGGTATTATTACTGAATTATTGTGATGTAGGCTATGTCCATACAGATTAGGGAGATGTTGCGTACCCAGCGCCCTAATATTAGTTTTATTTATATTTCCGGTTTGAAAAAAGTTAGGAAGCTGAAATTTGCACTGACTTATTGAGAATTTCCTCCTCTATTAAATTGTGTTAAAAGAGATATAGCGTGCTATTTAAAATTTTCAAAATAATGCGTAATAATTGTTGTGATGTCAATCAGCGCCCTCTAGTTACCACGGCGAAATCAAATCGGATTTTTTTTTACATCAGATTATTACTTAAGATGGGCTCTTTTAAACGAGACCTAGTTTGTTCAATTCCGTTGACTTATAACGGAGTTATTGACATTTAAATAAAAACATGTTTGACCTTCCCCCACCACTACATTTTACGAGATAGAGCAAAATATCCTTAACAAAAAAATCACAATTTTTCTACTCTTTACGATGGCGGTATTTATAATATACCTTTACATGAATATTTTTTAAGAAACAGCCCTTTTTCTGATTGACCATAACAGTTGCGCCCCCTAGCGGCCATATGCGGAACTTCAAAATATTTTCCAGCCATTTCTCTTAGTCGATTTAGCTAATAATTTTTTTTCCCCCAAGTTATATGATTAACGGTTAGCGAGTTATGGCCGGCGTCCATTCTTAGTTGGCCACCCCGTACATCGCATTGTCTATTCCATACTTTGTTAAAAATTTTACTAAGTAGATACAGTACATGGTTTTTAAAAATATATAAAAATAACTTAACGGAACTAGATATGTAAACAAATGGCAGATATAAATTAAATATCAGTAAAAGCAATATTGACATTTCATAAATGCCTGGCATATTCCGCTACACTAAAATTCCATACAAAATGCCCACTATAAGAGAAAGAAAACTATAATCAGTATATTATTTTCTCGTTTATATAGTTTTGGTATTTTGACTAGCAATCGGGGGTGTTTTTGTGTTTAAAGGGGACGTGATTTTGTCCGTTGGATTGTTGGGTAACCAGTTATTGTGCAAGGCCATGTATATCGATGGATTCTATGGGAAAAATAAGCATATTTGATTAAATTTTATCTAAGCGTGCCCTTTGCAGCTGGAATTTTTTGATGAATATGTATTATAATTGCTAGCCAGCATATCGTCATTCAATATGAATTTCGGCTTTGTTCTCTTAACAATATTTAACTTTTCCCTTGAATACAAGCTTATCATTGGAATTCAGAATAAATTACTTTTCTTACTATACATATAATTGTTGATCCAATTTTAAAGTTCTATATCTTCATGGTAGAAAAATTTATTGCAATTTTTAGAATATTAGGAAGATTTTTATACAGAAGATATTGTGCATTTGTTGTATCTTTCTTTTTCGAAAAAAATTATGCTTTTTGTTTAATATTTGGTTTATATTGTAGAAAATATATTTCTTAAATATATTGGAGATTGGTAAATGTCCTAAGTTTTGAGATATATATTTCTTTTTATTAAAAATATGATTTTTTTAAATATTTTGCCTATAGATTATTAATCCAGTCAATAAATAATATTAAGACATATAAAATCAACAATAAAAAAAGCATTAAATTTAAAAATCTTCTTTAGAAATGTTTACAAAAAATCAAATCTCATTACAGTAAGTAAAAAAGTTAAATTTAATTTGTTTTATTCGGTAACCAAATTTTGAACGATATGCCATGGGACATTTCTATTTAATTACAGAGTTACGAGGTGAAATGTTAAAAAAAACATTTTTATTAAAGCAACTTAGGAGTATATTAAGAAACCCTCCAAACAGTTTCTGGCATTTGCTCCTCAAAATCATCCAACATGATTAAAAATTAAAAAATTTAATCATTTTTTGGAAAGTTAGAGCAAATACTAGATTTAAAAAATGTTTTTGGCATAAGGTTTATTCTCTATAATATGTATCCTAATATCCCTGTATATTTTTATATCATTTGTCTTGTTATGGGCTTTCTGAAAATATAATATAGTCTACTTATTTTCATAAATTTTGACTTTTTAACATAGACGGCTCTGGTTTAAATTAGGTAACCATGAACCATGGCACTTAATTAATTTAATTACCGTCAAATTTTGGCTATTAAGTTTTCCATGCAAGTTCTTCTGTTATTTTTATAATATTATATGTATTAAATATGACAGAACTTTAAAATTTTGATCATTTCGAAAAATATATTATTAACCAGAGGCTGATGTGGCGGTAGAGCTTTATATGAATAGGTAGATTGTCAAAGAGCATATCCATTTTTTCGTCTTTAAGTTATAGTGTTTCAGATATCCAGTAGCCCAATAAGCGCATATTCCGGAAAATACAAACGAATCTAATTCAATACGGATGTTTTAACAAACTCAGATCCAAAATATATAACAAGAAAATGAAGAATCTGAGGTAAATATTTTGACATCAGTTGAAGCCATACCAGAGACATTGTGCAGACGCATAGAGCAAGACATAGGCTTACCCAAAACCAAAGTTCAACGGATTTTAAAATATCTTAAGTACAAACCTTATAATAAAAACTTGTTTATCACCTTTACCCTGTGAGTAGACTCAAGTTTTGCAACTCGTACGTCAACATGTGTGGAAGATCGAATAATTTTCACAGGAAGATCATCTGGTAGGATAAAGCGTATTTTAATAGTGCGGGTATCCTGAGGTCCTCAATAGGCATTATTCAAGATTTTGGAGACAGGAAAATAAACATATCATTTTCGCAGGCAATGCAAAAGGATGTTCGGATTCAATGTGTCTTGTTTCATTTTGGGAAGAAGAATTGAATATTCTGTTTATCAAGGGAATTTAAATTCCGAAAGATACATGCAAATCTTGCAAGGAAAAACCATGACTATTTTGGAAGATGTTCCCTTGGTCCAAGTAAATGACATATTCTTCCAACAAGTTGGGTGCACACAACTCTCGCGTTATACGATACTGTCTGGAACAACATTTCTCTAATCCTTAGATAGGTACATACAGACTTAGTGGCCCCCACGTTCTCCACACCCTTCAATTTTAGTTTGTTTTTTGTAGGGTTAAAAGGTACAATATACACAAGGGAGCATGAAACTATTGACCAGTTAAGAGAGGCTACAAAACATGCCTTTAGACAGTTGCGAGGCCACCCATTTATAATTAAAAATGCTCTTAGAAGAATACAAACGTTATTCTAAGAATGTATAAGTCACGATGGTCAGCAGTTCCAACAATATCTGTGAAATTAGTAAAGTTAAATAGAGCTCACTACTGAGCAATGATTGATGATGAATTGTTTGTTGTTTCCTATTTTTATTCTTAGGATCTAAATATTGTTGTTGTTTTTAGAGTTAAAGTTTTTAAATTAAAAACAGATCAGGGTTAAAAAGTTGTTTGTTTTTCTATTTTTATTGTTAGAATTTAAATTTTGTTATCGTTTTTAAAGCAAAAGTTTTTTAAAATAAAAAAAAAACATCGAGCACATGAGAGATAGAGCAGCAAAAAATGTAACTTATATATAATAATTTGGCTTAACGCCACCTTGAATTTAAAGAAGTTGTCTTGCTTATTTAAAATAAAATAATATATGTATCTTGTCATTCTATTTTTGAAAATAATTATATACTCTATTATATTTTCAGAAAGCTCGTAATAAGACAAATAATATAAAAAATAATATAACGATAACTGAGTTACAGAGCGGCGGGGGGTCAAAAATGCAACATTTTCAATTTCGCCCTGTATCTCAGAAACTAAAAGGGTTAGGACAAATTTGTATGTGGCATCTTTAGTTTCATAAAAAGGTAGCATCTTCGTATCTCTACTCATAAACGAGAAACTCCGTAAAACACACGAAAATGGGAGTGAGGTGTTTCATCTAGTACTACAATAATTTTATAACAGTTCACGCTCACATTTTAACTTTATTTCCAGTAAGGCTTCTTCATATCTTAAAGGTCAAAGCTTTTAAAATTTCAGTCAGTTAATTTGTAAGTAGTTTATTGCCTGATTTTTTAAATTTAATTAATATATTCACTTGATTCGTCAAAACAACATTTTAAAGCGCGCTGTTAATCCCACGATGATGATTTATAAATCTTTGCATGTGGTGTACACATGCATACTCATTTACAACAATATTGATGCACTATGTGGATGATATATGCGCCCCTTCGTTGATGCATAAGAATTGTCGAATCGGAGTAGAGAGTTATTTTGTAGTAACCTTCTGGAATAATAGTTTATATTAAGACTCGTGCAGAAAAGAGTAGTTTTTAGGTATAAGTTTGCAATTGTATATACATACGGTTTTTGGCTATAAATACACCCACCCCTCAATTACCGTTTATATATTTAAAAATTAAAAGAAAAATGAGTACAAAAGTCTTTTCAAAATTGTACAATTTTTTTTTTGTGTGTAGTTTGAAGATATACAGGATGTTTAGTTTATCTGAAATGATTAACAACTTTGGTTTATTAAATGTAACACCCCGTATATTATAGGTCTGTCAAATGTATCTTTGAAGACATTCGAGAATTTTGAGAAAAACCCTGCCATAAGAAGCAGGTTTAGAATGTTTTCCATCTCTCTCTAACACACTGCCTCGTCATTTCTCTGGTGTTTTTGATAATAACAGTATTAAACCTGGTATATTTATAATGCAAGAAGATGCACCCATTTACCAGACATACAACATACAGACAGGGAGAGGCAGAAGATAAATTATTGACTAGGGGAAATATTAGAATCTTGCTAATTTATTTTCAACTTTGCCAATACAATATTAATTAATTGAAATAAATAGGTACTTAAATTAAGTTTAAGTGTTTGACCTTTTAAAATGCATTTAACAATTTAATAAAATATTTATTAAATTAAATTTTTTAAATTAAAAAATTTAAATTTTTGAGAATGTAAAAATAAGTTTTAAATTTAATTTTTTTCTTGTTTCAAAAGTATTAAGTTTACAACACTGATTAATTTTTTTTTAAATTTCATCTTTTACAACTGTAATTGATGATTTGACAGTTCGGCCGGTTGCTACAATTTTTGAGATTTTGACATAATCTATTACATCTTTTTTTCGATTAAGCAAAACCATTGAGTTTAAAAGCGCCCTGAAACCAACGCGACACAGCGAGAACGGAACAGATGCAGTGCGGAAAATAATTCTGCTAATATCAAAAGATGTCATCTTCTCAAAACTTTTCTCTCACTCTTTACTATAACATAAAACTAGTATAACAGAAAAGTTAGTGTAACCACTTCAATGTCACACTATATTGTGGAATGACAAAACGCTTCCTTTAATTCACTTTTAAAACAAAATTGGTCAAGCTCTTCTTATATCGCATACGGATTTGGTTTACCGTATGGGTACATTGGTACAACCAAATTCATAATTCTTAGGGCAATATACAAGGTATTACCAAAAAATAAAACCAGTCCATATTAACATGGATTCGATTTCACTTTATTCCTAAGATACAGGGCTTATTTCAAACTTCTTCTGAACGACAGTAGCAATCCGAATGAAATTTGGAGGTTGAAAGTTATTTAAACCAGCACATATTCCGCTGATAAAAATGCGTGGTTAGTTTCACCAGGAGTGAGCGTGTGGGCTGTCGTTGCCAATAATTTCCAAAAAAAAAACATGTGCGGCGCTCCTAACTCTTTTTTCTTTTGTTAGCATAGTTGTAGGCTGTTAATTGTCTGATAAAGTTACCTCTTTGATATTTTGTCGATTTCGTTCTCATTTATGAGAAAAATGTATTTTAATTATGTAAAGTACTGAAGATCTTTTTTCTTAAAATACATTTTAAAGGTCCTTGGGTTAAATTATTTATCTGAATGGGAACATATGAAGGGCTAATAAGGGCCACCATCAGCTTCATTATAAGCCCTCAGTCGTTGGCGCAAAGAGTTTCTTACTTCGGCACAAATATGAGGATTTTGTCGAACTGTTTTAAATACCATTTCAATGCGTTGTAAAAGTTCTTCAAAGGTTTGTACCGGCGACTTGTATACGAGTTCCTTTAAATAAACAGATAAAAATCTAAAGGATTCAAGTCAGGGGATCTTAATAGCCATGCTGCAAGACCAACACGGCCAATTCATCGATGTCGGTATATTTTCGAAGAGGTACTTCCTAACTTCAACAGCAAAATACGTCGGTGCTCCATCCTGTTGAAACCACATTCTATTTCTCGTTAATACAAGTGATAACTTGTAGATATTTTTTATTTCCATTTCCAATAAAACCAGCACAAATATTTACAGAAAACTCATACTGCGAGTTAACTCTCTTAGTAAATGGTGATTTTTCTCAGAAATTGTGTAAGTTATGGAAATGTATTATTCTTTTTCTTATAAATATTGCTTCGTCTGTAAAAAGAACTTGAGGAGAGAATTGTTAGCCGTTTTCCAACTTATTTAAAAAAACCCTGACAAAGTTCTTGAACCTATGTGTAGTGGTATGGTTTTAATTATTGCTCTTTCCAGATTCTGCGTACCGAGGGTGCGAAGATATTTCTTATTTCGATAGAAACGACTCTAATACTGGTAGTAGGGTTATACTCCACTCAGTGGCGGCTCGTCAGGGTAGGCCTCTGAGGCCGCGCCTCACCCCCAAAATAAAGGAAAAGAGAATTTTTGTATATAACTTTTTATCTATTACCAATTAGAAATATACTTTTTAACAGTTTTACAACATAATAACATTAAAAAAAAAAACAAAATATAATCCCATAATAAATATTTTAGAAAATAAATTCTGACCACATCAAAAAACCGACCGTGCAATCCGTGCAAACCCATTCCTAAAGAAAGTGCTCTCGAATGAGGCGAAATAATTTTAGCTTGGAAAGTTTCGACTTCTGACCTATTTATCAACGGCCGGTGCCGATGCCGGCGAGTCACCTGATTACGACAGAGCGGGATGGCGATTGCCGATGCACGCGTTTTCTATTGCATTCTTGAGGCGATAAATCTGTAGCTTGGATATGCTTTTATTGGTTATTTAAATCACATGACTAGCGAAATATTCCAACGGCTTCTTTTTACGTGGTGCGTGCGGCTGAGAAAGAAATAGGAAATAAATTGCGATAATCGCTGATTGATTCTGTCTTTTAAGGTGAATAAATACGCGTGAGTAAGTTTTTGTTTTCTTTTGATTTGGTAAGTTGGACCGTTCCATTTTTTGTATTTGCTTTTTGCTTTTGAAATGAATCCTATTCACGACATTATTGCTTCATTAATTGAAACGCCTTTTTTAAGAAGAAGCGAAACTGAAAAGAAACAGATATTAGGTAGCCGTCCGACGCCGAAAATTTTAGTAATATTTAACGATAAGAGGCAAGGTAAAAAATATTCAAGAACTTTTCAAATATCTTGGTACGAAACTTATAGGTGGCTATGCGGAAGTATTTATAAAGAAAGCTTATATTGTTGGCCTTGTATTTTATTAGGTTGCGTCAAAAATAATTGGAGTTCAGGGGGCGGATATTCGGATTTAAAAAATTTTTCACGAGCAGTAAAATCCCATGAAAGTTCAAGAGAGCATATTAAAAATTCGGTAGCACTTACAAGACTGGAGCAAAATAGGGCGACTATTACGGATGCACTACAAGAAAATGCAAGTCTTAATAAAATTGTTTATAATGAAAATGTTCGAAAAAACCGTTTATTATTATAAATTATTTAATTGATGTTACTATTACTTTGGGTAAACAGGACTTGGCATTTCGAGGTCATAATGAAACAACAGATTCTTTTAACCGTGGCAATTTTAAGGAAATATTTGCATGCTTAATAAAAAGAAATGCCGAACTTACTGAACATTGTGCTAAATTTAGTAATATTTTTACGGGATAATCTAAGACTATACAAAATGAACTAATTGGTTGCATACATGACTATATTCAAGAATATATAAAAAAAGAAGTCAATGACACCGATTGTTGTTTTTTTGGCGTAATTGCGGATGATAGCACTGATATAACAGAAAAATCACAGTGTTCGATAACAGTTAGGTATGTGACCAACGGATCTTTAAAAGAAAGATTTTTAGGATTTTTTGACGTTAGCGATAATAGAACAGCAGAGAGCCTTTTTCATTTAATACAAAACAGCTTAGAGCCTTATGACTTTAAAAATAAATTGGTCGCGCAGTGTTACGATGGGGCTAGTGTTATGGCAGGTGAAATAAATGGGCTTCAAACAAAAGTTAGATCTATTGCTCCTTTAGCTATGTTTACTCATTGTTGCGCCCACAGATTAAATCTAGTTTTACAACAGGGAACAAAACTGATTACCCAAAGTCGTATATTTTTTGCCACTTTATTAGGAATACCAAATTATTTCCACCAATCACCAAAACGGTCTTTTGTGCTTAATCAGATAGTAGGTAAAAGAATTCCGCGAGCTGTAGAAACGCGATGGTATACACTGTCTAACATTTTAAACTTAGTGGCTAATGAATGGGACAATTTAATTATAGTATTTGAAACTATTAATAATGACTTAAGTTCTGGAACAGAATCTATTAATGGTGCAAAAGGATTTCTAAAGCATTTTAATGATTTCGAATTTTGCCTTTTAACGCATATTTATAAACAAATTTTTAGTTGCACTGATGTACTGTTTCAAATATTACAGTTAAAGCATTTAGATATAAATTACTGCATTTCGCAAATAAACCTTGCCAAGCAACGAATTATTGAATTTAGAAACGAGGACCATTTCAAAGAACTTTTCAATATTGCTAAAAAAGCCACTATTCTGCCAACTAACACACGTCGAGGGCAATGTTCTAGCGACTTTGATATTTTTACTAAATATAAAATATTATATTTCGAAATTATAGATTGTATAATTCTTCAATTAGGGACGCGGTTTGAAAATTTAAATTTCTTTGCTTTAGTCGATTGCACAAAATATTCGGAATATGTTAAATGCTTTCCAGACGACTTATTAAATAATTTATTAAACAATTATCCAAACATTTTTGACAGAGATAGATTAAAGAATGAGCTTTCTGTATTGTATAGGGATGAACAATTTTCAAATTTAGATGTCGATAAAAGTCTAGCTTTGTTATTTAAGGATTTTAAAGCAATTTTTGCGGAAGCATATAAGCTTTTTAATTTAGTTTTAACTATTCCCGCAACAAGTGTATCGGCCGAACGAAATTTTTCATGTCTTAAACGGATCAAAACCTACCTAAGAAACACAATGACACAAGAACGGCTTCCGGGTTTAGCAATGATGTCAATAGAGCAGGAATTACTGTCAGAACTTAGTGAAGACCAAAACTTTTACGACCAAATTATAGATAAATTTGCAACCTTAAAAGACAGACGTATAGATTTAATGTACAAAAAGTAGTTTTTTTATCTTATTTCATACAACTATTTATTTTAAGTTTTAATAAACTAAATTAGGTTTTTATTATCGCAATCACCGCTATATTTTAGTGATAGGTGTACATATTTTACTTGTTTTGTTTACTTTTTATTTACTTTTTTTAGAGTTTATTTTTTTAGTTTTTAATGGTTTAGTAGGGCTATGACTTCCATTAAAAAAAAAAAAGGTCAACGCGTCGCAGAATAATACCTCATGGGTGACGTGGAAATTTATTCACATTTAAACAAAATTAACCTCATGTAGCCTCACCCTTCAATATACTCACGAGCCGCCACTGACTCCACTGCATTGAGAACTGCCTTCTCAACCAGTTCGTCAGTATCTTCTGCGTCCAGAATTGGATTTTAAACAGTTTAATTTGCTGGTTTCTGTTAAAAGACTGCAGATATGTTCAAAAATATGTCATGATAAATTCTCGAAGTTTCTTTCCATTTTGTCTCGTTTCACCATCAATTAATAGCATATAGATTAATTCAGCCGACGTACTATGACGCGGAAAAGTTGAGCTTTTTGAAGAATTAGATTTTAAAGAGTTTAATTTGCTGGTTTCTCTTAAAAGGCTGCAGATATGTTTAAAAATACGTCATGATAAATTCTCGAAGTTTCTTTACATTTTGTCTCGCTTCACTACAAACATATAGATTAATTCAGCTGAGGTATAATTTAAATAAGGCATTTTAAAAACACGCAATAGTAAATAAATGCAAAAACCCCTGTGACGCGGAAGAGTTAAGCTTTTAGAACTAAGAACGCAACAACCTACTGAATACTTAAATCTAAGAATGGAAACACAAAACTAGATATTTGCTAAACTTAAAAATCGCAATCAACAGTATCTAACTAACACTTTGACAAGTAAAAGACAATAACTCAATCTGATTTTTTGATTCAATCCAGATCATAGCATTCTAGATTTTTGGACTTAATAGAGGTTAATTAAATTGCATTTTTCTCATAAAAGAGATCGAAGTCGACAAAATATCAAGAGAGAACTTTTAACAGGCACTAAGCCTACAGAACTATGTTAATAAAAGATAAAAAAGTCGGTGGCGAATTTTTTTTAGAAAATTATTGCAGCGACAACCCACATGGACGCGCTTGGTCTAAGCATTTTTATTAGCGAAATATGTGCTGGTTCCTCTCTCCAAATTTCATTCGCCATCACGTTTTGAAGAAATTCGGAATAAACCAACAAACACACTGTTTCTTAGAAACGAAGCGGGATCGGACCTATGTTAATGGGGAATTTCCCCAGGACCGATAGCGGAAGTTTTTTGAAACATCCTGTATATTTTTTAGAAGGCAAGGAAAACAGTTTCATTAATAGTTGAAGGTTGTGTACAACATCTTTGCATTTATTTATAAAAATACTATTACATATTCTGTTGTTAATAAGTGACAACAGAGCTGAATAATATATTACCAATAAGATGAGATTGTCAACAGGATGAAGGAAATATTGATGGAAAGCATTTCCCCATCCCCCTATATATCTGTCTCTGTATACAGAATTTCACACTTCAAACTAACGTTGATCTTGATTTGAGAAAGACGGAATACTCTGTAAATCTGTAAATTAAACTAAAACAAATTATACATTGTAACCAAAAACTTTGTTTGCATCGGTGGATTTAGACGACCCTGCTTTTTCATAATTAGATGCTTTCTTTTGCAAATTGCAGTTGTCTTGAACCCACTGTAGGGGTCGTCACTTACTAAAAGTAAAAAAAAATAAAATGAAATTTTTTACTATTGCACTATTTTCGATTTTAGAGTTTCTTTTAATCAGTACAACAATATAATCTAAACTAAGCTATACTAAAAAATTACTGCAATATACAAACAAAACAACGCGGAAACATACGGGTACAGAAAATTCACGCTCAATTTCCCATAAATCATAAATATTCATCGGCACACAAGCAATTTACCCTACATGGAACGCGAGCCATATTGCACAATTTAATTTTACAGTTATCTCTGTTACCGACACTATCTATATTCCTTTTTAATTGGTGTCAGCAATTACTACTTGGTGCCCGGTATAATTTTTAATGAGCTTCGATGCGTCATCTTTTTTTATCGTACAGCTTTATCTCAAGTAGATGCGTTTTAGATCGTCACTAGATTGTTGCCCTTTTTGACCAGTTGTGTTTAATCATGCTAATTTTATTCATTTTCTAGGGGTGTTTTCTAAATTCTTTCATCATCTGTTGTTTGTTGTTGATTATCTAGTACTGACGATATATATTTATAAATACATTAACGCAGTTACGCACAGTTACAAAAGATTTTTGCGAAGAACTCAGACAACGGCATTTGTGACATAAGTTTATGAGTTTATTAATAAGAGTCCCTATATCAGGGTAAAAAAGGTTACTCAATATGTTTTTTTCCATTGTTATTTTTACTTCCCTAGTAAAATGGAAGTATTGTAATCATGAATGAATCACCCTCCGAGATGTTTTCTCAATTCCGGTGGTTTGTCTGTCTGGCTGACTGTCCGTCGGCCTGTGTGTTCGCCACATAGCTAAAAAACTACTTACCTGATTGACTTCAATGCCATAGGTTCCTATGGGGATGACCTGGTAACCAAGGGTCATATGGGGATGACCTGGTAATATTTTGGCAAAAATCCAAAATGGCAGCCTAGTAAAATGTTAAAAAAATTAATTAATTAATAAAATATTTAAAAAATCAGCCTCAAAAGCTACTTAATGAACTGATTTCAAATTGTATGCCATAATTAATTGTGATACAGAAATGAACTAGTAAAACTGTGGTAATAATTCAAAATGGCGGCACAAAATGGCTGCGAAATAAAATATTTGTAATCGCAAAATATCAATCGGGTTTTACCCTCCCTAGATACCAAAAAATATGTTTTATCAATTCTGTCGGTCCGTCTGTCAGTTAGTCTGTCGGTCTGTTCGTTCGCGGCGTAGCTAAAAAACTACCCGATTGACTTTAGATTTTGGTCAACAATTAAGGGTCATATGGGGATGACCTGGTAATATTTTGACAAAAATCCAAAAAACACTTATCCAATTTATCTCAATTTTTGTACAAAAATCAAGTATTATGTAGAAATAGTAAGAATAAGTAAACTAGTAAAACTTTGGTACGAATTCAAAATGGTGGCATAATAAAGTATTTAAAAATTCAGTCTGAAAAAATTACTTAATCCTTTCAGTACTGTTGACGGAATATTACGTCATTTGCATATGTCCCACCGGCCTGCTGTCGGAAAATTTCGTCACCGACTAATTGCATCCATTAGCCTATTGCCTTATAATTGCGACACATTCTGAAAGTAACATTTTACCACGGCCGAGCGTCGCAATATTTCGACAACTTTGGGATCACCGCATGGCCGGGCGACGAAATATTTCGGCACTGTCGAAAAATTACGACGTTAGGCGATGCCGGTTCTATAGTTCGTTTATTATAAGAATGTAGTAAAATCAGAGAAAAAAGATGCAAGAATGGCTAATACATGAAAACAACCGGTTTTGAGTTCGTTACTTCGCTAGGGCTGTTTAAAATGTCTCTGGAAGAGGGTGCCGGTCCTTCTCAAAGGCCAACACGCGGCCAAAAGCGTAAACAAGATTTCGGGTATTGTGGCTTAAACGAAAATGATATTAGGCAAATTTTGAGATCTGTAGATGAGGATAGTTTCTACCTTAGTAGCGAGGAAGAGCCATTTCCAGACAGCGAAAGCGAATACTCACCTGATTTAGACAGTGAAAGTATTAGTTCTGAAATATCTTCGATTGACGAAGATAATGAGCCTGACCAAGTTACCGTAAATGAGGAACCAGAAGACTTAGAAGCAATTTTGCAGCAAAGTGAATAGGAAATTCGTTGGACCAATAATGAATTTGTTCCTCAACTACACGAGTTTGACCACAACATAAGTGGTTTGAAAAATGGTAACTTCGCTCCGGATTCAAAAGAACTGGAAAGATGTTACTCTTTCAGAAATATATGTTTTTTTTGCATTAACCATGTTGATGTCATGGGTCAAAAAACTTGAAATAAAGGAGTACTGGTCACAGGATAACTTGCTTTATACATCGATTTTTGGGCAAAACATGTCAAGAGACAGATATTTTACAATTCGACGTTATTTACACTTTTGCAACAACGAGGAGGTGCCCCAGAATAATCGCCTGTATAAAATTGACCAGGTATTGCAAAAATTAAAAGCAAACTTTCAGGACCACTTCTATCCCTTCCAAAACTTAGTAATAGATGAGAGTATGATCTTATTTAAAGGCAGATTGTCGTTTAGCAATATATTAAAACTAAAAGGCACCGATTTGGGATAAAATTATATGTTCTTTGTGATTGTGAAACGGGCTTTGTTTTGGATTTTATTATATATGCGGGTAAATCAACAAATGTACATGCTGAAGAGACTCATAATTTGGGTATAACGGGAGAAATTGTTGCTAAACTATTAAGCCCATATTTAAACAAAGGGCATTCGTTGTTTACCGACAACTTTTATACTAGCCCTTCTCTGTCAAAGTATCTTTTCGAAAACAAAACGAACTCTTGCGGAACGGTACGACAAAACCGAAAACTAATGCCATTGCTTGAGAGGAAGCTGAAAACTGGGGAAATCGAATGGAGAAGCAACGAAACTATGTTAGCGCTAAAATGGAAGGACCGTCGCGATGTCCTAATGCTAACAACAATGCATGAAAATCAAATTGTCACCCTTCCAAAAATAAACCGGACTACAAGGGAAAATATAAAAAAGCTTTTATGTGTTGTAGAATATAATAAGAGTATGGGCGCAGTGGACAGGTCAGACATGATGATCAGCAGCATCGACAGCACCCGTAAATCAATAAAGTGGTACGTAAAGGTATTTTTGCACTCATTAGATATTACTTTACTCAACGCCCACGAGATGTTTTTGACCCAACATCCAGAAAAGGTTCCAATTGCAAAGTTTCACTTAGAAGTTATTCGGCAGTTGTTGGAAAGGTATTTTATATTATTAAATTTGGCAGTTAATCTTTATATAGTTTTTTTTAGATATTCATCCAAGGAGGTGCGAATGCAGCATTTTGATCGGGGAAATACAAGACTGGCAGGACGGCATTTTCCGGAAATGGTTCCAAGGAAAGAGGGAAAGAAAAGTGGAACTAGGAGATGCAGAGTGTGTTCTCAAACAAAGACAGGCCCAAAGAAAAGAAAGGAGAGCAGCTTTATGTGTAGCGAATGCAACGTTGCGCTATGTGTAGTGCCCTGTTTTGGAATTTATCACAATGTGGCGGATTTTTAACGCTTACTTAAAATATTTTTTTATTCGAATTTGAGTTTTGTTTTTGAGTTTAAAGATTTGTTTTTGAGTTTATAGTTTTGTTTTTGAGTTTAGAGTTTTGTTTTTGAGTTTAGAGTTTTGTTTTTAAGTTTTATTTTTGAATTGTATATTACAATTTTTGCTTGTACCTCTTTGATTTTCGTGATTTAATAAAGTATTTTTGCTGTGTTGTCTCCTATATTTAACTTTATCCGAATAAAACAAAGATTTGACAGCTGTTTCATGGTAAATTAACTTCAATTTAAATAAAACATCACGAGAAAAGTGTCAAATCACTGTTTTATTAAAATAAATGGGCATATATTATGCTATTTATCAACTTTTTTATAGTGACGTATATTTCCGTCATCAGGCGCTGAGGCACTGCAAAATGTGCCGGCGGGAGGGCTAGTACAGTTTAAAAAGTGCCGTCCTGAAAGGGTTAATGGACTGATCGCGTGCCATAACTAATTGTGCTATAGAGATAAACTAGTAAAATTGTGGTTCTAATTCAAGATGGTGGAACAAAATGGAGGCTAAATAAAATATTTGTAATCGTGAAAAAAATCAATCTCTTAGGTTTTACATATTTCAAATTTTTCGTCCCTAGATGCCAAGATGCCAAAAAAGTCTGTTTAGTTAATTCCGCCGCGCATCGCGAAGTAGCTTAAAAACTACTCGTCAGAATGACTTCAGATTTTAGTCAACAATTAAGGATCGTATGGGGATATGTAGGTTATATTTTGGTAAAAATCCGATATGGCAAAACAAAATGGCGATCTAGTGAAATATTAAAAAAAAATATTCCTAAAAAAACGCTTATCAAATTTATCTCCAATTTTGCACAAAAATCAAGTATTATGTAGAAATGAACTGGTAAAATTTTGGTACGAATACAAGATGGCGGAAAAAATGGCGACCCAGTAAAATATTTAAAAACTCAGACTGAAAAACTACTTAATGGACTGATTTTAAATAGATGGTATAAGTAGAACTGTGGTGCTAATTTCAAAAGGCGGAACGAAATGGCGGACAAAAAATATTTTTATCAATTCCATCGACGTCCGTCCGTCTGTTTCTCAGGTAGGTACTCATCAGAGTGACTTCAAATTTTAGTCAAAAAGTAAGGATATATTTTGGTAAAAATTCAATATGCCGGAACAAGATGGCGGCCTAGTAAAAAGTTAAAAAATTATTACTTAAAAACTAATTATCCAATTTCCTCAAAATTTGCACAAAAATCAAGTGTTACATAGGAATGAACTGGCAACATCTTGGTATAAATATACAAGATACCAAAAAAAAAATGGCAGTCTAATAAAATATTTAAAAAATTGGTCTGAAAAAACTACTTATTACTAATTATGCCCAAAAATCAAGTGTGGTATAGGTAGAAACTGGTAAAATATTGGTAACAATCTAATATGATGGAACAAAATGGTGCATAATCGAAAATATTAGAAAGTATAGTATATAGGTGTTTTAAATTTCATTCTTTAATATTAAAAACTAGGGAAAAGCTTGCCTTGTAAGTTATTTCTTTCTGAACGCCGTCTATAAACATAAGAATTTAAAATTTTTCATAAAAAAATATTAAAAAACTCTCTTATTTTCTCTAAAGTTCAATTTAATTAAACTCTTATATACAGAACTAGCAAATTGTTTTAAGTAAGCTTATTTTTTCTGTTTTTGATTCTGTTATAAAAATTAACTGAACTACCGTTATTTGTGTTATAGATTGTATTTTTATGAATAAAACATATGCATTATATTAAATTTCCTTATAGTGTGATACTTGGACAATCAAATAAAAATTAAGTGAGTAATACTGCTATATTTGTTATTTAGATGTTAGCAATGAAGATCAAAACAACCAGTGAAGCACTGAGTAAGAAGAATAAACATGAAACAAATGTTGGTAATAAGATTTGAAAGTTATACCTAATACTTAGTTTTGTAAGTGGGTCCTCCCTTTATTACTATGACCTACGGCTTAATATAATATTATTGTTTGCAAAATTGTTATGCATACTCATGAAAATATATAGTCCTTTTACTTTCATATTGATTGGCTGTGGTTACACAATAATAATCTTAAGTTTTAGAGAAAAAAAGGAAAGGTTTAACAATATAGTTGGGTATAATCGATTTAAATTTTTAAGAAAATATTATTTACAATACCGCGATCACATGTAAGTAATTCATTTAACTCAGAAAATTAAAACAATATGTTCTCAAACACCCTATCTATCAATTAATATTAACACATTTCAAATAATAGAGCGACGAGTATATTGATATAGAGATGAGATGAAAGAGTTAATTCCCCTAAATTATATATCTAAAAAATATATAACACTGCGAGTCCAGTGAAAGCTACGTTCAAAAATTAACAATTTAATAATAATTGTTGGATCCCTTTCTGCATGAATTAGTCATTTAAATAACACCCAATAACTAGTATTCAGGATAGTTGCTCTTAATATCAGTACAATTTATATTGGACTAGTTCTTTTTCTGTTGTTTTACACGCTTGTACTGATTTGTTTTAATATTGACGATGCCAATCATAATAATTATGCATTATACATCAACATCTCGAAGGCCTTCGAGAAATTGCATAAGATGGATATTGATCTGTCATTTTTAATATTTTTCCAGCTATCAGATTTAAGCACCGGTCAAATCTTGGACAATTTCCAAATATCTGGAAATACAGATGTCTGAATAATAATGTTAAATATTTTTATGAGCGAAGCAACAAATATTTGAGCGCAATCCCTAACTATAAAACAGGTCGTGACCTGCAGTAATTTTGTTTGGAATTTTCTTGAGACAGGTCAGCAGTTATATTTGTTAATGGACTATTAAGAACATAATTAGCATTACTAGAGGTGTTAAATACACTGCTAAAAATCTGGCAAACCCATCAACTATTGATTGAGGATGACCGTACTGCAGACCGTCATAGCTCATACCACCCGGTATTCTGCTAAAAACTTTTTTCCTCTGAACGAAGAACCAGAAGCTTGTGGGATCCCGCATATATTATTTTCGATGGAGGCGATATATACATAATATACTCGAGAACAAAGTTTCTTAGTTTGCCTACGTGCGTAGCCTTAGCGTATATTCCTGATACCACCGAATCTGCCCAGTCAATTTGAAAGAGTTATGATTATAATATTTCAATTTAAGAAGATATATAATCTCAGAGTTGTACCAGGTAGAAAATTTACGCTTATTAGTACTATGTTTAGGAACAAACTTGTTAAATATAACCTACAATTGTGAGTAAAATTCATCACACATCACGTTCACATTAGCAATATTATCCAAAAAACTCCAATCCATTATAAGCAATGCATCACACGAACCAACAAACTTAGCCTTTCTAAAATTAAATGATACAATTCTAGACTCATCAGTGTCAGGAAAATTATGTTAGTAGTATGATTTAGATCATGATTCAGCCTCATAGAAACCATTAAGACAGGATGATGGCGATTTTCTTCAATCAGTGGAACTAATCCACGTGAGACATTCGAATTAGCATTAGAAATAACTAACTAAAGAATAATTTAAAAAAATAATAAAATCGCTTATCATCCGCGTCTCAGGATCCCGAGAACTATCAGCAATAAAGTAAGTAATGTTAATGTCACCCAAGATAATTACATTTACTTGGCGAGGAAGAACATGTTCAAATATCGTTCCAAAAAAGTTCCAATCCAGCAGCAGTATCCTGCGAAGGGATATACAAAACATATACAAAATATGCCATTTTTACGTTGACAATGAGTTTACATCCAAATATATCTATTAAAACAAACATTTGACAAAATACTAGAGACGACAATTTCCACTGTATGATGTGCCGCTTTTGTAGCAATTAAAAAACACCATTCTGTTTGTTATGTTTAATGAGATGTATGTGACTCATGGTGTTAGCTAAAATGTATTTGGGGTATAATGGAAGTAATTTGATACCACACAAGGTGCAGTTTGAAAAAATAGGCAAATAAGACCATAATACACAGGATAAACTATACTAAGACACCCATGACATATACAGGTCTTCTTTTTAGATGGATGGTTTTGCTTAGAACATAAATAAGCAAACAAATATACTCCCATTTAAAAAGCAAAAGTTAATAGCAGAAATCTGAATTGAAATCAAGTTGTTATGGTAAAAAATGTCTTATTTAGCCCACCAAAATTTTATTCTAATATGCTTGCAAAGAAAAAAGTTATCAGGATGAGCTACTTATTCCTGGAACCCGCTGTATCATTATGTTTGACGTGTTACACAATACAAAAATTACGCTTTAAAGAGACAAATCTAAAAACTAATTTAACCAGAAGGCCGGAAGCCGTGAGTCGCGGAATGACTGAGCTTTGTGGAAATCTCTTGATAGGTCCCAACTATACAGAATCCAAATGTTGGGTCGTCTTTTCGGAATATAATCGGCGGGGGGTATTTCACTAGCAGAATTGTGTACACTACTGCATAAGATTGCATGGGAATGCACATTGTTTTATGAGGGTGCATATAAATTTGTAGGAATGTAGAAGTAGCAATTAAACGGATAAATCTCATGGATATTGGAAACATTAAAATGGTTTGCCTTTTTTATTGTGTTATATAAACTTATAATTCGTTTAATAATTTAAAAAGCTGTAAATAAACTTAAGAAAAAATTGTATTTTGTTTATTAAGCTGTTGGAATTAAAGCAAATATTGATTTTTGATGCAAAAATATGCTTATGAATGTATACAGGACTGTAATAATCAACCAGGTCCATTTTTTGGGATTTGTCAAACCCATAATAAAGATAATTTTAACATTGCATTTCTGGTTGGGGAAATGTCAAAACGGGCCTAACTATCTAGCTTATCAGGTGTTTTATTAAAATCCCTATTAGAGATTAGGATTCCGTCATTAAAAATATTTTAAAATGAAATCAAGAATTTTCCCATATCACAGTTCTTTTTTTTTACCTTATGTACATATGTTGTAAAATATTTACATTAATAAGTAGTGAGTAAATAATCCTGAAATAAAGGTGAATAATTGTTTTTCGGTTTAATGTACCTACATATCCCAGTTAAGTGTAACCATTCTAGCTAAAAGAAATATAGGGTAGAAAACTTAGCAAACGCTGACGTTATTTATTATTGTTGATTATATATATTTCAAATAAAATTATAGCTACTCTATAAGCATTTATTTAATCAATTAGTAGGTTAATATTGTGCCAGCAAATAGGTATAAAAGTAGATAATTCATTTACAATATTTTGCAGAAAAGTATTGCATTATTTTTAATGAGAATTAAAAAAAGAAGATTTTATTATTTAAACTTTTTATATTTTTATATTACTTTACATAGATCATTCCTGCTTAAGTAAAATAGATATACTCCAAAATTTAAAGGCCCGTGTAATATTAATTGCGATAGCAAATGAGTGCATGCGACTGTATGGGAATGTAAAAGAAATGCATATGATTGCGCAGGTTTAAGTACGATTGCAGACGACTCAGGCACGTAGACAGGGGGAGGTCCTGGAGAACCAGACCCCCCCCCCCGAAACTTTGAAGATATGTTGTTATAGGCATGCTTCTTGCTGGTTTGGACCCCCCTGAACTGAATTTCTGGCTACATGCCTGACTGTACTGTACTGTACACTGCTATGTCTTAATGCAGGCAATAATGTGTGATTGTAGGTCATGTAAGTTTAGGAACGTATGAGTGTGCTTGATTAGCTATATATCCAATACATTCCTTTTTTATATGAACTGTGAGAGTTTATTGAAACACTGTTAAAACGAAATAAAATAAGTCTATTGAACTAGAACAACAAAATTCACATCCGACTTCTTGCAAGTCCAAAAACAGAGTCCTCCTCTAATATTAATACAAATCTCAAGAAACATAAAGTTCCACCCCCTGTGCCAAAATTCCTCGCTTTGATTGGTCCTATTCATTGGCAAAAGAGGTTTTTTTTATCTTCGTAAACTTTCCCATGGTCAAAATAAAAACATTCATTACAGATAGTAAAATGGGAATTTGGAGAAAGCTGTACTAAGAAGGGTCGTTTCGGTATTTTCCTATCATAAACCCTAAATGCAATAAACAGTTTACTATCGGTGATGGTTCCTACTATCGAATG
Organism: Kuschelorhynchus macadamiae; assembly: GCA_030620095.1. Lineage (NCBI taxonomy): Eukaryota > Metazoa > Arthropoda > Insecta > Coleoptera > Curculionidae > Kuschelorhynchus > Kuschelorhynchus macadamiae. The sequence goes on from JAUTXW010001521.1 coordinate 2,974,598, forward strand.
TGCAACAACATATTTTAAAATCGTACAAAGAAGTGTTGTAAAAATAAAAATTAACGGATAGCATACAAGAACCTTAAAACTAAATTAGACTCTAAATGCCGATGGAAATTCCCACAATTATGTACAGAAAACTAAGTACCTACAAATTGTTACATTTCTCAATAGCAATAGATAATTAGCCTAGATTAAAAAAGTAAATGTAAAATAAAATAAATATGTACAGTACGTTATGCAGTAACAATGAAAAGAAAAACAAATATATACAGTGTGATATGCGCAAATTTTAACTTTGGCAGAAAAATGTGGGAGACATTCAGTCGCCACAACACCCCCTTGCCAGTGATTGAGATTCACGACAATCCAGCGTGGAAGCGGTTGGGAAACCGAACATGTCTGCCCGATCTGGTCTGTCGCTCTGGTGACCTGCTGATGGGTTCTGATGCGGGAGCATGGTTCCCATCTGGTGGCTGGTGTGCTTCTTCTTCTCGTTGCGAGACACATCTGGTTCTGGCAATTTCTACGAGTTGCATAGTGACTTGATCGTTTCTAGGGATTCCTGCTGGGTGAATGACGTATTCCGTCTCTATCTTGTGACAGTGGCATGTCCTCTGGGTCCTTGTTCAAGATATACGCTGGCTTGAGTCGATCGATACTGACGGTGACGTGGCGTCCCCTTATGTCAACGACGAACGCCTAAATCTCCCGGCTAACGACGCGGTACGGGCCATCGTAAGGATGTTGCAGAGGCTTCTTCTGAGCGTCATGGCGAACAAAAACATGAGTGGCTGTTTGAAGATCTTTAAAAATAAACGTTTTTCTCTTTGCATCGTGGTTAGATCCATTGGTGGGGCGTAGCTCAAGAAAATGTGTACTTAGTTCAGTGGCGAAGTTGCTGGAGCCATCATCTTGGATATTCAGTGAGCGGGATGCTAAGAACTCTCCAGGCAGGCGAATGGGTTGGCCGTATATGATCTCTGCAGCTGTAGCGTCGAGGTCCTCTTTCCAAGCCATTCGGATACCGACCAAAACTGTGGATAGGCTCTCGGTCCAGCGGGACTTATGACATCGAAGGGAAGCCTTAAGTTGGCGATGAAACCTGTCGATCATGCCATTAGCTGCGGGGTGGTATGCCGTTGTACGAATATAATTGGTGCCCATTAGACAATTAATTTGCTTGAATAGGCAAGACTCAAATTGCCGGCCCTGATCGGTGGTGACTCGTAGTGGAACGCCAAACCTGCACACCCAATTGTCATAAAAGGCTCGTGCAATGGTGGTTGCTTCCTGATCTTTCAGTAGTATTACTTCAGGCCACCTGGAAAATCTGTCTATCATCGTCAGACAATATCTGTATCCCTCAGATAACGGCATTATCACTATGTCAAGGTGAACATGCTCAAAACGGCTAGAGGGCTCCGACTGGACTAATGACATGACGCGAGACCTTCGAACGCTGGCATTCAGGACAGGATTGGGCCCACTTCCTGCAGTCACTCTTCATAGATGGCCAAACATAGCGCTGAGTTGCTAGTTTCACTGTGGCTCTGACGCCGGGGTGGCTTAGTTGGTTATGCTGTCAAAAACTGGTTTCCTGAATGGCTTCGTAATAAATAGTCTAGCTGTTGAAGTTGACATATCGCACCAGATTGTGTTGTTAGTGAAAGGAATTTGGATTTGTCTCATTTTCAAGACCGAATCGTCTTGACAAAATCTGGTCAGTTCCTCGTCACTGTTCTGGGATGTTGCTAGAGCGTCGTAGTCGATTGACTTATGAACTTCATCAATCCTAGATAAGGCATCTGCAATCACATTATCGCTCCCTGCTATATGCCGAAAGTCTGTCGTGAATTGACCGATAAAATCCAGGTACCGAAACTGTCGAGGTGATACTTGGCTTTTCTTATGACGAAATGCATATATCAGTGGTTTATGGTCCGTAAAAATACTAAAGTTTCTTGCCTCCACCATGTGTCTGAAATATTTGACGGATAGGTATGCGGCCAGTAGCTCACGGTCATAAGCGCCATATTTGCACTCTGTAGGACTGAGCTTCTTGGAGAAAAAGCTAAGTGGTTGCCACTGATCATTTACCCACTGCTGAAAGGCAGCACCAATGGCAGAGTCTGAAGCGTCACAGAATATAGCAAGGGGTGCGTTGACATTTGGGTGCAACAACAAGGTAGCCTGAGCTAGTGCTTTCTTGCTGGCTTCGAACGAACCTTCTGTGGTCCAGTGTAACGGGGATCTTCCTTTGATTTTTTTCTTGAGGAGTGTGTTCAGTGATGCTTGAATCTCGGCTGCTTTGGGTATGAATCTCCGGTAGAAATTCACCATTCCCAGGAAGCGATGAAGTTGCTTGGCCGTTTCAGGTTTTGGGTAGGCCAGAATAGTTTCGACCTTTTCTGGCAGTGGTTGAGTGCCTGCGTTTGAGACGCAATATCCTAGGAATTTGACTTGGGACTGGCCAAAAACACATTTACTTGGGTTAATGACGATGCCGTATTGCTGAAGCCGCTGAAACAGTGTTTCCATGTAGCGGAGGTGTTCTTCGGGCGTCGTTGAGGCAACAAGGATGTCGTCTAGGTACACATAACAATAGTCCAACCTCGAGTAACTTCATCCATGAAACGCTGAAAAGTTTGTGCTGCGTTTCGAAGTCCAAACGTCATAAATGGAAATTCGAACAATCCGAATGGTGTGGTGATGGCTGTTTTCGCGGTGTCCTCCTCAGCTACTGGGATTTGGTTGAACGCACGGATTAAGTCGATGGTTGAAAAAATCGATTTTCCTTGGAGCTCTTGTGCGAAATCCTGGATATGGCGGACGCCATATTGGTCAGGACAGGTTCTGCTATTCAGAGCTCTATAATCCCCACAGGGCCTCCATTTGCCGTTGTTTTTTGGTACTAGGTGCAACGGCGAGGACCAAGGACTTTTAGATGGCCTGGCAAGTTCGAGTTTCACCATGGTGTCGAATTCCTTCCTTGCTGTTTTTAGTTTGTCCGGAGCTAGGCGACGTGGTTTCTGGGCGACAGGCGGACCAACCAAGCGTGGTAATAATATGGTGCTAAGTTTTGTGTTTAATGTGTTTGGGAGCACCGTTTGGTCTGGTAATTCCCGGGAACCTTTCCAGAAGCACATGGAAAGGGGAAGCACCATTAATTACGTTGACGGTCGGAGCGGTCCATTCCAAAACCTCACCACGTGATGCCAGTTGTGTTGTGGAGTCCAAGAGTTTGCCTTGCTGCAGATCCGGGAGCAGTCCATAGTGTGCGAGGAAGTCTGCTCCTAGGATAGGTTGAGATATGTCAGCTATGATGAATCTCCATGAAAAATCTCGGCGGAGTCCTAGGTTGAGGGTACGCGCTACTATTCCGTATATGGTTATAGACGAACCATTGGCAGCTGAAAGTGCGTAGGTTGATTTGGTATGAGCACCATCTACTCGGAGTCTCAGGATTACGCTTAGATCGGCACTGGTGTCGATGAGAAATCGAAGTCCGGTTTCACGATCGTAGATAAATAGGCGGATTTATTAAGGCAGGTGTCATTTGCCGCCATCAGTGACTGCCCGGTTGGTTTCCCTGGTTCCATGAACAGTGCATAGTGCATTTCTGGGCTTCCTGCTTGTAGCGCCAGTGGTACCAGCATAATCCGGCTGGGCGCGCTTCCCTAGGTGTAGATGGCGAGCGATGCCGCGACTGGGATCGGGATCGAAAATGCGTGCGGGAATTTCGCATTCCTCTTGAAGCATGCACGTCCTGCTTGACACTAGCTAGCTCTCCCTTGACCTCTGAAAGTTGCTGTGTTAGTTGTTGCATGAGGGAATGGAGAATCTGGTATTCTTGCGAATGCTTAGGGGTGATTGTCGCTACGGAAGGGCTCACAGGCAGAGCAGTAAATATATTGTCAGCCAAGTCCGCAGTTTCACTTAGTGTTTGACGTGATTGCGTAGCTAGTATAGGTTGTAGATTGGCTGGTAAGCGTCTTACCCAAATACTCCTCACTAATGTCTCCGGGACTACTGATCCTGCTAGTGCCTGCAGTCTTCGAAGGAATTGGGAAGGTTTTTCGTCATCCATAGCTTCGTTTTCTAGCAGTTGCCTGGTCTTCTGTTCTTGGCTCGCACTTAACCGCTTTATGAGTTGTTCTTTTAGCTCGGAACAGGAATTAGAATCTAATGGTTTTGTCACAATGTCGCGCACTTCGCTGATATATCGTGGCGGAAGTTTCGCGAGAATGTCCAAATATTTTTGCTCGGTGTTTGTGATTTTTGATCTATTAAAGCAAACCTCTACTATTACAAACCAAAGTTCTGGATCCGACGGGGCAAAGTCTGGAAGTTGCGGCGCGGAATTTATCGCGACAGCGTTCGCGATAGGGATGGCACTGTTGGTTTCTGCCGTAGGGTTAGGCATGATATACCGCGAAATATTTGTTACAAATAAACTCACGATAGCTTAGGGACTGTTGTATTGACTAAAACACAACCTACCACAAAAGGAATGATAAAAAGTTCACTGTAATACTAGGTACTTACGTTGATTGTTCAATTTATCACTAAAACACTGAAGCACTAATTACACTACTTGCTCTCACAAAACAAATCACGTCGGGGTCACCACTTTAGGAACGTATGTGTGTGCTTGATTAGCTATATATCCAATACATTCCTTTTTTATATGAACTGTGAGAGTTTATTGAAACACTGTTAAAACGAAATAAAATAAGTCTATTGAACTAGAACAACAAAATTCACATCCGACTTCTTGCAAGTCCAAAAACAGAGTCCTCCTCTAATATTAATACAAATCTCAAGAAACATAAAGTTCCACCCCCTGTGCCAAAATTCCTCCTTTTGATTGGTCCTATTCGTTGGCAAAAGGGTTTTTTTTATCTGCGTAAACTTTCCCATGGTCAAAATAAAAACATTCATTACAGATAGTAAAATGGGAATTTGGAGAAAGCTTTACTAAGAAGGGTCGTTTCGGTATTTTCCTATCATAAACCCTAAATGCAATAAACAGTTTACTATCGGTGATGGTTTCTACTATCGAACGTGCAACAACATATTTTAAAATCGTACAAAGAAGTGTTGTAAAAATAAAAATTAACGGATAACATACAAGAACCTTAAAACTAAATTAGACTCTAAATGCCGATGGAAATTCCCACAATTATGCACAGAAAACTAAGTACCTACAAATTGTTACATTTCTCAATAGCAATAGATAATTAGCCTAGATTAAAAAAGTAAATGTAAAATAAAATAAATATGTACAGTATGTTATGCAGTAACAATGAAAAGAAAAACAAATATATACAGTGTGATATGCGCAAATTTTAACTTTAGCAGACAAATGTGGGAGACATTCAGTTGCCACATAAGCAATTTTGTACAATTTTGTACAAGTACAGCACCAGTGAAATACCCCTCAAATTGGATTTTTCATCCTCCGTTAAAAAAAAAATTTAATTACAAACTTATAAACACAGATAGATTGTTAGAGTTAGTGCTGCTACAGTTTATTTAAGACACATCTAGACAAACGTAAATGATTCATGGACGAAATTTTTGTTTTAATTTTGAATGGGATCTACAGGTTTTATTTTAGTATTTGAAATAAAAATGATTATCAACTTTGTTTCTTAAAAGAAGAACCCTATAATAATATGTTCGTTATTTACTGAAAAGAGCATTTCTTTCCGATTTCATGTCGAGTAAATTGAAAAAGGTACCTATCTATGTACGCAAATAATAGATCAAATACCTATAGATTTGTGTAAATCTCTATAGATGAAATAACATTTTATAGAAACCGACTGGCATTCATCAAAAAATATTTTTTTAAAATCAAGAATTTTTAAAAAAAATTACATAGATTAATAGATATGCCACGTTTTTCTAAATTAACGTAGATGTTAAAATGAAGCCCAAATCTTTAAAAATGTGCCTCTTGGCATACGATGTTTGGAAAAACAATTTTATCAATTATACAGAGTTTACGCAACATGCTTTTGCCGGGGTAACTTTTACACTTATTTTATAGGGTTATATTGTACACATTTGTCTCGGAACGTTTTCGAGATTTTTTGCTTATCTTTTGTTGAAGATATGATGTTATTTTGTGTGGTGAAGTTGGCATATATATCAATACCCCTTTCAAATTAAACCATTGAGGTGTGTAATAGACATAAAACCCCATTTCACTTTTTCTATTCCGTTACGTAATTTTATGTGTACAGATGACCATAAAAATCTGCAACCTCAAAATCTAATATTTTACTAACATTTTCAGAAAATATAATAATAATAAATATTCGGTATGAATAAAATGTTATTAACCGACTACCCTCATTATATTTATTTAACCGACTTTCAAAATAGGAGGAGGTTATCAGTTTGGCCTTATTTATTTTTTATGATTATACATCGATTACTCCGCGATGGTTTAACCATTTTGGATGAAATTTTTAGGGGACGTTCAGGACATGACCGGAGTGGTGTCATATTTAAAAAATGTTAAAACTGGCGGAATGGCGCTATTTTGTTTTTTGCGGCAAGACATATTGCAAGAAGTTATTAATATTCTATTTTCGCTTCTCGATTCCACGCTCTCACCATTATATCAGGTAAAAATACTATACAGTGGACCATTTGTTAAACCTGATTTTTACAATAAAACTGGTATTGATAAAACAAAAATGGATGTTTAAAAAAAATTATAAAAAAATGAAAGCGACTAAAAATGCACTAAAATGTAAGAAATAATATTTTATTCCACCCCGAAAATTTTACTCGGTGAAGTCGGCGCTAAACTTATTCGTGATTATTTAATCACACAAATATAATCATGTATTCAGTCAAATCGGTGTTTTGAGTCTGATAATAGGCATGTAAGGTCTTACTGTCTTCATCGAGTAAGATTTTCAAGGTGGAATAAAATATTATTTTTCACTTTTTAGTGCATTTTTTGAAGTCGACTTAATTTTTGTATAAATATTTTTATTTAGATTCTCTTTTAAAAAATACGTCTCTAAAATATCACATGTAGGGAAACAAGCTTCTTAAGAGTAACACTAGTTAGTTGTGAGCTGTGGCTCAATAAATCAGTGCAAACTGTAAAGGGTTTTCATTAATTTTATTAAAGCTTAAAAAACATAACAAACATAATATTTAATAGGCGCTGCCCTAGCTTCTGGCAAATTTTGGCAACATCTTGGCATAAATAAAATTATTGTATTGATCAATGATTAAAAACTATTCGTCTCTTTGCCTTACCGCCAATTTGCGGCTCGACCAAACATACTCTAGGGTGATGCGATTTGAAGTAATTCCATTTACTTCAAAAATGCATTGTCAATTACAGCTCTATCCCCAAAAATGGTATGAAACTCTGGTCCAGGTAAGTGGTTGCTGTAATTGTGTCACGTGGTAGGGGCATTTAAAGAGGAATGGAAGCAATTACCTTAACCATTCATCAACACATTGCTTTTAATTATTATTGTCGTATTTTTAACCTTTTATTTATTAAAATTATTAAACACGTTTTGCACTTTGTATTGCTTTTTATGTCACCCGGTATAAACTAACTAGTGGAAATTGTGACCTTTATAAAAAACTTATTATAATCCCTAAAACAGATCTTAATAAATTAAACCACAACTTGCTGATTATATGCCCACTTCTTTAAAATGTTACCTGTTGCGTTAAATAAAAGATAAGCAAATAGCGTGTCCTCAAACCAGTATTTAACAATTAGACTTAACCTATAAAAAAAGTATAAACGTCATGGCGGCAAGTTTGGGGTAACAATGGATTAAATAAAAATTACAAGCGTTTTGCGTTAAATCCTATATAATAGACAATTGGGCATAGTTTTATGGTATGCCGCATTGAATTTTGTCAAGTAATAGAATAAATGTTGAATATCGAATTTTGACTGAAATATCGCATAAAGTTTAGTTTGTTAGATAGTAATATCCGGTCTATCTAAATATATATATTTTTTAATTTGTATTAATCGTATAAATTATTTTGTGTAATACTATTTAAAAGGTTGTTATGTGTTGGAATATGAAATGTATATTCTGGAAAACGGAAAAGAAAAATATCAAAAAATTGTAAAATTCGTGTTTCAAGAATGTGCTAAAGACTTTTTTTTAGTTTTTTCTAATATTTTTCTCAATTTAACAATTTTCTGATATAATTTAAAAACTATGTATTTAATTAACTGTGCCGTAAAATTGTTTTGATAATATATAGTTCACATAACAATATTTGTAATATTAGCAAAGTGTTGGTAAAATATATATTTTTTTGTAAAAAGCTTATTTTCGGGAGTGGCGAAATGCGGTTTTCATTACTCCATGTTACAAACAGGGCTTATTGTGTGACAGCTATTAAACTATTTTTATATACAAGATTAATTAAAACCAAGAGCCATGATTTAACATAAGTATAATTTAAATCAATTAAAATTTTGGTATTTAATACAAAAGTATTTTTATTATTTTCGCGAGCACACCCTATATATAAAGGGCATTTTGGTCATTGAATTTGTCCAGAAGTTAGGGAGTGTCAACCTAAGTAATTTGTTTTTTTTTTTCTGGTGATGGCTAACTGTGATTGATCAGACACAATCTCAGAGGTGTTCAACGTCTTTGTGCGTAGAGACGACCATGCGGCATATTGTTTTATGTGCAAAAGCAAAATAGAGGAATAGCTTTTATCATATACAGTTATAAGGGTGAAGAGTCACAACGCTGTATAAGATTTTGAACAAACTATTTGTTTATTGAATAAATACATTATTATATGATTATTTGGATGGCTATTGACATTTAGTACAAGCGTAGAGAATTTTGAACGTAGCTCTTTTTCTAATACTCAAATGACTAATCTAATTGAGCAATTTGAATACGGTGTCATATGCGGTGTAATTCTGTTTTATCCCAACAGGCGATATACATAACTCCGTCCTTGTTTAATACACGAAACAATCGTCAAAATAAAAAGAGAAACGACGAATATGTTGGGGCGTTAGGGCCGCGTAGTCTTCAAACATCGCGTCAGCTGCAGAAACATACACGCGTTCCATCGCACTATGATAAGCCCTATTAATAGGTCCTGTGAATTTATCTCAATCAACGAAGAGGGAGCTAGGATAAGTCACAGTCTGTAGAACGATGTCAAGTAAATTCGTTGCAGGACACATGTTCTTGTATTCTATTGTATATCTGACATGAAAATGCATTACGTATGGCAGGATCGTGGCAAATTTCGTTGCAGGAAGCCCGCCTTTGTTCAGGAAGTTAATTACCAGCCTCAGTTTTATCACATGTTGGAGTTGGGCTAAATTATTTCCTTTGTTAGATAATGATACGGTAGTTGACGTATGGGATGGTCTTTAAATTTAGAATGATACGATATCAGTTCAAAGCGCGTGCCTCCTAAACCCATTGATATACCAAATGACATCGTTAGAAATGTATCATTAATTTGCAACATTCTAAGTTATCTGACTAAGACTTATAAATTAGTTTAATGGCCTTAGTACCGTGGCCATTTTTGTTAATTAAAGGATATTGTTAGTTTCACAACAAAATGCAATGTAGCTACCATCAAAACTAACTAAAGAATCTTTATCAAATATTGTCAACAGTTTACTTGTTACTTAACAAAACATTAAGATCCCATAAAAATGTCATAATGTCATTAAAGGAAAAACATACAGAATTACGATTTTTTTTATAGTTTTCAGAAATGCATAGAGTAATAAAACGGTAAATCCCGTCCAGTTTGGCTGAATTTCGGGGTCGTCCATAGGCGTAGGTAAACTTTGTTTATAGAAATAATAATACAGATCCTTTTAAATCCCTGTCCTTTTGCTTTGTCCTTTTGCATATCTAATGAGGTTTTATTACTTTATAGATTACATTTATTACTCAATGCCTGCATAATAGGCTACTACTTAATGGAGGCCGGTAATAAAACACAGATTATAAATACCTCTTAATTGTGTTTTAAATATGTTAGTATTTGCTGTTACGCCATACTGTTAACAGTATTCTAAGAATATTAATATAATGGCAACATTCACTTGAACGAAAAGGTGTTCTAATAATTCTCCACTATCAATGAGTGAAAAAGTTATTATTTTAAAGGTTCACTATTACATAAAACACGATTAGCCTAGTTTTACTGTACCGGGTGGTCGAAATTGGTCTGTTTTAACAGAGAAAACCTATTTCCTGACTAGATAGAGCAAAACTGACTTAGGTGTCATGGGCTCGATTTCTGAGAAATGTTTAATGGCAAAAACCGCCTGCCGATATTTTCACTGCCAACTGAGATATAGGGCGTTTTTCAATTTTCGGCCATTTTGAAAATTGTCCATAACTTTTTTATTTTGCGGAATATTAACATTCTGCAAAGACATTCTAAAGGCACTTTTTTATGTGCAATCCAGTGGCGTACTCAGATTTTTTCTATAGTTGTCCGTTTTATCATAAATAGGCAAAACTTTTTTTTTTCAAATGGAAATCATAGTTGGCTATAAATTATAAAAAATGCTCGCGTTTAGCCCTTTTCAATAATATAAAGTTGTAGGTACTTATTTTCAAAAATAACGAAAATATTAGGTGTTTTTGGTTTACATCGAAGTAGGCCTTGGAATAATGACGCGCGTTCAATATTTTGAATATATTGCTGTCAGATTACTGTAGTCTGGTGTAATTATTGCGTTTTGGTGTTATCTTTATAAAGTTGTGTTAAGTTGCTGACAAAATATGTTTGAGAATTATGAAAAGTATGATATGTTAAAATGTTACATATTATCTAACGAAGTTCCTGAAGCAGCTAGTGAATTATATTTTAATACATTTCCCGAGCGACGTCAACCGGATAACCGAATTTATCAAACATTAAAAAGTAATTTAGTAAATTACGGAAGTTTTAAAAAGTTAAGAACAAGACATTATGAACTAAAGGAAGAAAAGGAAATCCAGCAGCTAAATATAATTGGTGAGGTATTAGATCATCCTGGCACCTCCTCTCGAACATTGGCTAATATAACGAATGTTCCAAAGACCACCGTTTTAAAAATACTCAAAAAACATAAATTCAAACCGTACAGAACGAGAAGAGTTCATCAACTCCGTGAAGGGGACGCCGCTAGAAGATTGAGATTTTGTCAGTAATATGAGCAAAAATTCATGGAGAATGAGAATTTTCCATTAAATATTATTTGGAGTGATGAATCCAGAGTAGATACTTCTGGTATATTTAATAGATATAATTCATATCACTGGTCCACTGAAAATCCACACGTAGTTGTGCAACAAGACCGGCAAGGTCGGTGTGGATTCAATATATGGGTGGGGATATTCCGAGGAAGATTTGTGGGACCTTATTTTTACGATGGAAATTTAACTGCAGATGATTATGTAAATATTTTGCGCACATATATTGTCCCTTTGTTGGAAGACATACCTTTAGCTGATGCCAGAAATATCTACTATCAACAAGATGGTTGTCCCCCGCACAATGCAAGGATCACAACTGATCTTTTAAACTTCGAATTTCGAGAAAACTGGATTGGTACGTGGGGCCCCATACCTTGGCCTGCTAGGTCCTGTGACTTAACTCCCTTAGATTTTTTTTTGTGGGGAAGATTGAAGGACTTGATATTTAAAGGAAGAACCTTTCACACAAAAGAAGAATTGCAAGAGGCCACTAGGCAAGCTTTTGCATCTATTAGCCCAGTTGAACTAATAAATAGTTGCAACTCGGTACGCAAAAGATGCTTAGTTTGTATTCAACAGGGAGGGGCTCAATTTGAACAACTTCTCTAAATATATTTATCAGAAACCTATCTAACTAAATACCTAGATTTTCATAATTATTTTTTATTTTCACTTGTAGCTGTAAATAGTAGTTTAGTTTGTTAATTTTGTTCAACTTTGCTATGTAAACAAAAAAAAATAAAAAAAATTAATAATAAATAATTAAAATAACGTTAGCTAGTGTTATTTAAAGTTGTGTTTAAGTTGCTAACAAACTATAAATCTTAACAATACATAATTGAGATATTGTCATCACAAATCAAAGCCTACTTCGATGTAAACCAAAAACACCTAATATTTTCGTTATTTTTAAAAATAAGTACCTACAACTTTATATCACTGAAAAGGGCTAAACGCGAGCATTTTTTATAATTTATAGCCAACTATGATTTCCATTTGAAAAAAAAAAGTTTGCCTATTTATGATAAAACGGACAACTATAGAAAAAATCTGAGTATGCCACTGGATTGCACATAAAAAAGTGCCTTTAGAATGTCTTTGCAGAATGTTAATATTCCGCAAAATAAAAAAGTTATGGACAATTTTCAAAATGGCCGAAAATTGAAAAACGCCCTATATCTCAGTTGGTAGTGAAAATATCGGCAGGCGGTTTTTGCCATTAAACATTTCTCAGAAATCGAGCCCATGACACCTAAGTCAGTTTTGCTCTATCTAGTCAGGAAATAGGTTTTCTCTGTTAAAACAGACCAATTTCGACCACCCTGTACAAGAAATTGTTGAACGATGTTCCCCGTTGACTGGAATTGGAAAGTCCACCATTTTCAAATTATTGCGGGAGAGAATGGTAGTAGGTCAAGTGAAACCTCTCAAGAAAATACCTAGAAGACCAGCAAAAGTCCTCGATTAAGAAACCAAATGTGCAATTCGAAGAAAAGTTTACTCTTTTTATTTTAAAAAAGAAATACCCACTCTAGATGAAATTTTGATGGAGCTTGGTCAAAATGACAGTATTCCTTTGTTAACTAGAAAACTCTTATGGACAACTTTAAAAAATATGGATTTTGTGTGGGAACAGCATACCCGAAAAGCACTTTTGCTGGAAAGCGATGAAGTTGTTTGCTGGCGACGGAAATACTTGAGAAGTATAAAGCAGTACCGCAGGGAGCAAAGGGTATTTTTTATCTTGATGAGACGAAGGTTATATAGTACAAAAAATGTGGCAAGACGAAAATGTAACCAGTGCCCGCCAAGCTATCATCGAAGGCATGTCAACAATTTTTAAAATGCCTTCGGGAAAACGGAAGAGACAAATAATAATAATTGCACACATTGGAAGTGAAAATGGATTTTTAAAAGAAGGTTTGCTAACTTTTCAGTCGTGCCGGACGGGAGATACAATGAGGACATGAATTCGGATGTTTTCGAAGACTATTTTGGTGAAATGCCAGTGAAAGCAGCATGTGATCGATCAGACGGTCGACCCTTTAATTATATTATCATTTAATTGTATAATAATTAACTATTACTTCTGAATGCGATTGAGGAGGAATAAGAAAGGGTAAGTACACTCAAATGTAAAATATAAGTAGAGGAATATTGATTAAAGGATTAAAATGTTTTCCCTACAACTATTTTTATGTTTATATATTCATGAATTTTCCCACTCGCTGACGAAAATACAATTTTCAACAAGCGTAAATATTATGCCACCATTAGGTTACATAATTATAAAAAACTGCCCCAGTTAACTTTTAATAAGAACAACCAAAACCCAAAATGTACAATCTTCTCCCAAAGTCTGGCACACTGAGATTTTGGAGCACTGATGACGAATCTGAAGTAAGAGTTTGTCGCCGCTGTTTCCGTTTTGAATTAAACCACATCAAGCATCATAACTTGGCTTCAAATTTTTATTTTCCTTTTTAGCAAATTAGTATCGTGCAAGATTAAAGACCGATGGCTGAAGGTTTTAAGGTCCATTCTGAAAAATAAGCATTCCGAAAAAACTGCCGTCTAGCCTTTTCTTCATCAGTGCATTGGCGGCTCGTGGATTTAAGAACAGGTGAAGCGAAGTGCAGTTAGGTGAACAGCGCTGCAGGCAAAAAAAGCGCCACAGACAAAAAATTTTCGGGGTTCCACGCTCAAAATGCCTATTTTTTTAAACCTTTTTATGATGTTAATTATCCATAGCTCTGGAGCGTTTTTTAATACTTAGGGGAAATAATATGAATTTATAAGATTTTAAATACATTTTTTTGTTCTTTAAAAAACAGTTATGTATCTATCTCTAAAAGCTAATTTCGATTCGATTCGATCGATGCAAACCTGCTTCCGCCTCCGATGATCCGAACGCACTAATTTACATTCATTCTATAAAAAGCGAACAAGCGCTTGCAGCCTGCAGCAGCAGTTTTATGTCACCCCCATCTCTATTTGGCTTACGGATATTCAACATCGCGTTGCCATAGCAACTGCCCTAAACAAATCTAAGCGCGAAAGCACGCGCGCGGGGGGAGTCTGATGCGGAATTTGTTACTGCTGATTATGATGCGTCAACGGGTCGCCCTTATGAAAAGATGTCCAGCGCGCTACGTTTTTAAATCATGATAATTTTTTGAGTATATAACGCACTAGTTTTGATAGAAAATATTGGTATATTTAAGTAAATGATGTGTATTTATATAAAACATACTACATTTTTATAATAAAAATGTGGATTATAAAATGCTTACTATTTTAAAAATATTTTTATTTTTAAGTAAATTGATTGAAAAATGTAGCGAGCCGCCACTGCATCAGGCCCGTTCTAGTTTGACTTTACTAGAAGTCCCATAACCAAATTGTTGTTTTTTAAGTCGAGACGAGTTGTTTTAGGTATCTCGTTCCCGTTGACTGGTGACTCTGTTTTGATATTGCAGTATCGTAATTTATAAAAAACACTTGTATTAAAAGGGAAGGACGGAATTTAAATTATATCAATAACTTAATTATCATTCTATTTAATTGTATTAAAAAGGTAAATGATAATGTGCGCTGAAATTATTGTTACTACATGATCATTATTATTTATTATTTAATTATTATTTTATTCTAAAAATGATAATGATGCTTTGTTGTTTCAGTTTTATTCCCTCAAGCCTAAAGCTGCCAATCAATAAATATTTTTAAAAATTACTGTTAATTGAAAAGAACTTGTTAAAATATTAATGAAAACCAGTACATAATAAATGAACCTTGAACACTGTTGTGGGGCCTCTCCGCAATTTTTTGTCCCTGTGGTTATGAAATATTAATACTTCTTGAGGTGTTAAAAAAATTGGCGTCTATCTATCATTTTTCCTGCTGAGTGGAATATTAAACAATTATTTGTTAATGAAAAATGTATGTTTTTGTAGAGAACATCAATAGCATTTTTCTCTTTTAGGTGCAAAAGTTGTATAACTTTTATAAATAAAGCTACTGCATGAAGAATTCATGAAACAAGGGTATTTATTGTTTATTTTAATACCATTTTAGTTCTCTTTGATCACGATTAGAGGATCACGGTAGACAGCTCTCGTTGTAAGTATACCAATGTGGTGTCTTATGTATACAAAAATATGAGTTTTAAAATTAAAATAAAAGAAGGTATTGCCTATATGTGGATTGTTTTTGTGGGATATTGTGATAAAAGATATCATGTTTTACCATAATAAAAAACGGTAAATTGGCTTTTAGCATGAACCTCCCACGTACAGAATTTCACTATGTTCAGATAATACAGTTTATACATACTTGCTAAACATTTTATTCCAGATTAAATCCTGGTCTGGATTAAAATATATTTTTATGCACCGCCCCGTCAAAATACATGATAATCATGATGAAGTCTAATCTTTGTTTTTTATAGGTTTAATCTCAGATTTTTAACCTCAAAATCCTTTACTGGCACTTGTTTACATTTTATTTCTGTTTCTGGCTGTTTTGCGTTTTTTATATGAGAAAATATGGAAGTTGGAGACGAAATTATCGTTGATGATTATTTACTAAGCACTGCTAGTCTTACCAACTAGTAATGTGTGTTAGGCACATATGTAACTAATTAATATTGAATTAACTTATTTTTCAGGTTATTGTGGATCTATAAATAGACCTTATTTAATGATTCCTGTGGCAAATCCCCAAGCAAGAGGAGAACGACTGTACAATGAATCATAAATACGAAGACATTTGAAAGGCAGACCGATGTGTATAAAAGGCGATTTTTGTATGGGTTACGGTGTGACTTAGACACAAGTCTTGCACTCATAGTAGTCAAAGCAGTACAGTACAAATTCCTTTTTTCAGCACATAATATCCAAAAACTTTTATTTATGAATTTCTGTGGTCTATAATTATTTATTATAGCAAACTAGCATTTTATAATTTTTTGCACACCCTGTACATTTGATCTAAGGTTTGATATTATCAAAACCCATTTTTCCTTATAGACTAACTTTCATTGACAATAATTTTTTTTGAGAAATTAGTAATACAGTTTCCATATGGTATATATATTTTTGAACACCCTGATGTACTTTGAATACTTCCATCATGAAATAAATAATGTTTAAGCACTGCATTTGGTATACATTTTTATTACAAAAAAACAACAACAAAACAAAGTAACTAACACTTTGTATAAAGCCAATTTAAGCAAAATAAAATAATAAAGTCCTATAAGTGGGAGACAAATAAAACCCAATTCTAACAAGAAACCAAAATAATTTTCAAAAATAAAAATTATAATTCTTTAGTATATATTATTCATAGATAATATTCTCTTAGAGTAAAATACTTAATGCAAAATATAAGTGCTCTCATTTTAATAAAATGATACATTTTTGTCTGTCTATATGCAACATTTTATCTTAAATATAAAAATATTATAATAATAAAAAGAATAACAAAGTAGAACAGAAAATTATCATAAATATTCAAATGACTTTCTTTAATAACTGTTTTTTTAAGCTTAACATATTAAAGAGAAAAATTAGACCAGTGAGGTGCACTAAATAATGTGATTGAAAGGCTTAAACTAGATAAGTAATTGTGCTACTTCAAACTGACATTTTTGTAGAAATTTCAAGATATAGTAGTACCAACTCGAGCAGTGTTTCTTTCCGCTGAAACTGCGTAGCCCCATCAATTTGCTGAATTTGCTTTTGAAAAAAAATTAATCTCTTGTCAAGTATAATATTATATTTTTTAGATATATATGATTATGTTAATACTCGCATACTATTTTCGCTTGTTCTATTGCTTTTTAGCTAATATTGGTTTAAATAGATTGCTATGTTTACATCCAACAAATGTACTATTTAAAGGTGTTATTGAAGGATTGACAGCAGTTTGTAAATCGCTTGGTGTGTATTTTTTCGATGATAGGGGAATTTTGGAGGAACTATGAAAATTATCCAAATTTTTCTGCTCTAAATCGGAGCTGCTAACACTTAATCTAGGTCTCTTATTTGTACTGACCACGATAAGTAAGATCTGACAAAATTATTAAATATGAAAAAAATTAAACTGGTGTGTTGTTTTAGACAAACTCTGGGAGATACTTTAAAATGTTTAATAAGGTAATCGTTATAGTTAGTTAATTTTATGAAGTAAGTTTCTACTGTGAAAGAGATAATATTTAGAAGGTCAAAATTAAGTAATTACAGTTATAAAGCAATACACGTTTGTCTTTGCTTTGTCCCATGTACCCTAAAAGACATTCACATTTTAACTGACTGATGTAAAGAATTGAAAGTAGTAACAATAAATTGAAAATTACATTAATGAAGATTTACGTTTTTATCTCCACTACTAGTGCTTGTCTGTTTTAAGATAAGAGTTTGCTCAGATATACCTAAAGAGTCATCAACCTGGTCACTATCGTAACCTTTTCTTGAACCCACATTTGAAACTGATTTTAATATTTCATCCGTTTCGTCCTTTATCATTGTGCCTCCTCCTGTGAGCAGTCTATTTCTTTTTTCCTCACCTAACATTCGTCTAAGATATTTCTTCCTGTTTTTTGGATATAGACTTTTAAATGAATCTGCACTTCGAAGACATGAATGGGCCATTTGCATTGATTTTTTTTTTGATTTGGTGCTAGGCCCTGGTTTTATCATCACCTGATGTTCTGTATGCTTTCTTGTCCTCTCAAGTATTATTGTACTATATTTTTCATGAATTAGAGCAAAAAGAAATTCGTTGTCAGGCTTTGTTAAATCTTTTATTCTTTTCGAAACGTCGATTTAAAAAAATAAAGTTTTTTTATTAAATTAAATTTTAATTTATCAATAAAAAATCGACGGTAAACTGGCTTTCTAAATCTGTATTAAAAAATCTAAATCAAGGCAAAAAACGGTGCATACCTCCGTTAGAAGTTCCCTATTATATTTTGTAAGTATAATATACAGTATGACATCTTCTAAGAAAAACAACTAATTTGAATACATTATTTAACAATATACAATTTATTTTTTACCTATTAATATCGTATTTCTCACAGTTCATATATTACTCATCAGGAAATCTTTCGTGGTAGCCGGTAATTAATTTTAAGGGATGAGCTGCCCTTTTTCGCCGTTCACACCATAAAACGTCCATTAGTTAAATCCAAACGTAAACCTTTATGTCGACACGTGCCTTTTTGATAAGTTTCTAAATGAGAATCTAATTTTTGGGGTTTCTCATGATTTAAAATAGAATAGTATATTAAAAAGGGCCCATCATAGATTTAATTGAGTTTTATTTTTAATATATACTAGAAACGGTAATGCCGAAAATTATGGTGAAAAATGTTTCTGGTTATTAAATGCTACTAATACCACAAATTTTACAAAAAAATGAAATTAATGTGCAATGCAATGTTGAAATATTCTTCATTTCTTATTATTAAGCTCTTACAAAAATCATTATTTTCTTCTTACAGAGAGCGAAGTGGCAATTATAGGTGATTATTTGCTTAGGCGTTAAATTTTCCACTTTCTGTGGATTGTTGCATTTTTTCACTATGTAAACTTGATGCTTAATCAGACATAATGATATCTGGAAAAGATGTAACTACATCCTTGTGTTTTGAATATTATGCTTCTTTGGCCCTTCTCATATCCTTATAAACCATTGGGGTCAATGATTTATATAACAGATGAATAAATTATTAATTAATCTGCCAGCCATAAATATAATTCTTAATGTTAACTTATGACTACAGTAAAACCATACCGTATCCGTATATATGCAATATTGTTTCAAATAATCAAAATTAAATTGAAAATTCATAGCATTTCAAGTATATTTTGTATTTTGACCGTTCACTGGAAATTCTGAACAGCAAAATAATGTCAAAACAAAAGCGGCATATTTCCTTTCCCACACCTTCCATTGTTATGAATCTTTCCTTTTATTAGGAATAGTGAGGTGTTTCAGTTCAGTTTAGTTCCGCACATAGTCATTTAGTAACACATATATATATTGACTTTCCCGGGTATTATTTTATTCCACTATATTAGAATCTTAGCAATATTTTACCAGGTTATACCCATTGATCTTTAGGCATAATTGAAAATAAAAATTTATTAAGCAGTTTTTACACTGATTTTTTTAAACTTTCATTAGACCGCTATTTTGTTCGGTCTTGTTGAATATGTACCAAAATTTTACCAGTTTATCCCTATGTCACATGTAATTTTTGTGCAAAATTTGAAGTCAATCGATTAAGGCTTTTTTACTTTCATTTTTTAAACCTCTTATTTTGCCGCCAGTTTATTCCGCCATCTTAATTTCGTACTACAATTTTACCAAACTATGTCTATATCACACTTAAAGCTTTTATAAAATTTGCATCAGTCTGATAAGTAATTTTTTCAGACTATTTTTAAATGTATCATTTTATTCCTCCATATTGGATTTTTTTCTAAATATCACCAAATGGCACTTAATTTGTGACAAATATAAATTTTTATATAGAGATAGATAACAAAATTGCCAATAAGGCGAAGTTTAGCTAAGAGTTACTCTACTTATCCTTTAGACGGATATATATATATATATATATATATATATATATATATATATATATATATATATATATATATTCGCGCAAAATATTTTTAAGATGGCGGCGCTTCCAGTTATACCGAAAGTAGACGTCAACTTTCTTATTTTAAATGGAACACCCGGTATATAATCGAATTTTTGGATTCATCGAAAAATTCTAGGTATATTTTATGTATAATATCCTATAGCTAAGTTGAACCTATTTTTGAGATATTTTGAATTTTATGTAAAAAATGACGTTTGCAGGTCTAGACATAACTATAAACATCTGCTTATCGAAGTCTCTATTATTTATTTGCGGTTGGCTTCCTTGTCCAAAAGGGTACACTTTATGATAGCCTGTGCTGATATTTTTATAATAAATAAATATAGGGTGATCAAAAACTGACATTATAAATATACTTTAAAAAATCGTTAAAAGTTACTTTTTTCAAATGGAACCAACCCCCCAATGTTTATAGTTTTATCTTATTTAACACTTAAAATAAGGATGACTTTGTATAAAGTTGTCTATTCCAAAAATTTGTAGTTTTTGAGTTATTGACGATTTAACATTTTTTATTCTAATAATACCAGACGGCTTCTAAGTTTTCTTGTTAGTTGGCCATGATGGGGAGGCCTTGCGAGAACAGAACCAATTGGTTACTATAAAAACGTAATATTTGTTGTCGTTTGACAATTACCTACTAAAATATTATTTATTTATTATAGTAATTATAATAATTATTAAACTAAAAATCATGCCGGGGCGATTAAATTACACACACGAGGATTATTTGAATTTGTTTATTATCTATGGGGAATCTAACAGAGTTTTAACAAGAACATGCCAGATATTTGTTGATAGATATCCAGATAAACAGAAACCGCCACCCAACAGCGTTAAACAAATGTTGGAAAACTATAAAAATGTTGAAACCGTGAAGACAAAAATTAATTAAAGAAAGCCCTTCCCATTATAGTCTAGTCTACACAAGAGCACAACTTATTTTTTCAATAAATGTTAAAAATGTCCACCTTGTACTTCCAAACATTTTTCGCATCTCCGAATAAATTCCTCGTGGGTAGCCGCTCTAATTGAAGCTGGAGATAAACTTTCGAACGCGTCCCTTACCCTTGCCGTTCAGTTCTCTTTCGTTGTTACTGGATTAAAATAAACGATTCCTTTTATCGTTCTCCATATAAAATAGTCTAAGACTGTCAGATCGGGGGAACGAAGAGGCCAGAGGAAAAGTCCATTGTTGGCTCGTAAAACGTAGCTTGTCTAAAGTTAGTAACTGCAACGGTTCTATGAGGTGGGGCGCCATCGTGTTGGTAGAAAATTTGACTATGTTCTGCCAAAGGTAAATTACTTAAATATTCGTTGTCCAACTCTTCAAGAATATTCAGATATCTTTCTCCTACAAAAGTTTATAGACATAATTTTACGGAAAGTAATGCTTTGATAATATTCATTGATTTATTGATTTAAGAAGAAACAAAATAAATCAAAATTCAATTAATTTAATCTGAAGAGTGCTCAATAAAAAAATAAGGGTTAGTATTTTCTGACTTTCTAAAGTACCCTGTATAAATGGCTTGTAAATATCTAACTAAAGATAACTTTCCTATAAAACTTGGGACGATATATTTTTTTAGATATGCCATGATGTGTTACGGTATGTGGACCAGTATTTGTATGAAGTAGTGTAGTGTGACCTGTATAAATAATTTAATTTAATTTATTTATGTAATAATATTTACAAATTTTGGATTGACGCTAAATTGATAAAAAAAATTATTGTAATATTACCTAAATGGATTATTTTTCATTAAAAAAAGTCCTTGTGTTTAGGCAATGTATAACTTACCATTCAAATTTTCTTCGTAAAAATTCAGTTTTATTATTCCATCGTTCCTTACTGCACAAAATACGTTAAATTGCCAGGATTCTTGAAAGTTCCGCGATCTTACTGCATAAGGATTCGAATCACTCCAAAAATGGGAATTGTGTCTATTGAAAAGGTAATTTTTAGTAAATTTTGCTTCATCGGTCCAAATTATATTGTCCAAAAATCTAGGGTTATCTTGTACCATTGTTAAAATAAACTCGCAAAACTGTACTCTTTTTGGCAAATCAGATGTTGAACCAATGATATTAAATAAGGTTGGAAGTTATGTTTTAACAGAATCCTATGCACCGAGTTCCTCGAGATTCCTGATTGTCTTGCCACGTTCCTTAGGGATGTCATTGGATATGCTGCAAAATATCCCAGAATTGCAATCTCGACATTTTCATTATCAACAATGGGCTTCCTCTTATTAATTTTTGCCTTGACGTTTCCAAAATTTTTATAGTTTTCCAACATTTGTTTAACGCTGTTCGGTGACGGTTTCTGTTTATCTGGATATCTATCAGCAAATATCTGGCATGTTCTTGTTAAAACTCTGTTAGATTCCCCATAGATAATAAACAAATTCAAATAATCCTCGTGTGTGTAATAGACAACTTTATACAAAGTCACCCTTATTTTAAGTGTTAAATAAGATAAAATTATAAAAATTGGGGGTTTTCATTCGAAAAAAGTAACTTTTAACGATTTTTTATAGTATATTTATAATATCAGTTTTTGATCCCCTATATTTATTTATTATAAAAATATCAGCACAGGCCACTAAAGTGGATCCTTTTGGACAAGGAAGCCACCCGCAAATAAATAATAGAGACTTCGATAAGCAGATATTTATAGTTATGTCTAGACCTGCAAACGTCATTTTTTACATAAAATTCAAAATATCTCAAAAACAGTTCAACTTAGGTATAGGAATGAAATATACCTAGAATTTTTCGAGGAATCCAAAAATTCAACAATATACAGGGTGTTCTATTTAAAAAAAGAAAGTTGACGTCTACTTCCGGTATAACCGGAAGTGCCGCCATCTTGAAAATATTTAGCGCGAATTGCCCCATCGACTTTAGTTAGTTGCCAAAATTTCAAATTTTTTCAAAGCCTACTTTCTGAGAAATCGATCGCCGCAGTTCGTCGTGGGACACCCTATATATATATATATATATATATATATATATATATATATATATATTAATATGAAGATAAATATAGGTACTAAATAGTTACATAAATAATTAGATAAACATAAATAAAACTTAGCACACATTAAAATTATCGGAAATGATGATTAGACGTAACAAGTATTTTTTAACCCTGCTTCGATAGACTTATATACCGCATTGCTTAAAACAATCATTTACTTCATTATAGTCTTTGGAAGTATTGTATAAAAAGGCTGGTTCTAAATTTGGGTATCGAAAGCTTGTTCTTGTTTCTGCTTATGTTCTCTCGATCAGCATAACGGAACGCAGTCTTATCTAAGAAGTATGATGGAGGTCGGGTTATTAGTTATTAATTAGTTTATGGAATGGTACAGCAATTTTACTCATTCATCTCAATATCACACTTAGTTCTTTCATAACATTTGAAGAAAGCTATCTAATAAAAAGTTTTTCAGCCTAATTTTTTAAATATTTTATTAAACCGCCATTTTGTTTCGCAATCTTGGATTCGTACCAAAATTTTACCATTTGATTCCTACGTAATACTTGATTTTTGTGCAAAGTTTAACGAAAATTAGATCAGTAATTCTTTAGTAATAATTTTGCTCCATTCCATTTGATTTTCATCTACATATTAGGTCATTCCCGTCTGACTCTTAATTTTTGATCAAAATTTGAAGTCAATTGGGTAAGTATTTTTTAGCTATGCTGCGAACAGCCAGACCGACGGACCGACGGAAATCATGTTTTCGGCATCTAGGGGTGATTTGTTCAAGATTACAAAACTTCCCTTTTGCGAGAGAAGTATTAGTATTTTGCCATTAAATTATTAGAATGCTAAAAATTGTTTTACAAATAATCATTAGGTAAACTACTCTGTGTTTTGTTACAATTAAAATTTCTCAAAAATTGGCTAAGAGTGTAGGTCTCGTTTTAAAGGTGTGTAGAAAACTTTCAGCATTTTCTTTCTAGAGATAAGATATGCAATGAATATATTTGTTATAATTTAACGGATATCTATATACACAAAAGTTGCTACATTTATATGGATCTCAGGTCAGCAAGGTATTCTGCATTTTGTAATGGGTCTCTGTAAATTCTTGCTTAGAATATTTCTCTATGCTTCATGACATTTTTACTTATACATTCCCTGTAGCTATTTCATAGCTATAAGATCTGGCTATTTCATAGCTATAAGATTCTAACGTTTTTCCTTTATCCATGAAGTTCTGATAGTTTTGACCCTTGTGTGTTGTGTTTATCTATCACAATAAGTGGACAGGTATTGTGACGAAACGCACCACCTGCTATTTTTTTCTGTATTTGAGCACTCTGCATAAACAAATACTATTTTTTTTGCAATGGCCTCCTTTGCACCAGAAATTTGAATTTTGCAAGGTCTACCAAATAAAATTGGGAGGGCTGCTGTCATGTGCCTCTAGGAGAGACATTTTAAAAACTTATATAATAGGCGAATTTAGAGCATGGCATAATTACTTCAGCCACCTCACTTAAGCTAATAGAGGCAGTCTTAGCATGGTTTCCTATTCAAATACGTTTAAGCTTTGATGGGGTTTGTTGTCTTTTCGATTACCAGATAACAGCGCCATAGACTACGCAGTTCCTATGGGAACAATGTTCAATTACATGACTAACTGGTATTAATTTCCCAGGGTCCTGATGCACTGCTGATATATAAGCTGTATTTCAATTTGTAATGGCCTTTACATGTGGAGATAACATATTTTTTTGTGATAGATGGTCAACACTTGAACTACATCACTTATTATTAATAACGTTAATTTCAAAATACAATAGACTCGCCAATGGCCCTCCTTGTGGCTATTTAGGCTTAAAAAATTTCCGGTATAAAACCAAAAACGTCGTCACAAACTTAAACGCTCACTTTTAGAGGAAATTAGTTTAGAAAATGGGTGAAAGTAGTGAAGTAAAGCCAGAAAAAGTTTTTTCCGTGAACTAGGCGAACCATGCTACGGTAAGCGACTTAAGTATTTTGAATTGCTTAATGGGCCAGAGCGTAATAACGTATTATGAAATTAACTACAAGATGTCCAATAACGGACACAACTGCTACATGTGTGGATTAATAGCCATGATATCTTTACAAAGAGGCAGACGCCGAAAACCGGAAAAAGAAGCGTTGTTTCATCAAAGTAGTTTCTCATATAAAATAAGACTTTAAAGAGTTGAAACTGTAGAGGAAATATCTGTTTACAGCAAGGCTTTTATTAGTATTCATGGGTGACTAAAAAAAAATTAGAGCACTTACAAAAATCTTTAAACTTCACCTTTCACCAAGGATATTAGAGGTAAGCATTGTGCATTTTGCAGTAAGTAATAAGCTATCTAATGCTTTGTATAATAAAATCTTTGATTATATTAAGTGCTTTAAAGTTCCATTACAGCTTTAAAGATTTAAAGAGGCTGTACTTTTTAGAAAGTCTAAATGTCATAAAATATGTTTTTAATGTTAAGTCAATTACATCCTGGTCAAAAAATTTCATATAAAAAATAAAGAAAGATATTTAATACCAAATTTAATATTAGCTTTGGACAAATGCGTCGAGTGCATGTGATACATTTACGGCAGAAACAAAGAAATTAAAGAAACAAGCACATTCCGATGCCAAAATCCGACAGTTGGAATTAGAAAATGATCTTCACGAAAGATAGGTACATTACGAGAAAAAGGGAAACTGAACAAAGGGCGAGAACAAATGGACATTTTGCAAGAATTCATCGCTCGGAATTTCCAGAAAAATGTTTTGTTACCCAATATGTTAATCACTGTTTATTTATTACAGTAGACAGTTATCTTGTGTTCCTTTAATATTCATATTTTATTTTCTGGGATTTAATTTTTTTATACTTACTTTGAACATGTTACTAAAATGGCTCAGACGAAGTATATTCGTTTCTTTTTCACTTTATAATGAACCACCTGGATACCGATATAAAAAAATTGCACATTTTTTTCCGATTCAGCTGAAGAACAGAACAAAAACTATTTTTTAATACAGTACAAAATATTAAACGGCTTGACATCATATAAACCACATTTCCCATATGCAGTAATTCATATGTGATGAGAATATGGGTATAATAAACCTCAAAACTAGAATAAAATGACGAGATAACTGGTACGAAGTACTCCGAAATTAAAAAAAAAACCTCTTTCTATTTACTGTCTTTCAAGTTAAGCAGAATGTAGTGAGAAAATGGAACACATCTTTTACACGCCAGTTGACAACAAAATGTCCGTTTGCTATTTACTTTGTAAGAGAGATTATCTCTCTTAGATATAACGAATTTCTTGCCTATTTCGAAGATACGCTAATCGAACTTTACACTCAATGTGATAAAATTATGTGCTTCGGAGACTTTAATATTAATATGCTTGATCACGATAGTCCCCATGTAATACAATTTGAAAATATTTTAAGCACTTTCAAACTGAGTCAGCTAATTTCTGAGCCGACTAGAATTTCGCGTACCAGCTCCAGCTTGATTGATTTAATATGTTACAATTCGGAAGATGTGCAGGATGTGGGTGTCAGGGACGCGGGTCTCTCAGACCATCTGCTAGTATATATCGTTCTAGACTTTCGTTCACCAGTGCTAAATAATAATACCTTTAAGTACAGGGCTTTGCGACAAATTAATATGACTTATTTTCAGGCCGACTTGGAGGCCACCCCTTGGAATAATATTTATAGCATAGATAATATCGATGAAAAAATTTCGTTTCTCACTGATACTATTTTGGAGCTGTTTGATAGACATGCCCCATTGAGAACTGCTAACCGTTCAAATAAACCCTACTGTCCCTGGATGACTCACAACATTAGGCTTTTAAAAAACCTTAGAAATCAGGCTTTAAATCGATTCAGACGTACCAGACTTACCGAGCATTGGAATTATTATAAGCAGCTCCGAAATTTAGCGACTAATTCCATAAGAACTGAAAAAAAAGTTTATTTAAACAATAAATTTCACAATTGCAGTATCAAAGACAAATGGGCAGAATTAAATATTCTAAACAAATCTCACAAGAACATTCCCGAACAACTTCAAAACATAAATAAAATGAACACATTTTTTACAGAATTAACAAAAAATCGTACTGGTCCCAAACAAGATTTAATCGATTTTTACAATAATAATCTCCTTTCAAACAAGTCATTTAATTTTAATACCATTTCAGAAGAACTGTTAGCCAATATTATTCTCAGTATTAAGTCTAAGTCGTTCGGTGCAGATAACCTAAATATTACTCTAATTTGCTTGTGCTGTCCTGTTGTTATTCCATACATAACACACATTGTCAACTGTTGTATTTTACGACAATATTTTCCAAAAAATTGGATGTTAGCACATGTCATCCCACTAGCTAAAGTAAAAAATCCTACCGACTTTAGTCAACTAAGGTCGATTTCCTTGTTACCTACGCTCTCCAAAATTCTGGAAAAAGTAATGGAATCTCAAATTTCTTCATATGTATCCAGTAATAATATCATCCCCTATAAACAATCTGGGTTCAGAACCGGGTACAGTTGCGCCACTGCCTTATCCGATATTGTAGATGATATTGTCAGAGCACAAAATTTTAACCAGGCAACTGTTCTCATTCTATTAGATTACACAAAAGCTTTCGACTTGATTCATCATAATATATTGCTTTCTATTCTAAAATATATTGGCTTTGGCCAGTCGGCGGTGGCAATGTTGGCGTCTTTCCTCTCGGACAGAAGCCAGAGGGTAATTTTGAATAGCAAACAATCCGATTTACTCAATATCACAGCGGGTGTTCCCCAAGGCAGTGTTCTCGGTCCTCTTCTGTACAGTATTTACACATTTAATTTCATCAAATCACGTCGTCACTGCAAGTACCACCTCTATGCAGACGATACTCAAATTTATCTATCTTTTAACCCCAATCAAGCCGAAATAGCAAACAATCAAATCAACCGTGACTTACACTATCTTTTCAGTAAATCCAATGAACATCTTCTTAAGATTGACCCAAGTAAAACCGCAGCATTATTATTTTGTAACGAGACTGAACGCTTACGTCTTGAATCCACCATTAAAATCGAAATCGGCACCAACCCTGTTGCTTTTAAAAACTCGTCTAAAAGTCTCGGGCTTGTCATAGACAATAAACTAAAATTTAATGATCACGTAACTTCATGCCTTCAAAAAGCATTCTCAATATTAAAACCCTTGTACTCTCAGCGACATATACTTAATCAAAAAACCAAGGCCTTGTTGTCCGACACTCTCATTTTGTCACAATTTAATTTCGCAGACAACGTTTATGGTCCTTTCCTTGATTTACAGGCTAAAAATCGGGTTCAAAAGGTACAAAATTCATGCATACGTTTTATTTATGGTATTAGACGAAGGCAAAGGGTTTCACATAAACTGCCCGAATTGGGCTGGCTTAACATGCAACATCGTCGAATCTTACACTCTATCTGCTTTTTTTACAAAATTTTAAAATTTCACCGTCCTCCATATCTCCTCGATAAACTTCAATACCGTACGGATGTGCATAATTTAAATTTACGCCGACA
Source organism: Kuschelorhynchus macadamiae (assembly GCA_030620095.1). Classification (NCBI taxonomy): domain Eukaryota; kingdom Metazoa; phylum Arthropoda; class Insecta; order Coleoptera; family Curculionidae; genus Kuschelorhynchus; species Kuschelorhynchus macadamiae. The sequence goes on from JAUTXW010001521.1 coordinate 3,003,130, forward strand.
GTATCTGCTATCAGTACCTTTACACAACAAAGAACAGTTTAAAAAAAGTTATTCTTATCAAATTGCTAACTTAATCAACAAATATAAAATAACCAGTACGTCACTGTCAGTTGCATCCTTTAAAAAATCAATGAAAAATAAATTGCTCGGCCAACAACTATAATAACAGCGGACCTCGTTAAACAAAAAAACTAGTATTTATTTTCTCGTACATCCCCTCTCTACTTTGCATATGTCTAAAATAATTCTCTCTCATTTTCTGTCTCGTGCCTCAGTAGCATAGCGCTATTAACTTGGACGCGTACTTTCGTATGTATATATATATATTTTTTGTTTAATCACCCTGTACCACTCTTTTTTAGAAAAACTTCAAACTAACTTTCTTTATGAAAGTTAATAATATTTTTTTATAATTATTTAATAGGCTTCAACAGCCCCTTCGCGTGTGTAGGAAGCTGATAAGTGGCCTTTTATTCCTATTGTGATGATGTCTATGTTTATTTTTTTTTAATTTGTAATTTTCTTTTGGAATAATAAACGTGTTTATTATTATTATTATTATTATCTGCAAGAAGGAAATTTGTATAATTACATTCCGCACCACTTAGAACAACTCCAGGAAAACCCCAAAATGCTTCCAATTGACATATAACGAATTAAGACTTCCTGCTTAAAGTCATTATGGTAAGAATTTTTTCCTTTGATTTGGGTCAGATTCATCCATCTTTTTTTTTGTTTTAGGTTATCTTCCTATCAACAAAGCCTAGTACCTAGATCGCATAAAGCTAAACAAGTTTTATGGAAACCTAGATGCAACATTTTTTTTACTACTATTCGTCACGAACTCAAGACATGCCAAAAGGAAAACAGTAGAAAAATTCGAAAACGAGTAGGAATATAATAGCGAAAAAGAAACTAAACTAATTAAGTTGCTATAAAGTTCACGGACAACCCTTTTTTTATTCCAAATAAGTAGGTAGTATGTTAACACCCTAGACTTAAAAAAAAAAAGAATTATTGAAGACATTGCGTTTGATGAACATAACACATTTCTTGGAAAGAGATTTACTGTACTATACAGGGTGTTTCCTAAACATTGGTAAAAAATTCGTAGGGTGATTCCTGAGGTATTTTTATGAAAAAAAGTTATTTTAAACATTTGTCAAAAATGCTTCCTATGCTGCTACGCCCCTTCAAATGGGGCACCCTGAAGACGGTTTTTCCTCCATATTTCCGAAAACGTTCATACAAAAATTATGAAAGTTGGTACATCATACAATCTTTAAATGCTGAATCAGAATTTGAGCTCAGAGTATCAAAATTTTAATCAGGGGTGTACCATACCGGGGGGGTTGGGGGTAAAAACAACCCCATTTTTTTATGACATGCTTACTTTACATTCTGATATCATGATATGATACCTGGATGTTTTTTACGTAAAAAAGGTACTCTTAGTTCATATCAATAGGGATAGTAGTTTTCGAGAAAATCGTAATTTTCTGCAGTGATGCATCGGCACCCTAAAGACGGGTTTTCCTCAAAATTATTGAAACCGCTCACCGTGAAATATTGAAATTTGGGATACTGCATAAACTTTTGACGCCAAATTAGATTCTGAGCTCTAAAACTTTGATAATTTTATCAGAGACTTATCATATTGAATTGGTTCGGGTTAAAAACAACCCAATTTTTTTATAGTAATTTATTTTTGACATTTTGATTTTAGAATTAGATCTTTGAATATTTTTTACGTAAAAAAGATACTACTTCTGGTTCACATTGATTAGGCTATTAGTTTTTGAGAAAATTGCAATTTATTCCGTCGACGCCGTTATTTACCCCTTTAAGAATACATAGGTAAGAAGTAAGTATTTTGTCGTTTGATATTTTTTTGGAGAGTCCTTAGTGTCGAAAACAGAGGGTGATAGAAATGCTTTTCGAAAAACAAGAATAATACAAACTATTTTATTATCGAAATATTCATTAATTTAATTTTCGTATTATTTCACAAAAATTGTTGAAAATGACCACCATCTGCTAGGATACATGAATCTAGTCTTCGCCTCATTGACTGACGAACTCTTTCAAATATGGCAGGGGTATTCCTTATCGCATTGCAACCTGCAATTATATAATTTCTTAAATCGTCCACATTTTCCACTGGTGTGACATAAACTAATGACTTTAGATGACCCCATAGAAAATAATCTAAAGGGTTTAAGTCCGGAGACTGAGCAGGCCATAAGTGAGGTCCACCCCGACCAATCCAGCGGTCTCCATATGTTGCTGTTAACCACTCACGAGCTGCCATACTAAAATGCGCTGACGCACCATCGTGCATAAACCACATTGCATCTCGCGTTACCAATGGTACATCCACAAGGAAGTTAGATAGGGTTTCTTCCAAGAAGTTTCGATAAACCTCGCCGGTGAGTCTTTCTGGTAGGAATACTGGTCCAATCAGCCAGTCACCAATAATTCCCATTCAAACGTTTAAAGAAAACTGATGCATGATTGTTATGAAAATTCATGATTGCATTTTTTGAGAAATGCGCTTCATCGGTAAAAAGAATCAACGACAGCAGCTGAGGGATTTGAACCAATAGCTGCAAAAGCCGTTGACAAAATTGGATGCGTGGAGGAAAATCAGTAGGGAGAAGTGCCTGAACTCGTTGTATGTGGTATGGATACAACAAATTGTCTTTAAGAATTGTCCACACAGTTTTATTACTGATATTCAACGCACCTGCAATTTTTCTAGTGGAAGTACCTGGATCTTCCTCTATTATATGCAGAACATTTTCTTCGATTTCCACCGTTCTTGCTGTCACGGGTCTTCCCGGTCCTCTATTTTGTTTCAATGTGCCTGTCTCATGAAGTCGTTGATGTATTCTCTGGAACATTCTGCTGTCAGGAGCATTACGGTTAAGTCCATATAAGAAATGCATATCAGTCATTTCAGCGTTCGTATAGCGATTCGTGATGAAAAACTTCACTAGCAAAAAGAATGAAGATTCAGATTTAAACTTTTTTTTTCCGACTGATTTATTATTGACAAATAATGACACTATGTCAAAGTCACTTAACTATGAAATAATGCCCGGTATTCACGTTAAAGGCAATGGTACATAGACCACGTTAAGCAAATAAAACTAATTTCAGATTTTTTGGCACTTAGCCCGTTATTTACTTCAAATCTTCAATTACTTTTCTTCGTTGATCTCTAGAATGAATATCTTTTTAACGCACATTTAGTTTTTCATTTAGATGAGATCTACCCAACACATACTTACTAACTGTAAATTTCTCAGCAGATAAATACAATTTTCTCGAAAACGATTAGCCCAATGAATATCAAGAGTATCTTTTTCACGTAAAAATTCTTCAAGAGTCTAATCATCAAAAAATTGGGTATATTTTTACCCCTAACCACTTAGTATGATACGCCTCCGATAATTTTTTTTTGGGAATTCTCAGCTCAAAATCTAATTTGGCGTCAAAAGTTTATGCAGTATCCCAAATTTCAATATTTCACGGTGAGAGGTTTCAATAATTTTGAGGAAAACCCGTCTTTAGGGTGCCGATGCATCACTGTAGAAAATTGCGATTTTCTCGAAAACTACTATCCCTATTGATATGAACTAAGAGTACCTTTTTTACGTAAAAAACCTCCAAGTATCATATCAGGATATCAGAATGTAAAGTAAGCATGTCATAAAAAATGGGGTTGTTTTTACCCTCAACCACCCCGGTAAGGTACACCCCTGATTAAAATTTTGATACTCTGGACTCAAATTCTGATTCAGCATTCAAAGTTTATACGATGTACCAACTTTCATGATTTTTGTATGAACGGTTTCGGAAATATGGAGGAAAAACCGTCTTCAGGGTGCCCCATTTGAAGGGGCGTAGCTCCCTTAGGAAGCATTTTTGACAAATGTTTGTAATAACTTTTTTTCATAAAAATACCTTAGGAATCACCCTACGAATTTTTTACCAATGTTTAGGAAACACCCTGTATAAGAATAAATGTTAAAAACAGCCGCAATTCAAAATGTTCTTTTTGTGAAAATCTTCGTTTTATTCCAGTACCCATCATTTGTTAAATACCTTTTCAAACCTTTAACTTGTCGGTTTCAGTATAAATTTTGAAAAACTCATCTGTAAATGAAACGATATTAGTTTCTGCAATTTATGACAGAAAAATAACAATATTTTTCGAAATGGCCATTTAAAATCGCAGCAGGTGTTTAAAGCTTCTCTTATTCACTTACAAACTTCCTTTTTCGCCATTACGTATACCCTTATTTATGCATTAAACATGGTATTTAGCATATGTGTTAATAAATTTTAAATCTTTTAACACTCGAAATTAATATAAATCATTTTGTAGACGGCGTCCGTGAATATTCGAGAGGATAGAGAAAAATTACACACCAGTCGTAACAGTCATTTAGTTTAAAATCACATTATTTATAGTCCATTGAAATCGAACAACACTGGAAAATATGCGAGTGGAAAATAGATTAGTAAGACGGACTTGCTACTAAGTTTGCTACTGAAATGAAATACAGATTTTAAATGTAAATGAGTATTTATAAGAATTTGCTCTACACTGAATGAACTAATTTATGACAAAAGCTATAATAGAACCTTCGGTATGTTGGCTTTTCACAAATTACTGAAAATGATACTTTGCAAAACAGGTATTTTGTCTGATATTTTCGAGATGCGACTGAAAATGGTATTAGAATCAACTTATATAAGAAATTAATTGGGTAAATACAAATCATGTGCCCTGTTTGCCCTTAGTAGATATAGCTATTAAGAAATGAGGATTAGATCGTGTCAAATTGGAATTGATATCTGACGTTTCGTCTTTGATTGCACGAGGCATATTCGGGGATCTTTACTCCACGAAATCTGAACACTGAATGAGCTCGGATTTTTTATTGACGAATAGGGAATGCTTTTACGCACGTGGGACTCGTTACTCTGACGTTTTCACCTACCAGAGAAAACAATACCCCAACGGACCCCCAATAGATGGACCATCATTGGACAAGCCAAGGATCCTTCGATGGGGTTGATGCCGTCTTCTCGGGAGAAACTTCTATAAAGGACATATGTCGTGGGGGGTCCTCGCTTGGCAGGATGTTTGTGCCACTTCTCGATACTGCTTGTCCTCTGAAAATAAAAATATTATTAGTAAATTAGTGTCATCTCACCAGGTTGATGTTATTCTCTGCTATCCTCCTTCCGTCTGTCCGGTTTTCCGCTGCCTATGTCCTACTGTCCTGTGGTCCAGTCTGCCGTAGCCAGTGTCCCTCCGTCCAGTACGCCTGTTGGTCTTCATTTGTGTGTCTTCTTCTTGGCCCTCAGCAACACTGCTGTTTCGTGATCCAGCAGTGTTGAGGCTGGGGCGGGGTGTTCTTTTTACTCAGGTTCAACTGCAGCTCACGCCAGAGCCAGTTGAGGTACCTGGGTTCCTCTTCTTTTACCTCAGGTTGAGCTGCAGCTTACTCGGGAGCCAGCCTGGGAATCCTCTTCATGGAGTTCTTCTTGGTGATACTCTAAGGATTTCTGTGAGCAACATCTAGTTTCTGAGGAGCACGGAGACTTAGAAATTTCGATTTGCCCACATCCATCCTTGAGTATGTTAATGCAGGAGCCCATGTCTTGGTCTCCTCTACCTTGTCCAGTTATTACGGATTGGAGCTGGTGGATCGTAGTCTACCAGATCACATAAGTTTTCGTTGGGGTGATTTCTGGCTGCCCTGAATACTTGGGTGGCCTTTTGCAGCATGAAGTCTTCAATTGGTGTCCATTGAAGGTCACGCTGCAGGTCCTCATTCCTGACAGACCATGGGGTATCTGCTGCCATCCTAGTTAGTTTATTTTCAGTCCTCTTTAGCTTCATAAGGTGGGATTTGGAAGCATATTCGACGGCTGTGGAACCAGGTAAGTTGACTCGTTGCTACTGTTTGGACCAGTAGTAGTGTGGTCATCAGTCCCATTTTGCATTTCTGACAGGCAATGGATGTAGTTTATTCATCGCTTGTCTGGTTTTTGTCCTCGCTGCATTAATGTGTTTGTTCCATGTTAGGCTTTTATCCATGGTTATCCCTAGGTACTTGGCCTCGTTGAACCAAGGGATTTCTACATATCCTATTCGGATTCTGGCTCTTGGAGCCAGTCTCCTAGGTTGGGATAGGATTGCTTGGGACTTCTAGGGGTTGATCTTAACTTTCCATTTGACACACCAGTCATGGAGGTTATCGATATCTTCTGGCAGACGTCTACTCAGGATCCGGGTGTTTCTACTTTGGTGTAGGAAGGCCGTGTCATCTGCGTAGAGTGCTGTTATGCCCTCTTCTTTAACATCGTGAGAGAAGATGGAGTATAGTATGGGTCCCAGCACTGACCCTTGTGGTACTCCAGCAAACATTTGTGGACCAGGTCATGGTGCCACATTCTGTCAAAGGTTCTCTCGATGTCCAGGAAAATTGCTCCTGTCGCCTCTGTGTTATTGAACCCTTTGGTGATGTATTTTGTTGCTCTGAGTATCTGTTGCTCAGATAAGTGTCCTGCTCTGAAGCCGAATTGCCCATCTGGGATGGCATCTAGCTCTTGGGATTCATCTTTCAGTCTTCTGGCGGTGGCTCTTTCAGCTACTTTGCTAAACGCAGGAAGTAGGCTGATTGACTTGTAAATTTGTGGTTGTGTCCTATCTTTTCCTGGCTTTTTAATGACGACGACCTCTGCCTTTTTGCATGTGCTGGGGAAATGGCATGTTCTTATGATGGAGTTGATGATGTTGACCACCGCACTGTATTCTTTCTTTGGGAAGTATTTCAGCATGTTGTTGGTGATGCCGTCGGCTCTAAGGGCTTTCTTGATCTTTAGTCTTCTGATCATGTCTCGAACTTCCCCAGGTAATACATGATGTGGATTTTGTTGTGGTAAAATCCAGGCATCTGAGTCTCTAACTGAATCGTTGACGTCGTCAATATGCTCTTCGTCCTCGTCTGGATGTTGGTTTACTTGGCCTTGTTATACAACGGAGTCCGGCTTTGTCCTCATCAGTATAAATTAGGTTATTTACACCTCGAAGAGGAGGAATAGGATGTTTGTCCATTCTAAGAGCATGCTGCATCTACCAGGCTTTTTGGTGATGCGTGTTTAAGGATCTCAGTTTTTTCTGCCATTTGTTGTTTCGGTGCTCTTGTAACCGATCGGTGTCGGTTAAGAGTAATCCTGTCATCTTCCTCGTGGGTTCTGGCGTAGATCCTCCGGAGGCGTCTGTTGGTCCTGATCTCATTTTTGAGATTTTCAGGAAGGTCCTCCGTGTGTCGATGCCTGCTTATTTCTTCCACTACTGTATTTTTATGGAAGGCATTCAGGATGACTGTCTCTAGACGTCTTACGGCCTCATCTAGTCTCTGAGGAGCACGGATCTCAGGGATTTCGATTAGAGATTTCAGACGCCTTCGATAGGCCTTCCAGTCGGTCGTCCTCTTTGTGTTGTGATTCACTGTGTTTAGATTTACTCCTAGTTGAAGGAGTACCGGGTTATAGTCGAATGTTCTCTCATCCAGAGTATTTATGTCAAATTCTTCTCTGATGTTTTTCAGGAGTGTAATGTCCAACACAGTAGGTCTCCCATTTCTACGGGGGAGGTGTGTTGGTTGCTCTGGTCCTATTATGGGGAGTCTGTGATTTTCGCATAGTCTGGGCAACTTACGACCATTTGCGTTTGTATGGGAGCAATGCCATTCTTCTGATTTACAGTTGAAGTCACCAATGATGATTTTTGCTCTTCGTCCTCTTGCTGGATGTTCAATGTCCTCTTCCAGCAGTTCCAGTGATGGAGCTCGGTAAGCAGATGTGATTTGGATTGGACCCCTGCGTGTATTGACCTCTATGGAGATGGCGTCTAGTTTCACATCCTCAATCCCCAGGAAGGAATGTGGTACGCCTTTTCTGACCAGGATAACGACTCCTACCATAGCTTGGCGGCCTAGAGGGTTATATCTGTAGATATGGTATCCTGGGAAGGCCATTCTGGTTTCGGCAGTAAGTTTTGACTTCTGGATTACTACAACATCAGGACGATGTTTTTCCAGGAGTTCTAGGACGTCTGGTTTCCTGGCTCTTAGGCCGCAGGTATTCCAGGAAATGAGCTTTAGCGTTTGATCTTGTTGTACTGGAACCGACGCTAGAACCTTGGTTTCTTTTACATTTATAATATGGCCAGTGGTATTCTGGTATTCAGCCAAAGCAGATTCAACAATTTGTTTATTTTTAATACATCGTTCATGTTCTTTAAATCTAGAATATTGAGGGTTCTGTTTTTCCCACATACACTTCTCCACAGGGGAAAGGAATTTTATATACTTCTCTTTTGAAAAAGTACATCTTTCATGAATCGTAAGCATTGTCTAGTCTTCTTTTGTATATTGAAGGTTGTACGTGTGTTGGACCGCCAAAGAAATCGTCCTATTTTGTCTGTAGTACTATGCATGTAGGGAAGAACGACACTACTTAACGGTGGCTCCTTATCATTTTGCATTAGCGGAGTTGGATCGAACATCGAGTTATATCGGACGCTAGCAGTAGACGTGATAATTTTGCGAATTTTTAGACCACACGACCATCCCAAACTTAGATAAAAGTGTCTGTAGTTCAGGAAAAGTAAAGATTTTTCTAGGTAAAAAAACGGAGCCATGAGTAATCCTACTTCGTCCAAAAATGATTGGCTGTTCATTATTTCTCTCTACGCAGTTCGGGTATTATCGGACACACATTTTTGGGTAGTATCGGATGCTTGTAAAACTAACTTAAGGAACAACTTGTTGCGTACGTTAAAGACTGAGATAGCAAATTAATGACACTGAGTAAGAAAATGTTTTTTCATCTGGTAAGTTGACGTAGCTGAAAGGTTAAAAATTCCACACCATTTTAATAAGTCCGAAAGGCGAGAAGGGAAAGATTTTTATTATGCATTTACGAATCGTCATATCGAGCTATCACTTAGAACTGCCGAGTCTACAAGTCTGCAAAATTGCGTAGGGTTTAATCGACCTCAAGTTGACGGTTTTTTACAAAGTTTAGAAGTTTAATTGATATATATGAAGAGAATATACGAAGAGAAGAGATATACTCTTCGAACCTTCCGAAATGTACAATGCAGGTGAGACAGGGATTTCAACTGTTCATCAAAATGGGGAAAAAACAGTTTTATAAAAAGGCAAGAAGCAAGTTGAATAACTCACATCAGGAGAGAGAGGACGTTCAGTTACGATAATGTTATGTATGAATGCCACGGGAGATCAGTTTATCACGCCACTATTTATTTTACCCCGAAAGAAAATGACTGAGCGATTAAAGATTGGAGAACCTGAAAGGTCAATTCTTTCTGTTCAAGATAATGGCTGGATAAATAAACCCACATTTTTAAAACGGACGCTTACCTTGGTACAATGTACAAACCCTAGTAAAGAGGAACCGGTACTTTTATTACTAGATGGACATTGCAGTTACAAAGAACTTGACGTTATACATTTGCTAGGGAGAATAATGAATAATACTCAGATTTTTACCACACTGTACGCACAAGTTCTAACAACTGGGCGGAACAGTAATGATGCGTTTGAAAAATGCACCAGAATCACTGATTACGAAATTGCCGGACTTGTAAACCTCGCTTACTCAATTTGTCGAATTGATTTAGCAAGGAATGGCTTTCAATGCTCTAAAAAATAAATGACCAACAACTTTGCTGTTCAAAACAATTAGCTGAAATAACAGCTGTGCTTGCCACAGACCAATTTGGTAAACTAATAACTGACCAACAACCTTGCTGATCAAAGCAACTCACTGTAGTGACCGAAACTGATGACGACACCAAAAAAAACAGCCCAGTATGTCGAGGCAAACGGAGGTGGCCAATAAATTTGAAAAAAGATAGCAGCACTAGTTTTAAGAAAGTTTTGGAAGAACTTGTAGCTATTCCCCAAGCAATAGAAAAGAAGTTGAATACAAGAAAAATATTCAATTAAAAATAGTGACATTAGCGGAAAGCAAATGGATAGACAAAAGAAGAAAAGAATACACAAAGACACATTGCAACAGATTTTATTATATACGGGAAAGATTTTGAAGAACTTTATACAAACAAACCTCGGGTTCAGCTATGGGATTGAGAATATTACTTTAACATCCTCTCTACTAAAACCAAAACATTTGTCCAGATTTGTAATTTTGTTGTTTGGATTCATGGACAGGAAAATCCCATAATTCTGGACCACCTTAATTAACAACACAATAATATTAAATTCACAATGAAAATAGAATCCAACGAAACGATTCCCTTTCTAAATATATGCTTATAGAAAAGCGACGCATACAAATAAATACTTACATGCAAATTCCCACCATCATCCAGCACAAACGAAATCTGTTATTAACTCACTAGTCTTTAGAGCCATTTCGATTTCTGATCAAGCTCTAACATCCAAAACAGCGAAACTGACCGAAGCTCTGAGAGGGAATGGCTATTGCAATGAAGATATTACGCGTTCAATTAAGTTTCAGTAATCCAACTCCGCGAAAGAAGAAAGATAAGGAGCCACCCATGGAACTCCAGACAAAATAGGACGGTTACTTAGGCGGTCCAACATAGGTACAATCTTTAATAGACTTGAGATCTCTGAAGGATGTTATACCTTTTCAAGCAGAAGGGTTATATACAATTCCTTGTTCCTGTAGAGAAGTGTATGTGGGAGGAACAGGACGTTCAATGTCCACAAACCGATCTCAACATAGGGTCACGGTTCGACGAGATTCAAGTAGGGTATAAAAACTCGCCTGAATCTGTCTGAGCGCATTCACTGTAGAGTAAAGATCCCTGAAGATGCCTCGTGAATTCAAAAGCAAAACGTGGATATTAATAAAAAATTGACACGGTCAATCCCAAAAACCATGATTTCTTATTTGTCTGAAGCCGTGAAAGCTTCCGTTCCGTATATAGGATAACTACTTCTGAATTTAAAAACTAAAACTGGTAAGCCAATAATAAAAAAAAAACCCTTTGAGCGCAAACAAACTGACTTGTGCCTGATTCAAAAGTACTAATTAAAGAAGATTAAAAAATGTGTGAACAAATTTCTGCTAATCTCATCCCCTTAAAATTGATTAGGATTCGAAACATCTATATATTTTCGCATTTTTTTTGCATGAGGATCCTGAAATAATATTGCCAATCTTAAAAAACTGGTGAACTATCAAACGAAGCTGAGTAGTACACCTTTAAATTATATGTATACTATCAAAAATATAAACATTCATTCGTTTCACAGTAAACAAATTTAAGCGAGATTATTCAAAAGCGCGCATGGAGGTCCTCATCCCTTAGAGTGCCTAAAGACAGGCTGTTTTTTAATCACGTCACGTATATTCTAAAGGAGGCCAAGCCTTGGCTTATTTTAAAGTTCCTATAAATGTGTGTCCTAAGTTAATTTATTTTCGAGACACAGGTATTTATTAAAGAAAATTGGCTTTTCAATAATATTTTTAAAACAGTGACACCGATTTTGATAGAATTTGGCAGTGTAGTATGGAGTTGCATCACCCTGTATATTATAACTATTGAACAATAAAGTGTATTGAACTAACAACATAATGTAGGTCAGCTGTGTCAGCAATTGCTGGCAAAGCAATGAACTTGTCTATTGCATGATTTTGTAATGTATAATATTAATTAGAAAAAAACCAATTGATAGAACGAACAAGTCGTATCATTGACGTAACCTTAAGGGTTGAACCTAAATTACTACATGGCGATCCTGCCAGCCCTCTGGGTTACTATTTTACCACTATAACAACCGACAAGCGATGGGAAAGGCCAATTCTAAAGAAGAAATTGTTATAAACCAGGCGTCGAATGGAGATTCAAGGGGAGAAATAACCAATGAAAATAAGGGTTTTTCTCTTTCCGAGTACCTTTTAATTATATTGATCTCAGCGTTACTGAACTGTTACTGAGAAGTAAACAAAGAAGTTTTGCGCAGATCCACTGAAGGCTTGAACCAAGAGGAAAATGATTAAATTTTAAGGTTCTCTTTTAGGTATACACAAGTTAATGTATGGATATGGAAAATAATGGAAAAAGCAGTAATGGCATATGGAATAATATGGCTAAAGATACGAAGAAACAATAATTATGCATACATAATATAAACTAAATTAACGCTAAGTTCTACATGTAAGTGGTGATATTATTCTGTTATTTTGTAGGATTTTTTTTTATTAGATAAATAGTTAAACTTAGTAATCGTTATCAGGAAGTAAGGACTCGTTATACGCATTTTATTAATAAAAAATGATAATAATAAGTTCTAATATAGTTTCTTATGGGAGATAAGCTTAAAGAAATTCTCAGCTCCTTAACTGTAATTAAGAATAATTTAGTAAAATCAAGTTACGAAAGGCGAAAATTGCCTATAACAGAAAGAAGAATCGATGAAGCTAAAATTATTTATAGCAAGCTAGAAGGGGAAATTTATGTTATAAATAAGAAAATTAACGATTCAGAATTAGATGACAGCGATATTTTAGTTCTTAAGAATATTGTTTCAAAAATAAAGATAGTATATAAGGAAATCTTAGCGTTTAGTCAACAAAAAAGTGTTAATTCCAGTGAAAATATGTCGTCTTTTGATTTAAAAGTAGCATCTAGCCTTTTCCTGTATTAAACGGATCGGAAGAAACTATAAAAAGTTTGATTGAATCAGCGGAATTTTATAATTCTATTCTTAAAGATGACGATAAACCACATTTAATAAAATTTATTTTGAAAACTAGGCTCTCAGGTAACGCGAAATTAAGGCTAAAATCTACTTATGCGTCTCTTGCAACCCTTATAACCGACATAAAAACTTATCTTTTGACCCAAAAATCAAGTACTGCCCTTCAAACAAAATTATTTTCTATCAGACAAAATAATAAATCTATCGAAGAATTTGGCAAAGAGCTTGAGGACATTTTTGTCGAATTAACAATTTCACAAGCAAACGACGACCCTGAAGTCTATGACATTTTAAGGCCTATTAACGAAAAAACAGCAATAAAAAGGTTTGCAAATGGCCTTAAAAATCAAAGACTCAGTACAATTATATCGTCAAGAAATTTCGAGTTTTTAAAAGATGCCATAAGAGAGGCACAAGATGAATCAAATTCTTTTCAACCATCAGATAATCCCCAAATTTTTAATTTAAATCATAGGGGGAGAGCAAATTATAGCAGACATTTTCATAGGAGTTTTAATAATAGGGCACAAACATTTTCAAGACAGCATAATAATAACAGCTTTAATAATAGAATGAATTTTAGTAATCGTAATAATCAGCGTTTTCCAAGATATAATAACAATTTTAACCGAGGTAACAACAATAATTTTCGTGGTCAGCAAGGCCGGTCGTTTACGCGACACGGGTCTAGAGGAATTCGACGGAATAACAACATTAATTTTGCTGAGCAAGTGTTAAATGTAGGTGACGGAGATAACTCGCCGTCAAGCGGGGAAACCTTTTTTCGTCCCTAAAAATGAAAAATGTAGTAAACAAATATTTACATATTCGGACACATGCTCTAATGCGGTATCTTTTTATGTAAATAGTAAAAAAGTGAACTTCACCGTAGATTCCGGAGCTACTTTAAGCGCAATTAAACTGTCAGATTTAGACTCAACCATACCCTTGTTCAAAGAAAAATTAGAAATAAATGGCATAGGAGGTAAATTAATTTCCATAGGTTATAGTTTTTTAAACCTGTATGTAGGAAGTGTACAGTTTAGAGTAAAATGTTATATATTCGAGACATTACCATGTCATACCAGTGGAATAATTGGAGAAGATTTTTTAAGGTCATACAAAGCTAAATTAAATTACGAAAAAAATACTTTAACTCTTTTAAACAATAAAAAAGAAGTAATCTTAAATTTGAATGCTACAGATAATCACATTTTGGTGATTCCTCCCAGGTGTGAAATTATTCAATACAACGGGACTAAAAGATGAGTGTGTGGTTTTACCGAATGAAATATGCCAGGGTGTATTTGTGGCAGGTGTAATAGCACGACCAGAAAAGGGCGAAGTACCGGTTAGAATTTTGAACACGCGTGAAAGTGAGGTTTGTTTAAAAAATTGTTTGCCTAAAGCCGAAAGCTTGAATGACTATGAGTGTTGCCAATTTGGTACTAATAGTAATTCGGTCGAAAGAGTAAAAAAGTTGTTCAGTATGCTAAAATTAAATTATTTAAATCACGAAGAAAGAAGCTCCATAGAAGGGCTTACTGCTAAATTTGCGGATATATTTCATATGCCGGGGGATAAACTATCTGTTACAAATATTTATAAACAATCAATTCAAGTCAAACCAGGTACACAACCGGTATACGTGAAACCTTATAGGCTGGCACAAACCCAAAAAGAGGAAATAAATAGGCAAATTTCGCAAATGTGTGAAGATGACATTATTGAAAGAGCTCAGAGCGAATGGTCCTCTCCAGTGTTGCTAGTACCAAAGAAGAGTGATTCATCGGGACAGAAACGTACAAGACTCGTGTTAGATTACAGATTTTTAAACCGTAATTTAGTTGATATTAAGTTCCAGATAGCACGTGTAGATGATATTTTAGATTCTCTTGCAGGTGCTCTTTATTTCTCTCATTTAGATTTAAGTCAAGGTTACTATCAAGTAGAGTTAGACGAACAAAGTAGGAAGGTAACAGCTTTTATGCCTGACCGAGGTCAATGGCAAATGGAAAGACTGCCAATGGGGTTGAAAATTAGTCCTAGTGCTTTTTCTAGGCTAATGACAGTCGCAATGGTAGGTCTCAACTACGAAAAATGTTTTGTTTACCTAGACGATTTAATTGTTTTTGGGAGAAATTTAGAGGATCATAATAAAAATCTTATGGATGTTTTTTTAAGGTTAAGACAAGTAAATTTAAAATTAAACCCTTTAAAATGCGACTTTTTAAGGAAGGAGATACTTTATCTAGGGCACATTGTCAGCGATAAAGGTATATCACCTGATCCGGACAAAGTAAAAGCCTTGAAAGAATACCCTGTTCCTAAAAACGCTGACGAGGCAAAACGGTTTGTAGCTTTTGCAAACTACTACCGAAAATTCATTCCAAATTTTGCGGAAATATCTGTACCGTTAAACAATTTATGTAGAAAGTATGCAAGATTTGAGTGGACGATTGAATGTAACAAAAGCTTTGAAACCTTAAAAAATGCTCTTATAAATTATCCAATTTTAGATTATCCTGATTTTTCAGAGCAAAATGAGTTTATTCTTCAAACGGACTCGTCCAATTTTGCTATCGAGGCCGTGTTATCAAATAAAAATAATAAACCTGTAGCATATACGAGCAGAACTTTGAATAAAGCGGAAATTAATTATCCCATTATGCATAAAGAATTACTAGCAATCTTTTGGGCAGTGAGGCATTTTAGGCCGTATTTATATGGACGTCGATTTAAAATACGAACAGACCATAAACCACTTTTATACTTATTTAGTTTAGCTGACCCTTCAAGCAGATTAACAAAATTTCGTTTGGGGCTCGAAGAATATGATTTTTATGTAGAATATGTAAAAGGTAGTGAAAATGTCACTGCCGATGCTTTATCGAGAATAAAATTAACTTCAGACGAGTTAAAAAATATAAACAATAACTTAGTGGCCGTTATGACTAGGAATCAGTGCAGGAATGTAAAAGAACAAAAATTAGAGGTAACTAAGAATAATACACATGTTGGGATTGATCAACCGAACATTGTAACAATTCTTAAAAAACCAAAACATTGTACTGAGCTAGTCATAACGACATACTCAAACATAATATCTATGCAAAAAGACGTGACAGAACACGTGGGGAACTTTTATTATGTACCATTACACTCTACTTTATTTTATTGTCAGAATACCGGATCAATGTTGGCGCGAGACGAAATGTTGAGAGATCTGACTGAAATAAGTAATAAAACAAAAGTAGAGGAGTTATATATTTTAAAAGATGAGACTAGTAAGGAATTTATTAAATGCGTAGGTAATGGCATAAAAAATATGTTAAATTGGAGGGGCCCCCGTATACATATTATAAAAGGAGTAAAAAGAATAATGGATGTGGATAAAAGAAAAATTATATTAAATGATTTTCACTTACTCCCCACTAGTGGTCACGCAGGTATAAATAGAATGTTAAATAATATAAAAAAGCATTATTTTTGGTCAGGTTTAGATAAGGACGTAGAGACTTTGTTAAAAAATGTGATAAATGTCAAAAACAGAAGCATTCTAGTCACTATACCCGAGAACCTATGGTAATTACTTCTACTGCTGACTTCTCTTTTCAAAAGGTATATTTAGACATTGTAGGACCTTTGCCCACTGATATAAAGGGTTTTACATATATTTTAACGATTCAGTGCGAAATTTCAAAATTTGTTGAGGCATACCCTTTAAAAAATAAAGATGCTGTATCGGTCGCAAGATCTTTTGTGGAAAACTTTATTTTGAGATATAGGATACCACAGGAGATTGCTTCGGATAGAGGATCGGAATTTATCTCTTCCACAATGAAGGAAGTATGTGTTCTCTTAAAGATAAATCAGATTTACGCCTCTAGCTATAGACACCAGAGCGTCGGCTCCTTAGAAAATTCCCACAAGGTTTTAGGGGCATATCTAAGAATGCAAACCGAAAATCTAAGCGACACTTGGAGTATGTGGATTCTCTATTGGTGTTTTTCGTATAATACAACGGTTCACACTGAAACTAAATACACCCCTTTTGAACTAGTTTTTGGTAGAGAGTGTAACATACCAAGTAATTTAAGTAATCCTGTGGAACCTCTTTATAATTTTGAAAGTTACCCTCTTGAACTAAAGTATCGATTACAACGAGCACACGAAGATGCTAAAACCAATTTATTGAAATCAAAAATTAAAAGAAAACAAACTTTTGATAACAGAGCCAATCCGATTGAATACAAAAAGGGTGATTTGATTTTGGTAAAAAATGAGGTAGGTAATACGTTAATTTATAGTCCTTGTTTCCTAGGTCCATATTTAGTTGTTAAAAATGACACAATGGACACCCCAAATGTTACTATATTAAAAGATAATAAGGAAACTGTAATTCATAAAAATAGAACTAAATTGTATTTTCAGTAAGAAACTAGATAGTAAGCAGTACTAGGGATACTAATTATACTATACTATATTTAAGGTATTATGGCGCCGCTTTTCTATACGTCTATTTCTCTACTCTTTTACTTCCTTGTTTTGCTTTCTTCTGTTAATTGTCTTAATTATCCAATAGACATGTGAAAGAATTTCCATTAAAATAAAATGTAAATTCTTTCAATGTCTCAGGGGAGATGTAGTATGGAGTTGCATCACCCTGTATATTATAACTATTGAACAATAAAGTGTATTGAACTAACAACATAATGTAGGTCAGCTGTGTCAGCAATTGCTGGCAAAGCAATGAACTTGTCTATTGCATGATTTTGTAATGTATAATATTAATTAGAAAAAAACCAATTGATAGAACGAACAAGTCGTATCATTGACGTAACCTTAAGGGTTGAACCTAAATTACTACAGCAGGTTTTAGTAT
The DNA here is from genome assembly GCA_030620095.1 of Kuschelorhynchus macadamiae. NCBI lineage: Eukaryota > Metazoa > Arthropoda > Insecta > Coleoptera > Curculionidae > Kuschelorhynchus > Kuschelorhynchus macadamiae. The sequence goes on from JAUTXW010001521.1 coordinate 3,020,824, forward strand.
TAAGGAACTTATTTAAATAAAATAATATTATAATTATCTATTCCAGTAGCGTCCGGGAGGGTAATAATTAAAACAGTATTGTACGGTACTGGTTATATTTCTTAAAATTAAACATTTAAAATTGGATTTAAAAATAAAGAAACAAAAAAATAAAAACCATTTGACTGCACGTCTGTAAGAAAAACTTGGGTGTCTCCGTTTTTGTAGTCAGAATGTAATAGATATAAAAATTCCAGTTTTTCTTAATTTTAAAATTTTAATTTTAAAATTAAGAAAATGTTTTTCATTTTTATTTCCCTCCTATGATTTTTTTCAGGGTCCCTAGATGCCGAAAAACATGTTTTCTCAATTCCGTTGGTATAATATGATAAAACAAAATGGACTACTGGAATGTTAAAAAAATTATTACTATAAAAACTACTTATTCAATTTATCTCAAATTTTGAACAAAAATCAAGTGTTATATAGGTACGAACTGATAACATTTTGGTATCAATATAGGTAAGATAGCAAAACAAAATGACGACCTAATAAAATATTTAAAAAATCAGCCTAAAAACAATACTCATTAGATTGATTTTAAATTTTGTGCAAGTATAATAAGCAAGTGTGATAAAGAGATAAATTGGTAAAGTTGTTGTACGACTTCAGGATTCCGGAACAAAATGGCCGCCAAATTAAACTTTTAAAAAATTTTCGTAAAAATATTTTATTTATCTTATCTTATAACTGCAAAAACATTAAATGATATAGGGATTAACTAGTACCAATTCCACATGACGTAACAAAATGGCAGTGTGTGTTAAAGTAAAAAACTACTTATTGAATTTGTTTTAAATTATGCCCAAAAAAAGTGGGGCATAGGTAGAAACTGGTATAATATTGGTAGGAACCCAATATGATAGAACAAAATGACACCGAATAAAAATGTGCTAAATGACTATGTACTGAACTAAATCACACTTCACTATTTCCATTGCAAGATATCAAAAAAAGGCAAGTGACATACAAGTTGCAGATTTAAATCGTTAAGCAAATAGATAAAACACATACAAAACCAGTAGCGCATGTTTTTTTTTTAATAAATATCAATTATTCCTTTGGAATAAATAATTGTTTAATTAAATTTTCTTATCTCGTGTCCTAAGTTTTTATCTTTATTTGTGACTTGCTTTCTACCTATTATGTTAGGACTTCTTTGTCAAACAATTTAAGGCAATATATTCTGACATGGACCTCTAAATTTAGATATTTGATTTCTTAAAGTGTTTGCAGTAGTCTCTGGATGTAATCTTTTTTGTCTTCGGTCATGGACTCTTCTGTAGTTTTATTATTTGTGAAAACAAAGTAGACAAAGACATTTTTTTTTCATGTATTCAGGGTGTCCCGAATTGCAGTGTCCAAACTTTAACAGCGCATTCTGCATTCAAAATAGGGCCTAATTTTCTATATAAACAGATATCGGCAAATGCTTCGTTTTCGAAATACAGGGTGTTAAAGTTTTAAGAAAAAAATTTGTTATTTAGTCATAACTTTTTTAGTACTTGAGATATTGTTATTAAATTTGGTAAACAGCATTTGAGTAACAAAAGGCATTTTTTGATTTGAAATATTTTTTAATTCTTTATCAGTGGCGTCCGTACAGAATTTTTTATTGAATATTCTTGAAGAAAAAATGGTACGCTAGTGCTTTTTCTGAAAACAAAAATTATTCCTAAAATCCCCACTCAGTTTGGAGCAAATTTGATCCCTTGGCTTTTTTTCGTGCGATGCAAGGATTTCGAGTTAAAAACTAAAAACTATTTTTATATATGGCGTAGTTAAAATCTCCATTATTGTTAATTATTTCAGTGGCAAAACCTTTAACATCTTGGTTTGTGACAATTGAACAATTGCTAGTTTCGTCTTTAAAGTGTGATATTCGAGTTTTTAGAGTAAATAAATGTCAGGTACATTACAGTTTATACACAAAGGTAATTATCAGTCTAACTAGTGATTTCAAAATGGTGTTATTCAGTAACTTTGAGTATGCTGATATTCATTTCGTTTATGGTTTCTGTAATGGAAATGCAAATGCAGCAGTACGGGAATACCAACGAAGATTACCAAATAGAAGATTACCTTGCAAACAAGTTTTCATTAAAACGCATTTAATGTTTAGGAATTTTGGACTCAAAAAGAATCCGAGAAACCAAGGTAGGAGAAATGAACAATATCGAAACCCATTTCCAAAGCCATTTCAGAGGCAGCCAGTTCAAAACTTACAACCTGGTGATGCCGAAAAACGGGTCAGTTTTTGCGCCAAATAGAGGAAGACGAGGACTTCTCAAAAAAAATTTTATGGACTGATGAAGCCACATTTACCCGAAGAGGCTCAGTAAATTTCCATAATTTACGAATCTGGAGCCATGACAATCCACGTGTTGTACGAACTAGAGCATTTCAGCAAGAATTTTCTGTTAATGTTTGGTGTGGTGTAATAAATAAAATTTTTTGCGGGCCCCATATTCTACCACCACGCCTAGATGGACAGTTATTTAATGATTTACTGCAAAATGAGTTATTTCAATATCTAGAAAATATTCCTCTAAATCTTGGAAACGAATTCTGGATTCAAATGGACGGGGCTCCCGCGCATTTTGAACTTGTAAATCGCGAGTGGTTAAATAATAATTATCCAGAACGGTGGATTGGACGATTAGGAGCTACAGCCTGGCCACCACGTTCCCCTGACCTCACACCTGTCGACTTCTTTGTGTGGTGTTATTTGAAAAATTTAGTTTATTCCAGACCAGTTCATACAAGAGAAGAACTGATTCTAAGGATAGAGCAAGCCTGTGACACTTTGCGAGCCAATACGAATTTTATACGCCATGCCACTGACACAGTTAAGAGCAGAAGCCGAAAATGTGTTGAAGTTAGAGGAGCTCATTTTGAGCAATTATTGTGAATTTTAAGGCCCACATTAATCCTTAATGATATTTAAAGTGCTCTATAAATTTTTTTCACGATCTAAGTTAATAAAAATGTTATGAATTCTAGTTTTTGTAAAATTAATTACGAACTTAGTTAATAAAGAGTAGTTTCTGTAGAATTAAGTATCATCTTCAAAATTGAATTAATTCTAATTATCGTTTTACAAAATGAATCGACGATTTTAAAATTATAAACTCATCTGTCATACTTTAAAGACGAACTTAGCAGTTGTTCAATTATCACAAAAATGCAATCATGGCATACCAAGAGTCGACAATGAAGGAACGATGGTAAGTACCAAGGACATTAGATTTTAATAGGTTGCCTGCTAACTTCTGCGATGTCACCCTGATAACCCTAACATAATGCAAATCTCCATTACAACGGGTCGATGACGTCATCTCTCCTTAGTTGTCAGACAAGCTTTTATTTTAGAAACCCTACATACGTTGTTCAAAAATTATGAACTCACCTGGAATGCATGAAATAAATATCGGAAACCAAATAATTTTAAAAACTTGCTGTTACAATCCTACCTTAAAGGTTTTGCTACTGAAATTAACAATAATCGAAATTTTAACTATGCCATACATAAAAATGGTTTTTAGTTTTTTACTCGAAATCCTTACACCGCACAAAAAAAAGACAAGGGATCAAATTTGCTCCAAACTGAGTGGGGATTTTAGAAATGATTTTTGTTTTCAGAAAAAGCAGTAGAGTACCATTTTTTCTTCAAGAATATTCAATAAAAAATCCCGTACGGACGCCACTGATGAAACATTAAAAAATATTTCAAATCAAAAAATGCCTTTTGTTACTCCAAGGATGTTTACCAAATTTAATAACAATATCTCAAGTAATAAAAAAGTTATGACTAAAAAACAATTTTTTTCTTAAAACTTTAACACCCTGTATTTCGAAAACGAAGCATTTGCCGATATATGTTTATGTAGAAAATTAGGGCTTATTTTGAATGCAGAATGCGCCGTTAAAGTTTGGACACTGCAATTCGGGACACCCTGTATATTCCATTTCCATTCTGTTGAAATTAAAATAATGAGGAATAACTCCTCGATAAATGTTACTTATAACATCTGCCACTTTAAACATTAATAAATCTAGAATTGCTATTTATCAAACGAGGATTTTTTTTCAGACCAGTTTAAAATCTCGGTCTCAGACTTAAGCCGTCGAAACCCACAACATAAATTTTTTTCAGAACTAACACTTAAATCACAAGGTGATTAAATTTAGTGCTCTATAATTATTAAAATTAATTTGAATATATTAATTTAACTACTTTCAAACATAAACTTGATCCTGTTCTAATATGAAGCGACAATAAAAACACGTTTTATATAGGTACCTCTTTTAAATTTTATCCCCAGTAGCTCGAATTTGCGGAAGGGTTAAAAGTGCTTCATCCCTTAATGATCCCTAATAAAAGAGACAAAACAGTGTCTAAATGCTTCACTTTTGTTTTTTTCGAGAGCTATAAACAATAGGTAACACTACACCACCATGAAGTTGGTAATAAAAGATACTTTCTTTAGCCGTGGGAAAAATACTCTGCAATTGTTTTCGTTCTATTGTTTTGATCATTTCGCGGTTTGTATTAAGTGATTTTATTGTTTTTATCCTTACATTGATCCATTGTTTTTATCTTTCATTATGAAAGTACCTGCTAGGCACTTTGGGAGCAAATGCAGTACATTAAACAACAGAAAATAGAGCTTGTGTTTAGCTATTTTTGAATTATTGAAGTTTTTCTTCAATTTAAATGGCAATAACTTTTAATTCAAATACAACAAGGTTTTTTACATTTTATTAAAAGTTTTAACTCATTAAAAGCCAAATTTCCTTAAAAAAAACAAATAAGAGTTAATTACGGTTTTACCGGAAGTGACCCCTACTTTTTTCTTCAAGTAGGACCTTGTATATTTTGTGCTCTATCGTATTCAGCTTAAAATTAGCTTTTCAACGATATATCAAAAGTGGTGGCTGGACAGCCATTTTTAAAAAATTCAACATTACCGTCACATTTTACAACAAACTTTGCAAAGAACGAACATTTACAAATATGAAGTTATTTCTTTAATATCTGCTTTATTTTTGTGAACCAATATTTTTCTTAAAACTATGCAATTTTTACAATATTTTTCTACGTTATGCACCCTTCTTAAAAATACTAACTTTTAAATTATTGTTTGATTACAATTTTTCAATTGTTACTTTTACTTCAGGAGCGTACTAATTAACTTTGTTAGATGCTTTTATTTTCTTAAATTATGGCCCTATAATAAATAAAGTCCCTATGAACTTACCAATACATGCGAACGGCAGTCAGTCATCTTTTCGGAGAGCTGTAGGTTGCAGGTTCTCGGGTACACCTTTCGAAATTAAAATGGGCGCCACCTAATTGACTGTGACTCAATTAGGAAGAAATCTATATTGATATTTAAATGCAGACAAAATAAAGATTTGGAAGGCTTTTCAATAAAACACTATATAAAGTACAGACTGTCAAATTTTAATGATCACCTTGATCTTTTGTTTCTTTTTTTTTTTAAGAGTTGTTTTATAAAATAATTTTTGACATGAAAATTAGCTTACATTCAAAAATTCAATTGACATGAAGATATAAAAAAATAAATCAAGAAAATATAAAATATATAAAATATATCAAATATGTGAAATGTGATAGAACGTTATTACCATTATAACAACCTATGAACATCTGGCGAAATGTCATGACACAAATATGTAAATATGAAAATTAAATTAAATAGCGCACAGGGAATCAAAAATTCATGAATTTTCTTTTACCACACTGCCGAAAGGAAAAAGTTATAAAAGTATGAAGTATTTCGCCAAGGCTGTTTTACAAAAAATAGATTACTTACTTCCTATCTGCTACCTTATATAAAATTTGTAAATATAAAAACTAAGAATTAATTCCTCGTACTCTTACAGGAAGGAACTCCAAAACCATTGTAGAACTCTTGGTTTATGTACCCCAAAAATTATACCATAAACTTGTAACCATATCCCAAAACCATAGCTTCAATTCTTAACCTGAAACCCTATAAACGATTGTTTGTCTTAAAATAAAATCGACACGGAATGTGCAAAAACAAGTTATTTACAACAAAACTATTCAAAGACATTGCTTTACCTCTAGTCATCTAGAGGGCTCCTTCGACGTCAACGGTCACCAACAAAGAGAATTTCCAGACATCTAGAAAGGCTTCTCGAGGACCGACAGCCAAAACAAAATTCAGGACGCCATTCTGTTTATAAAAGATAATTGCGAATTAGCTCACAGCAGGAAACTAATTTGAAAATCGACTTACCACGTGGTTGATCAAATGTGGAACCAAACAAAACGGGATCAAAATTTAGGGCCAGATGATGTCCATAAAAAGCCTTAGGCATTCAACAGCATTGCACTTTAAAAGAAATTACTCATGACATACTTTCAGTACTTTAAAAAATTGGTCCATGAAGGCACTTTTATAAAGCCGGACACATGTTGCACCTCTAAAGAGAGCCAATAGAAAGGGGCGAGAAAATCAGCTCTAGAAAATTGGAAGAAGTTTGACATTCCCCTCCATCATTCTTCCTCACTTCAGACCTCTGCCAACCTAATGCCATAAAATAAAATAATAATTACAGTGGAGTTCACTGCTGGCGCCATTAGTATAAGGGAGTAACAACCCGATAATATTCGGTGTCCCCCGAATAGAGCTAGCGAACTGCCCCTGAGCAGAACCAAAATCGTAACTAAAATACAAAAACCAATGAAACCATAGTGACAGAAGAAAAAGGCAGGCAAATTACGAATATTTGTAAACAAAACAAAATTCTTGTTTTAATTTAGAGAAGTTGAAAATACTTTACAAAATGTAATCCAATGAATTATTGATAAAACATATTGAGGTATGTAAGATTATTACATAAAAGTCTTGATATTTTGAAGGTTATATTTAACTGCAAAATTATAATGTTTAATTTCGTTTCAGATTACTAATGGGCTTAAAATAACGAAAAACCATTAGCAAAATGTTCATTAAGCATTCTATACAAAGCAAACATAAAGACAAGCAGCTTGGTGGATAAATGAAAACGAAAAGTTATGTAAAGTGAAACTTTCTAATAGTTCAAATGTTGTCAAAGTGTTAAATTGATATTTTACAAGAAAAATTTACTTTCTTTTATGAATTGTATGATATGTAAATTTGAAAAAATCCAACTTGTAGAGTTATTCGACAGGATGGTGATAGAACACTGTGTGAAAATCAGTAACTATATAACTAGCCAAATTTTGTAATTGTCTTAGTGTTACTATAAACTAAATAATTATACATAAATTTGAAAATGTTATAAAATTAGGGTTAACCTCCTGAAGTATGTAACAAATATATTACTTTTAAATGTGTTCAGATTATTTGTTGCATATAGATTGACAAAAATCTTTTTTGGCTTTTTCGCAACTGAATAAAAATATTTTTTTTTCAGATGCGAAAAAGCCAAAAAAGATTTTTGTCTAAATATATTACTAAAAAACTACGTTCCAATTTACCTCAAACTTTACACAAAAGTTAGGTAGCAATTAACTAGTTTAGTAATTTTGGAATGAGTCCAAATATTTTTAAAAACTCCTGAAAAATAATTTATTAGGTTCATTTCAAATTTTGTGCAAGCATTAATTGTGGTATATGAACTGGTAAAAATTGTGATACGAATTGAAGATGGCAGAACAAAATGGTGGCCAGATGAAATGTGTGTAATCGTGAAAAAATGGTAGGTTTTACATATATTTACGTTTTAGCATCCTTGGATGCCAAAAATATGTTTTCCAATTTCATTTGTCTGTCTGTCTGTCTGTCAGTTCGCGAATTACTTTTGTTTGCTGGTCTAAAAAAATCAGTGTGAAATAATTCAATTTATTTTAAATCATGCTCAAAAAATAAATGTGGCATATGTAGAAACTGAAAAAATATTGGTACGATATCGATATGTTGGAACAAAATGGCGCGCTATAAAAATGTTTGAAATGACGAGGGGTGATACTTTATTATTCCTAATAAAAGGAAATATTCATAACAAGTGAAGTTACGGGTAAAGTCAATTTAAGCAGCCATGTATGTAAAAGCATATTTTCCTGAGAACAAAATATTTTCAAAAAAGAATGGAATTATCCTAAATACTTTCACCTACCTAGGTGGTCGAAGTCATCTTATTTTAATTTAGGAATCAGTGTTAGCTTTTATGGATTATGTTTCAGTTTGCACAGAATAGATGGGTAACATATTTAAATCTAGCATTACCGTGTTGTTGGTCAAATCGCACTTCCATTGAATTTAGCTAAGCAAATTTAGGCATTATCCTCTAGTTTTGGCCTACGGGTTCTCGGTTTATATTATGTTCCCCTTGTTAAACATTTTGTTGACCACAGACTTTAAAACTACGATTAATTTTAAATATATGCTTCTAAATTATACACACACACACACAGACACACACACACACACAAATATACACAGAAAAGATGTTTATTCTTTCGGTGATGTAAAGCTAGCCCTTAAAGTCAGTGCTATTTAGGACTTCGATTAGCTCCGTCTGAGCTTTTTTATTTTTGTAAATATTCTCTTAGCTTTGTTTTACCGTCGGCCTCGAAAGTTTTTCTAATCAACCCGATTTAGATGCAATTCGTTTATACTTCAAATAGTTTCGTTGTTTAATTATGGAAACATTTGCTTATTCTGATTTAAGGTCAGCTTCCAAAATTTTCTTGTTCGGCCCAAACTTGACACGCGTCGTTCGCAAATGCTTTTTAGTACTTCGATTAGGTTTGTTTCTTTTACGTTGCAATAGGCAGGGCTAAATGGTAATGGATACACTCCTTGGTGGGTAAGGAATTGCTGGTAAATTAAGACTGCACGCATCAGCGTACACGAGCGCACGAAGTTCTATGGCAATAGCATGGAGTTTAGTGGTAGGTTACATGTATTCATAATAGATGAACGAACATTTCAACATTCAATGATTGATCTTTACTTTTTCGCATTATTTTATTTTGCGTCAATCAGAAGAACATTAGGGGTTGACCTTAAAACAAGATGTGCAAGCATATGCTCTCAAAATAAGGAAGCACCAATAAAACTAATAGAAACACTGAAATGCACTCTCAAAACACTAATGAACTACACCTAGTTTGGGCCGATCAGAAAAAAATTAGAGGGCTGAACCTAAAATAAAATGAGCGAATATCCAATAATAAATTTTTGATAGATGTCCTTGAAATAAAAAAAAATATGTGAAACTAAAAAGCCACAACGAATCCAACAAAGAACTAACGGATGAGGACAAATTTGAAAGAATAAAAAATACGTTGGGCGTTACTTTACGAACCTTGTACTTTCACTCTTCAACAATAACTATTTTACTTGAATATTACACAAATATCGTAACTGGTACTTTCCAATAATACCATGCAATAGTTGCTACTTATTTCCACACATTTATTTTTTATTGGTTCAGTCAAAAGGCCTGCTAGATGACCCAACTTAATGTGTTTGGTAGACATTTCTAAAAAAGCAAAGTCTACACCAGTACACCTTCCAAAGTAAACCTTAAATAGTTGTTCCAAATCTTTACAGTCTTCTTAACGATTTATTAAGTAACTGAACTTACTCAGGAAAAAATGTTTCAGTCGATGTTAACATTATACATGTTGTTATGTAAAGATATGTAATATACGTCCTAATTTGTCTTCTCTTTATATGCATTTTCTTATATATTCCCTTTTCTAAATATTTTTTGAGGTTTCTGGATTTAATTGCCACATTATGCACAAAACTCATATTATAAATAGAATAATTAACTATTTTATTTTTATTTTATTTTAGACAAACGGCCATCCAACAGACAGTCGCAGCTGGCCTATTACTGGATGACACAAATTAGATTTACAATATTAATATCGGTAAAATGAGTTACACTAAAACACTATACAAAGAAAATTACAATTAAGCACGAAAGTAATGTTCAACAACAGTTTTTCCTAACCAATCTCTTAAAAAGTCTCAAGTTATTAGCACATATATCAAGATTATCGTCTAACTGAGAAACATAATTATAAGTTCGTGTACATCTAATCAGAGCAGAATTTGAAAAATAGTTAGAATGAAACATTTTAATATCAAAGAGTAGCCTATTCCGAAGTACATAAGAATTTGCATTAAAGAAAATATAGCTTATACAATATTGAGAATCAACAAGATTATTAATGACTTTATATAAAACCAAAACATCAAAATATTTCCTTCGAGATTCTAGGGTTTGCGGCTTGTAAAATAATAAATTATCTACGTAAGGTGAAAAGTATCTCTGTCTGTTAAAACGAAAATTTAAAGCATTGATAAATTTTTTCTGTACACATTCAATCCTATTTATATATTTGTGGTATAATGGATTCCAAACTGTAGATGAGTACTCCAAAATAGGTCTGACTATGGCATTATACAAATTAATCAAAGACCGAATGTTATTGAAACCCTTAGTCATCCTCAATATGAAACTTAAATTTCTTTGTGTCCGTTGAACAATAGTTTCTATGAGTCTCAAACAACAATTTGGAGTCCAAAATTACTCCCAAGTCTTTCACCGTATCAACAAATTTTAATTTGACATTATTCAAAAAAATATCCAAAGTGAAATCTAATTGAGCAATTTTTTTAGAAAACAAAATAGCATAACATTTATCCACAGTGACATGCAGCCTATTCAAAGTACAAACATCCCAGAAATTAGTTATATCCCTCTGCAGTTGAAGAATATCATTTTGACTTTTAATAGTTGTAAATATTTTAAGATCGTCCGCATATAGATAATAACCAGAGTTAGTAAAACATTCCCCAATATCGTTCGAAAATATACTAAAAAGAATGGGACCCAAATGTGACGGTTGAGGCACCCCCTTATACATATATGCACTCAGATTGTGCATTGTTAAGAGCTACGAATTGGCTTCTACCCTCTAAATAACTTGGAAGGAGCTGAAGAAGGGCCCCTTGCACACCGAAATTGCCAAGCTTTCTTATCAATGTCGGGTGATGAGCTTTGTCAAATGCCTTGGAGAAATCGGTGTACACGGCGTAGGTATCCCAACCCTTCTCCATACTTTCGCAAACACTTTGAGTGAACGGTACCAAGTTTGTTAGAACTGAACGTTTTTTATAGAAACCATGCTGGTTGCAGTCCAAGACACACTTAACCTCAAAAAAGGTTGTTTTAAAATTACTGACTAAAACTTTTGAAAAATGATTCAGTAGTGATATGGGGCGATAATTAGCGATGTTCATTCTCTCCCCAGATTTAAGATTTAAAGATATTTGGGGAATACCCCATATGAGATACATTTATTAAATATGACGTGAAAGTATGCTGAGAAGCCTTAGAGTTTACAAGGGAAAGTGTATGAGCGGGCTCAAATACATCTCCAAAATATTTCGAAAAAAGTTCACAAATATCCTTATTATTAGTCGCATTCAAGTCATTTAGATACATTTTAGTGGGTAGAAATTTATTATTTTTTCTGTTATTTACGAAAAACCAGAAGGATTTTGTGTTTTTGTTAATATTATCCTCGGTCGTTGTTATGTAATTTTTATAGTCATTTTTTATACTAGTCCTTACCCTTTTTCCTAAATCTGAAAAATAACTGTAATTATTGCGGCCGTGGGTCTGGAAAACCAGAGAGGGTGTTTGGATTTTGAGATTTTAACCTTTAATATATATTTATCTATTAGGTTGTTTAAAATGTTGTAGAAAGTGGTTAAATCATCATTGGGATCTTTAGATTTGAAAATATCAACCCAATTTTATTGGTTGATTTTGTTATTTAAGCTAGAAAAATCTGCATCACAAAACCTGATTTTGGTATACGAATTACAGTGCAAATTCTTAACACAGTCTAACTTAATTAGAATATCCAAACACGGATGGTGACCATCCTCAACTACCAGAAGAGTACAACACTTCTCAACATTCATAAACAAAGAGTTTGATATAACAAGGTCCAAAATTTTATTATTGTGATTTAAAACATGGTTGTATTGTTTTAGATTATTTAGGAAAAATATATCACAAAAGTATTGACTACAAACATCTGTCGCGTCACGGGGACGCAAATCATTATTGTCAGTGTATTTTAACCAGTTTAGATTTGGTAAATTAAGATCACCTATCACAAGAAAATGGTTATCTGGATTTTTAGACTATATATCCTCCAGTTTAGATAAGAAAGCTATATAATTATTCAGAGTGGCATGAGGAGGAATGTAAACGGTACAGATATATAATTTCTTAACTCCCCTCAGCGCGGCAGATGCCCATAAATCCTCAACTATGCTATTCACATTGCACCACTTCGAAATAGGCTCAGCCAAAAAGTTTATGTGGATCGCGGTCAACATACCATCGCCATCACTTTTACCACTTATCACATAGTCCCTGTCAAGTTGAAAGACGTTATGTTATGTGTGGGGAAATAATTCCGATCAAGAACTGTAACATTGTAACTCTTCAACAAAGTTTGGGTAATACAGATACAGTCGCAGTCAACTGAGCTCACAGATTGAAAAAAATCTACACATTTAGTCCTGAGACCTCTTGTATTCTGAAGGTAAACATGGAAGTTATCTATTGAAGCCATATCTAGTCCATATTACCGCATTAATTGCAAATAATTGTGAGAAAAAACTAGGAATGATGTCTGGCGAGTATACTCTCGTTGTTAATGTACACTGCACGGGAGGTTTCATCCTTTTTGACGAATATTTTCATATTTTTAATCCAGCAAATGGTAATTTGATTTTTGGCAAAACTCCCTGGATTTCTTGTGTAATAGTTTATAGAAAGGTGACAAATGTTCATTTACAAAAAATTTTGTGTTCTTAGTGAAACCTAGATCTTTAGCATTCAAACCAAGATTTCTACGTTTTCTGACGGCGCCCAGAAAATCGTTTCTTGTGCTGAGCGACGAAAAAGTAACAATAATATTGTTCGGGTTATTATTCGCGGAATCGGCCGAAAAACGTGCCACACGATAACCTGTGACGATGTCCTGATTGGCCAGGGATCGCCAATTGTCTCTCCAATTTTCTTGATCAAAGAAAATACATTTTCGGTACTTTTTGCGGGTATTCCGCATATTTTCAAGTTATGCTTGCGGCCCTGCTGATGAAGTAGCTTAATATCACCCCTAAGACGCGTACACTCCCTCTTAACAGTCGATGACTCTTGCTGTACTTCATAGACAGTTTTAACCATTTTATTGAAAGACTCCATCCGTTTATTGAAGTCGTCAATTTTGTCTCCGTAAAATTTAATGGAAGCTGCAAAATCAGATTGTTTATTTTTCATTTCAGACATATCAGTCATTATGGCACTAACCTTAGTGACCAGCTCCTGTAAAAGTGTAGTGGACTCGTCTCTCGGAATATTATCCTTACAATGGATGCAGCGCCAGGCAATACCCGAGTCACCGGACAGCTCAGCTATCGCGGCCGGCAGCCTCACGCACTTCAGGTGGAACTCCTTTCCGCACGAACCCTGACATTGAATGCCCGGGCTGGTACGGCTGATAACAGATGTGCAGGTCGCGCAGGCACCCGACATGACGCCGAGTAAAAAAAAGTTGTTTACGATAAACCTGATATTTATATTTAATCTTAACACAAAGCACTTTCGAAATTTCTAAATTTGTCGGTTAATTAACTATACTTTCAGTATTATTGCTGCAGTTAAAAAAAAAACTTTTTCAGCAACGCATTTTTAAAAGGTCTTCAAGTATAGTTAAAAAATTATTAAATCTAAAGCTCCAATTACCTTTGCCTGGCAAATCCTAATAAAATCGAAAAATCACCCCAAAAAATTCTTTTCCACTATCACTCTTAACAATCTTTCGGTGTCGTTAAAATTTTTCTACAATAAATGTGACTTTTAACGTAGATATTTGCAGATAACAGCTTATTGTTCGCTTCACTTGATGTGAATGGCGACCGCATTATTTGTCGCAAATTTTAAATACAGATCGCATAGAATAGAACATAAAAGATTTCATAAGGCACTTAAGGGCTACTTCACCTTAGGTGGTTTGGCTATTCTTTACTTCTCTGGGGAGTTTTCGCTTTTACTAAATACACCGGTCCACAATTAATCTAGGCATTCGGTATTTTATCGAAATTTCTTTAGTTTGCTTTGATTTAAATACAATTGGCTTTACTAGATAGGAAATTTTCTTAGTGTTAAAAATCTTTATGCTTTTAGTTTACTACTCCTGTATAAAAAGCGATTACTAAAGGACTAAAGGAACTAAAAATCTTATAAAATATGTTTTCACTATATTACAATTAACTTTTTCAGATTGTATCTGAAGATATTTTTGTATTATTTAAAATTTCAGCTCTGTACATGGACGAAGACGTATTTTCATTTTTCTAAACGTGCATCCAGACAGCTGCAATGTTTGCAAACACCTATCACAAATACATACAGAACTATATTAAAATTAATGAAACCATATTGCAATTAATAAGTTTATGTGAGAGTAAACCAGAGTTATATTAACCGTTTATTTTTCTTTTTCTTAAATGTATCACACAGGCAGCACATATCGCGTATAGTAACCCGAGTCAGAATATATGCAATTTACACCTTTATTTATTACTATTATTTTGGAAATGTATTATTAGAACTGTAGGGGACTTCGAACTAAAAAAACGGACATCATAACATATTAAACTCTGAATACAACATAGTTTGTTTGACAGAGACATGGCTTAACCGTAGTGTGTACAATAGTCAATTGTTCGATCACCGGTATCAAATATTCAGAAGAGACACAGATGACAGTGCTTCAGAAAAAATTGAAGGTGGAGGTGTCCTCATTGCAGGAATGAAGAACCTTCGAATAGTTCACCGTCACGACCTGCAGCCACAAGGTGAGGTTCTCTGGATATCTGTCGAAGCTGAAAATGGTGAAAGGATTTATATTTGCTGCTTATATTTACCAGCAGGTGACTATGTTCCCTATTATTATTTTTTGTCTAAATTGCGCGAAAACCAAGACATATTTGCTAAAAATAAAGTACTTATTTTGGGCGATTTTAATTTTCCGTCCATTGATTGGGTTCCATTTCGGTGCGAGCCTCGTTGTTATGAGCCGAATAATGTAAACAATAGCTGCATGGAATTAATAGATATGTGCTCGTTCCTGGAGCTTATTCAGTATAATGGTATACGTAATTTAAATCGCAGAACTCTTTTATTTTGCAATAAAATGAATATTGATTCCATTGATCGTTGTGACTTCCCAATCATTAAGGAAAACACTCATCATCCTGCATTGATTATTCTTGTTAAAAACATTAAATTTAGGAATCTAAAAACAAAAACTTTAACTAATTTAAATTTTAACCGAGGTAACTATGACACAATATGTAATAAATTAGCTACAGTATCTTGGACAGAACATTTTGCTCATTGCAATGTGGATCAGTCAGTGGATTTATTTTATAATATTATAAATAACGTTATTCGTGAGAATGTCTCCTCATATAGGGTCAGGGGTGGTTACCCGACTTATTTTAAATTTGACACAATAAATACCATAAAAAATAAGGTTAAAGCGCACAAACTGTATAAAATTTATAAAACTGATGTTAATTATCGGACATTTTCACTACTAAGGAGTAATTCCAAGCGACTGATCCGTAGGGATTATTTAAATTATCTTAATATTATGGAAGCTGAAGTTAACGTGAATTCAAACAAGTTTTGGAAATTTATAAAGCATAGGCGGAAAGGCGACTTATCGTTTCCTAACTCTGTACATTATTTAGACCGTTCAGCGACTCACGGTAAACAAATATGTGAGTTATTCTCAGAATATTTTAAGCTAGTATATATGGATCATACACCAGCCGACCGTCCTGCTCCGTCTGAGAATATTGACGAACCTCCAGACGCAGGTCTTACTTACAGGACGATATGGTCTTACCTTACTGGTAGGGAACAGTTGGTTCTGATTGAGGGTTTTCAGTCTGAGCCGTTTGTAGTGTCTTCTGGAGTACCGCAGGGTAGTCACCTTGGACCGTTATTCTTTATAATTTATATTAATGATATTGGACAGTGTTTTAATAATTCGAACTTCTTGCTTTATGCAGACGTCCTAAAATTATTTAGAGTTATTACTAATCAGGGTGGTTGCGGTGGTCTTCAGGATGATCTTCATTGTCTGGTGAGATATTGTGAATCTCGCAGTCTATTTTTAAACTTGGATAAATGTGTGTCAATTACGTTCTCTAGAAATAAAAATGTACATAGTTTCACTTATTCAATTAATAATGTGAATGTAAAATCTGTCCCTGAAATTCGTGATTTAGGTGTAGTTATGGACGCTAAAATGTTGTTTCGCTCTCATGTAGAATATATTGTTAATAAGTGTAATAGACTAATGGGATTTGTTTTACGAAATAGTTATAATTTTAGGAATCCTAAAACAATTATTGGCCTCTACTATGCCTAAACTTCGCTTCGGTCGTTTCGAATCCTCAATACGCCATCTATCAGCAAAGACTAAAAAGTATTCAAAATAGATTCTTAAGATTTCTTTCACGTAAAACTGATGTGGCTATAATACAAAGTAACTATGAGCCTATCCGTCAAAAATTTTCAATAATTTCTTTGTGTGGATGAAGAACTGTCTCTGACCTATTAATGGTCTTTAAACTCATAAACGGTATAGTCGACGCCAATGAATTGAAATTAAAATTAAATTTTGCATTACCGATTAGAGATTTAAGGCAACAGATATCTTTGAAATTCCTTTTAGAAATACAAGGTCCGGACAGAACTCTCCCATTTGCAGGATGAGCCGTACATTTAATAGATACTGTCAAGGTATGGAAATGTTCGATTTGTCTATGATTAAGTTTAAAAAACATGTTAAAACTCTAGTGTAATAAGTACTGATCATTTTATATTAGAATTGTTATTTTTATCACGCTGAAATCTACCCACTAGCAATTAATTGTATGATGTGGATGCTTTGTGGACTTTTTTGTCTATTGTATCCCTATTTTTCAATAAATAAAATAAATAAATTACGTTCGCAGTGATCTGGAGCACCTTAACATAAGTAATGTTCCGTTTAAAATGTACTATTTTTTTAAATAATTTCTTTATGTGATTGTCATGTCACAAAATAATTTATTTTTCTGTAGGCTTTAGACTATAAGGTACATACCCATTTTTTATTCCTAATACTGGCGATTGCCTTATTGAAAAAATCGAATGACTACCAAAGTATTGCCTTCAAAATATCTTCGTTACTGTAAAATATTGGTTAATGAAATATGTAGCTCTGTTATAATTAAAGACCGATTATATCTCGAATAGACAGTCCATCAGATACAAATAAATTAACCACATTAATTGCTCGTGTCGCAATTTAATTAGGACGCGCGCGACAATATATGGTTTAGTGTTGTCAGAAATGTCTACATGTTTAGAAATACAGTACACAAATTATGCTTTTCCATAAACAGATTTAACCAGATGATCGATATAAAAGCATATTTGGTCTAAGGTAGGACGTAGCAGACTGGCAACTGGCCGTTGTTCAAGGCTAACAGCGTCAGCTCAGAGCCTTATGCTACGCGGAAATTTCTCCATGGATTGTCTTTTCAAAGTATTGTTTATCTTTGGTTATATTGATATGACCTAAAATTAATGAAACTGGAACTGACCTCAATTACCCTATTTTAAATAGCAACCACATTATTTTCTTCGGCATTAATTTCTTTTTCCTGCGACTGCTATGATAACGTCCAGAAAATACATAACCAAGGTCTGAAAACGAGTAATTTCGCATGTCATGGGAAATCATTTCCCACGGCTCACACCGATTCGACATTGATCAGCTCCAGTGTCAAAATATAGCTTTCACACTCATGTGACTGTCACATTTCTGTGAAAAAAGCTGTTTTCAGAACTTTTTATACAATATACTATTTTTAATGAGCAGGCTATGGAGGCAAAATTAAATTTAAAAAAAGAAAATTAGGCGTAGATAAGTTTTCTAAAATAAATTATAAACACTTTGGAGTCTTAAACACTCACTAGGTTGCAAAAATGAATTACACACTTTTTGACTCTTTTTATTCCGAAGATTACTACTTTACAAATGTGTTGAAGAAGAAAGGTAGAAGCAGCAAAGAGCTATACCTCTCTGAGTTTTGGAGCCTACTATGCTTTTTATTTACTTTTAAAAAGCTTATAATAAATCTGATAATAAAATCAAAATTCTACGACAGTAGCAACGTATTTAGTTATTTATTAGTTTAACCCATTTTACGTTTTTTGTTTTCATTATGTTGCCACTGCCTAGTGCGTACTAAATATTAACTTGGGACCGTCACTGGAAGGAGAATTTATTGCAGAAATCTTAAAAGAAAAATTTGAGGATCCATTTAAAATACGCAAATCAATGAATATTGCACTTTGAGAATATTAACTTTGACGTAATCATTGGTTTAAAGTTTTCTTTGCTTACATCTTAGCCACTTTCTTGATAAAGAGAACATTTTATTATGAGAAATGTTTCGGATACAGGCTGGTTTATCGGATTTTTTTAAATTAATTTTTCTTCATACACATTTTCCGTTTTTGCTACATTTTTAAATTGTGTTTGTCAAGCCGATTGTCACCGTTTGTATTCCTTAAATAGTTGAATATTGCTCATGCGTGCATAAGAATTTATGAAAAATACATCAGGTTTATTAATTATTTAGAATAAAACAAATATACACTTTCCCTCTCCACAACTTTTCAATTCAAACTTCAGTTCTAACACACGTATATACATACATACAAATATTTATCCACTTACCATATCTACTTAATGGAAATCACTTCCTCGATACTCTAGCAAACTATTTTTAATTTTTTTTGTTTTAATATTTTTATTATTTTTTATTTTTGTATGTTTGTTTACAGTATCTAAAAAAATCAGTGTTTATTTTCTGCCATACAATGAAGCTCTTTATTCTAAGAAATAAAATACAGGATTGGCAAAATTTTATCAGTTTTTCTCTGTTTTACATTTGATTTTTGTGCAACATTTCAAATTAATTGGATAAGTAGTTTTTTGATATTGATATTTTATGTATTTAATTAGGCCTTCATTTGGTTCACTATAAAGGCTCCTCACCATAATTTATTCAGTGTTGCACTAAACTTGAGTGTTGAACAAAATTTGAGGTAATTGGATTTGGTAGTTTTTGAGCTATGCTGCGAATGGACAGGGCCTCAGGCCTCAAAACTAAAATGTTACAGAAATGCGGTAGAAGTAACCCAAAAAATTAGTAACAACAGAGCTTAAAGGGTTTTAAATTATTTAAAGAATAAAAACTATGAAAACAGAAATTTATATAAATTACAAAAATTGTACTAAAGTCTGAAAACTTATATTAAAAAAAACATTGTTCCAATTAGAATACAATGTTTTAATAGCTTAACGGAAGGTGTCAAAACTGTGATAAATAACGAAGAATGATATCAGAAAGTGAAGTGTTTATTAGGATGAGGTAACAGAGATATATTTCCAAGTAGCACTTTAAGTCATGAATAAGTCATCAAAAGTATTTTCATTGAAGTAACCGGAACTTTGTGTCGCCACGTTCTGTTTAAGCCGAAATCACGTAGTCATTATCAAAATGGGGAACAATTTTAGGGTAACTATTTCGTGAATAACATGTAATTGTGACTTTGACTATTACGTACATAGTACGGAATTGTGTAGTTCCGTCTAAGTAGCCGAATAGTAATGATTTACCCTATTCGTCACTTCCATATTTCTGTCTTTATTTAATCCGTTTTAAAAATATATATGGTTCGTTTTAATACAAGCAAAACAGTTATGGCCACTACAAACACTCAAATTGGGAATATGGTGTAGAGCGTACAGAATACGTTATTGGTATTTGAGGTAGGATACATGCGTTTCACTTAGTTTTCTGGCTCTGCTAAAGACCTAAAATTAAAACGCAGGCAATTTCTCTGGTGAATATGCTGATGATAATCGTAAAAAAATTACGCGCCTTTAAAATTTGTTAATTTTCAATACTTTTTGGTCAAATATAGGCCAATTTAAATCTCAAAGATGTAATTTTGGACTTTGGTTTAAATAGTAATTATCATTAAATATCTTATTAAAAAGAGTGATTCTTTTTGTAACGTAATGTTTAATTTGTAGGCATTTTTAATCTTTATACTCACAACAACAAACACCATAGCTAAATATTTATAGGGGAGATGAAAATAAACAATGGCATTCTATTGGACTTTTACTTTTAGGTTGGCTGCATTTCTTTACTGAGAAAATTACTTAACATCAAGTGTCTACGACTGCTTCAATACGCTTTTATAGTTTTGGATTCTTTAAATACGCAACTGTCACTTATACCCAATTACTTTGAAGTCTAGTAGTTATCTACCAAAGTTCCCATTAATCCCATACTATATATTATTACCAAGCGGTTACGATTTGAGAACATTCCGCCGGTTTTTTAAAATTGAATGCATTGTGTCGTAGCATGCGGAGAGTTGCGGTACTTGAGTCACTGCTATAATTCCGCCATCTATCATAACCGTAACCCTTTGTTTCGTTTTTATTTTTTGTTTCCTTAAAATGCTTTAGGTTGTTTTGTTCAGGTATCACATAACGAAGGTGTGATATTTTTAGTTTTCTATAAAATGTGGCTGAGTGACTAAAGCTACTTTTTTCTTATGGTATGTGAAGCCATTGTGAACCATTTTAACTTGTTACTCGTAGACGATAACACATACACAACTAATTAATAGCTGTAGACCGAATTACAATGACTTTATAAGGACAGTGGCGACAATAGAAGCCCACCCGCCAAATTGATGCAAAATTTCTAAAGGTTCAAATGGGGGCACCCATATTATCGTTAGTTTTTCGCAAAATATGACTAAATTAATCTTGACAACCTCTGTCGGCGACAGTTGTAAATATATGGTTATGTTAATGTTTTATTTTAATTATCTGTTCGAACTATCTAGTACAAACTTACTTTTTCATTTAGATTTTTAACAAATAACAACGTGCAAGCGATTAATGAGAGTTGTCTGCCTAGTGAATTTAGTATTTTAATATGTACTGAAGAAGGCCTATAAAATAAAGTTTGTTTTATGCTAATCTTAGAGAGCTGAATGAAGTAAAACATACACTAAGACATGAAACAATATTATCTTTTACAGCAAAATAAAACCAAAATATAATAATGTGCAATATTTAATGACTTTTCTCGGAGTAAACTTAAACTTAAAACATTTACGGTCATAGTCATTTACACATTCATCACAAACACTTTATAATTACAAGCAAAAAACAGGTGAACCAGGCTTAAATACATTTCTGCATATAGCTAATGGCTGAGAACTTCTTGTTTGAATCAATATTCATTTTAATAATCACAAAAACTAATAAAATGAGACACTAAAACAACAAACCTCGTAAGAAACCCACGTAGGCGAAGAGTAAACAAAGCGATTTTAACAACAATATGGCCGAATCAATCAAAAATTGGTTACTCTATTGTTGCCACTGTCCTTATAAAATAACCGACCGAAGTACAAGAGGTAATAGTTTACTTGTAGTAAATAATTACTGTAATTCTTACTTCTAAGTTGCAACAGAAGAATAACGACTGATAATAGCCAGTTTAACGTAGCAGTAGACGATAACTTTTTCTACTCTGTTACGTTTACTTTATAGTAATACGTTATAGGAGTATTTTTGAACGCAATGGAGTAGTCTCTGCAAAGTTCAAGAAGGTACTGATACTTAAAAGTTGTAATTTAGTAAACAGATTAGAAACAGTAACTTTAAATAATTACTTTTATGCCACAAAAAATAAATGACGACCTTGGAGTCACTTCCTTAAGTAGTTGCTTGGCAGTAGTTATTATATAATTATTACTTTACATGAAAAATTACTATAAAGTATTATTCGAAGTAACAAATACATATATAATACTTAAAAACGTGTAATCCAAAGTGTTTGTTGATATATAGTAGGATTATTAGTAATAAAAACGTAAAAATTCTTAAAGAGTACTAGTGGAAACAGTTGTTGCTACTTTAGTGCTAGCTGGCCATCCCCATATTCTCGCTTAAAACATTGTTCCAATCCTTTGTAATGGCTGAGGATGCTTTGTCTCACTGTTTGGATTTCACATTTTTTATGTCTCTCTCAAAATTCATATCTGTGTACGCCATTGGTAGTAGTATTAGTGAGACTAATTGGTTCATGGCGTGACAAGATTTTAAATTAATTATAGTCACTTTCGTTTTATTATATAATTTTGATTTGATAAAATAAAGCAAACATCGATTATATTAACTCAGTGGCGTATATAAAGAAGGGAAGTGGGGGGTTAAAACCCCCCCAGAGCCAGTTTTATTTGTAGCTTAAATAAATATATATAATGACCTTTTTTTTGTTGTTCATCTTATTATTACACCGAAGTAGTTAAAAAACGTAGAAAACAAAAACTGGAGACCTTGTTGCAAATTTTCATCGTCTCAAAACCCCTCCAAAAGCAATCTACATGCGCCACTGTATTTACTATAAATTCGCCGCATTAATCGCTCGTATCGCCGTTTTATCGTAATGAGAAACTCGCATGCAGCAAGATTTGGGGCCACTGGCCAGTAGCACCATTTAAATCTAGACGGAAATCTCTCAGTGGATCTCAAGTTTACTGATAAAAAGTAAAGTTTTTAGGGGGACTCATAAGGGGAGTATAATCGGTCGTTGATTAAAGATATGTGTTTTATACGTTTAACTACACTATTTTATTATTTTCTTTAAATAAAAGCCTGTTTTTTTTTCTGATTTTCTGTCTTTAGATATACTTATTTTAACTTTATACTTCAAATTCAAATTCAAAAATATTTTATTTGTCAATTATTAGAAAATAGTATAATTTAATAAAAACAGTAGTAAAAAAAATTGACCAAAAGTGCTTGAGTATGACAGCCCCCAAAAAAATGAAACGAACTTTTCATAGTATATAATTTCAATTTTACACCCTCAAAAAATATTTAGTTATACAGGGCAGGCAGAGCAGTGGTCATCATGCAAGGAGTTTCGGAGGAACCAGCGATAAAAAAATAGAAATAACATTAACATCATAATAAGCGCAAGCAGGCAGTTTAGCTTCAGGAAATTAAATTAGAATATTTATGAGCCCGAAATAGTAGATAAAATATATATATATATAGATAATTAAGTTCTTTGTACATTTAGAAGCATATTTTTAGTCTACTTTTGAAATTTTAAAGTTGAGAAGTTTCTTATTTTTCCGGGGAGATTATTCCACATTTGAGCTGCTACAAAACTAATTGGCCATGATCCATTGGATTAAAAAGACATTTTAAATAATAAATACATATGAAATTAGAAAATAAATACATATGAAGTATACGTCGATTTGATATCTACAAAATTACACAGTCGTTAAGATATGGGGAAATATGATTTCTATACGGAATGTTATAAGAAAAAAGCATACATGCATTTTGCAGTTTTTTTCACAGATTTAGCCACTCTACAGGTTAATGAATTGTGATAGACCACAGCTCTGTAGTCAAATAAAGACAGAATGAACGTATTGCATAAATATTTTGTTTTTGGCAGCCTTGTTCTGCTTTTTCCGTTAGATGGCGCGTTGATTTTCCAGTGGAATTATAAGAATATGGAGCGCATTCACCACATCGTCCAGAAATTTTTTTTAAGAAAAACGTACAGGTTTTATAGTAAAAATACACAATAAGACAATACCAAAAATAGTGTCGAATGGTCTTAAAAATCAGACGATCATGTAAATTGGTGCAGTATAACTTTCTCACGAACTTGCTGAAAAATCTGGCTTAATATTTTAAATATATAGATATGAAACTGCAAGTTTGTTTTTAATATGCGCCTGAAATGTAATATCTCTGTTTCTATAGGTAATTCTAAATTATTTATTTTTATAATAGAATTCCCTAATTGGTAATTGTGGTCCGCTGCGAATTAAATAATACTTTATAAATCTTCATTGAAGTGCGATTGAGAAGTACTTAAATGAATACTTTATATAATACATAAAGTTGCGAATGGTCCGAGTATTGCATTAGTTTTGAGTAATTTACCATACTGTGCATGTCAGCAAAATATAATCAGAATAAAAGGGAATCTAAAATCCCTCAGGAACTCCAGCATTTATGCTTACAAATTGCTACTGTGTTACTTTTTATTGCAACACAATGCGATCTATCCGAATGATAGGACTTTAAGAAACTAAGTGCATTTTTTGATAATCGGAAGAAATGAAGTTTGACCAATAACATGTTATGCCTTACTAAAATCTAATAGACCCTGACAAGTAATTTTTTTTCTGTACCTTATATTATTTACAAGATTCACAAGACATGTAATAGTACTAGAATTCTTGCGAAACCCTATTGGCAATCTGGTATGATTTTAAAAATATTCATAAATGTAACAGTTTGGTTGTAAATATGTTTTTTGAATATCTAGAAATAACAGAAAGACTGCTAATGAGTCTTAAGTATTTATTTTCTTTAGATATTGAGATATTTTAAGCAAATGATTAATTATGGCCTTTTTCCATAAATCGGGAAAAATATTTTCTAATATACAGGTATTAATAAAATTTATTAGGAGTTTATTGAAAAAAGGTAAACATATTTCTAAATATCTTACAGATAACCCATCTTCCCTATAAGGTTTGATCCTCACGAATTAATAATATCATGCAAAGAAATTTCATCAATTAGTTGAAAATTGAAGTCAGTTATTACATTACTATGTTTATTATGTCTATAAAACAATATTTTTTCATTTGAAGTAATGTCTATCCCGTTATTACAATTAGCAAAATAATTATTAATGACGAACGGATCGGCAAGTTCGCATGGTATATCATAGGCACCAATGTGAGTTAAATTTAATTTTCTAAATGTCTTAGTTGACATTTAAATTGACATAGGTAATCTTTTCGCGGGCTATTACATGTTTAGTATAATTTTTTAGTTCCCTATAATTTTTGTAGCCGTATTCTAGTCCTGTTTTTAAATATTGATTATGTGCGATATCTCTCAGTTTATTTAACAATTTTGGATTGTCAGTAATCCCGGGTGTAAATGGTTTTTCTTCATATTTTTTTTGTAAAGGCCAAGTTCATTTATCAAAAAATATATATTTTTATTTAATAATTTTAAATTAAGTTTTTCATTTATACTATGGTAAAATAAATACGATTTCACGGCAAAAGAAGGACGTCATGGTTAAATTCGGTGTAAACAATATTGTTATAATCTCTATATTCATTAAATTTACAATTATCTTTTTTTTGTTGTATATTTAAATATAGTATATGCCCAACACTGATCTGAGACCGTTCTAGATATAGCCATAGAATGGATACTTTGAGATAAAACAATTATTATTACTTTTGATGACATGAAGGGGGCTGCTAGTAGTGCTAGAGTTGGCCGATATTCGTACAGGTTCAGTAATATGCTGCATTAGACTAAATTTATCAAACAATGTCAAAACTTTAGCTCTGGGGGAAGACTTTTTCAACAAATCGATATTAATCAGAATATAATGTAATCGTGAAACGGCACAGTCAGAATCAATATATCTTCTAAACAGTCAACAAAAATATTGATATTTGAAGATGGAGGCCTATGTACGGGGTTGGGATCTTGGAAACCGTAAGAGATACGAAAAAGTTTAAATTATGGCAAAGTTGCGTATTTTGGTGCTCAATAAAATGCCGTTTGGAAATTGAAAAAATTCCGACTAATTTCGGAGATAACCGAAAAAACCGAAAGTTCAAATTTTTTTATTTATTTTCTGCTGACTTTATTTAAAGAGATATTACAAAACAAATTGCACTTTTTCATTGCCACTTTTTTAGTTTTTTAAAGTGGCGTTATTACTTTTTTGATTTGACGTTTCGGTTTTTCGGATCCATCATCAAGTTCATTTTTTTAAATACGGACCTGGATTTTTTATTTCAAATTTCGAAAGAGTTCGAAATTCTAAGCACAACAATATATCGCACATATTATTTTAATCAATTATAATACTCTAAAATTGGTAAAAACATAATTTATAAATACGTTAAGGTGGCTATGAAACAATAATAAATCCATGAAATTATTATTTTAAGTTACCATGGAGATTTATACTGACGTTTACTAATATAATACTCATTGCAATGTTTTTTTTTTAACTGTAACACACAGCTATAACGCGCCAACGTTGTAGCAACCGTTTAATAGAACAACACAAAAATTGTTTGTAACCTTTATTTAGAAAAAACTAAAGCTAGGTATATCAGAAGTGACAACATAAATAAACAAACTTATCGAATTTTTAAAACTAAAGTATACAAAAATAATTACATATTATAAAAGGTATTCAAACTGAAAACCCTGTGCTTCAATGCATTTTGCTGCAAGTCTACGAATTTTTAATATCGCCCGTTGTATGGTTCTAGCAGGAATGGCTCTAACCTCCCTAATTAAATTTTCTTGAAGTTGGTTAATGTTATCGGGTATATTGCGATATAAACGATTTTGTAGAAACCCCCATAAGAAGTAATCCAACGGATTAAGATCAGGACTTCTCGCAGGCCATCGCACAGGTCCAGTATTTCCGATCCATTTATTTGGAAACAAGGCATCTAAAAATTGTGCAACTTCACGTCCATTATGCGGTGGTGCACCATCCTGCTGCCACCACAACTGTCGCAAAATATTTAGTGGCTCGTTTTCGAGCAGTTCAACAACGTTTTCTAATATTAATTCGCGATATCTATTTGACGTTAGGGTACCTTCATATATTATTGGACCTAGAATTTTATTGCGCCACATCCCGACCCATACATTGAAAGATACTCTTCCTTGTGCTCTTACTTCCTGATGTTGATGAGGGTTATCTACCGACCAATAATGCTCATTATGTCGGTTAAAGATTCCATAGGTTGTAAAATTACACTCGTCAGTCCAAATTACCTTAGATAAAAAATTGTTATCTTCCTCACATTTATTTTGAAGCCAGTTACAAAAATCCATTCGTCGGATATCGTCACCTGGTCTAAGTTTTTGACTAAGGTGAATTTTGTATGGTCGATACTTATTGGCTTGTAATGTGCGCCATATTCGCATTCTAGGTATTTGCAACTCATTTTCGTAAAACCTAGTTGACCCCCTATGAGCATTATTGACCTTAAATGAAAAAAAAGTATAAGATATGAATTTAAATTAAAACTTTATTATTTTACCGTATTAATGATGTTTTCCTCTTCATTTTCATCAACTCTACGACCATATTTATTTCTAGGTTTGTTAAAGCTTCCAAATTGTAACAAGTTGGTATCAAGTTTAGCAAAATAATTTTCATGAGGCTGTCTTCGCTCGGGATATTGAATAAAATATTCTTGACTTGAAAGTCTAGAGTTTCGATTTAATTTGTAATAAATTCGTAGCATATCACGTTTTTCTAATTTGGTAAACATTTTTTATTAGTTATAACGCACAATAAATAATAAAAACGATAAAAGAAAATGTCACTGTAAATCACCATAGTAACGTAACTCAAAATAATAATCAGATGTTTTTTTTTGTTTCATAGCCACCTAACGTTTTTTAACATTAAATTTTGTTTTTATTAATTTTAAAGCCTTATAATTTATTGAAATAATATGTGTGATATATTGTTGTGCTTAGAATTTCGAGCTCTTTCGAAATTTGAAATAAAAAATCCAGGTCCGTATTTAAAAAAATGAACTTGATGATGGATCCGAAAAACCGAAACGTCAAATCAAAAAAGTAATAACGCCACTTTAAAAAACTAAAAAAGTGGCAATGAAAAAGTGCAATTTGTTTTGCAATATCTCTTTAAATAAAGTCAGCAGAAAATAAATAGAAAAATTTGACCTTTCGGTTTTTTTCGGTTATCTCCGAAATTAGTCGGAATTTTTTCAATTTCCAAACGGCATTTTATTGAGCACCAAAATACGCAACTTTGCCATAATTTAAACTTTTTCGTATCTCTTACGGTTTCCAAGATCCCAATGGTCACCTTCGAATTTGGGACACCCTGTACAGTGATAAACGATATATTTTTTTATTTAAATAGATTTTAACACTAATACATTCAAAAGAATCAGTAGCAAGGTTAAAGTTAACCTTTTCAAACTTGAGATATTTCTCTATATAAATACCAACTCCTCTTCCCCTTCCTATTCTGTCTTTTCTAACAAAATTATAACCACTGATATTAAAAACGTCTAAGTCGTGGCGGAGTATAAGCCTTGTTTCTGAGATTCATAGCATATAATTAGTGATGTGGATCAATTCTTTTTATGTGTTACCTATAGCAGCAACGCTATGTATTCTAATTAGGTCGCTTTTTATTGAAAAGCGATTCAGTGCGAAAGCAGTATGGGGCAAATTTTTAATTGTAACTGCTTTAACCATACTCTCACCCCAGTTTTTACTACTTTGATATTACTCCGCTTAGCTTCGTTTACTTTAAAATGTTTCAATGCTAAAACTCCCCATACAATATGTAACAAAACGGTTCTTTTTTTGAATAGTGGTTTGTCATTATAATCTTGCCGTGAACAATACTAGTGGCTTACCCACAAAGCTAATGTTTCAGTTTTATTGTTTACAACTGCCAGAGTTTTTTAATATGGTTGGTGGTAGCACAATAACTGAAGAGTATTTATTTCAGAATGGAAAAAGCAACGAGAAAATGCTTAATGTTGTCTATATCATTTGACAGAATATTCACTAACGTGTAGTTTAAAGTCACCCTATACGAAGGTTTAGATTTTCATTGCTTTGCTCTAAAATAAAGAAAGGCGTGGGCGTCTATTAGTAGTTCAAAACAAATTATGAAAAATAAAACCGAATTCAAAAAAAGCACTAAACAGTAAAAAATAACATGTTATTCAACCTTTAATATATCACAACACTAAAAATATTTGTGTACTGAGTGCCTGCGATATCATTGTCTATTGTTTATTGCTAACTTTTGATTGCTATATAATAGCTTGAAGTTTCAACTATTTTCATTGCTGACGTAATACGTTTGGTGATTTTTTAAATAATTATAAGTTCATTCAATTCAAATTCTACATTAGCTGGTCGAACTTCTCGATTTTGACTTTACTGAATCTTCCCTTAAATGGGCGATTTCTAGCTTTAGATTTATCAGATAAAACTGGTATTTTATAACAGCTATACTGAGTGTTACCTTGTATATACGTTTATTTATGTAGTAAGGCAGTTTTTTTAAAGTAACTTCCAAAACACGCTTTTAAATTTCTGTCGCATACTATTTGACTCGCGCAGCTGATGTAAACTCTCAGGCTTTCTTAACGAAAAAGAAGACTGGAGTAGGGCCATTAAAAACCATTTATTCATTTGATTATATTTGTTTATATATTTTCATGATTTTTCACGAAATAAGTTTTGCGGATCGCCTGTATTGCCCGAGTGGAATAAGTTAGGCTTTTTAATGCAAAATTCTTTTGATGTTTTAGCAACAATTTAATCATTTATTTTTCAATTTTTAACAGAAAACTTGTGGAATAACTTTTAAACTTTTAAACATTTAATCAGCTGATCTTCGCCAGACACAATAAATTGGCCTTTTATTGTTTTTAATCAAAAAAGTTAGGTGTTAATAACCTCCAGATAGGACATATGACATTGTAAAACAAAAAAGGATATAGATCCCACAAAAATATTTTATAAAACAAAATCACAAAAAGATCCATTTGGACATTTGTTTATATACTTTTTGTCTGGTCTTTTAAAAAAGTATTTTATTGCATACAAAGCTAGTATTTGTTGAAGCTTTACCTTGGCATTTTTTATAAACAGGTGTCTGGTTGAAAGTCAATTTTAAACTGAACA
The DNA here is from genome assembly GCA_030620095.1 of Kuschelorhynchus macadamiae. NCBI lineage: Eukaryota > Metazoa > Arthropoda > Insecta > Coleoptera > Curculionidae > Kuschelorhynchus > Kuschelorhynchus macadamiae. Next base: position 3,050,906 of record JAUTXW010001521.1, read on the forward strand.
ATTTTAGTGAAACAAAATAATTTTAATAAAAGACCAATTGAAAGACTTTTTCAAAGCATATGAGAAGTAAACAGAATACGTCAGTGTTATTATAGGACAAAAACTTGTAAATTTTAGCATTAATTTATCCACTAGGCGTCCACGTTGGTATTGCTGGGATTTTAATATTTCGCTACTACCAGAACCTAAACAGAAAATACCGACAGCATATTTGGGCAGAGTCCTATTTTTAGGCTCTGCTTTATACATACATGTCTGAACTCCAACTCTTCCCCTTTTAAGTCCTTGGGACTCAAAATCTTTTTTGAGGCTCGTGCTCGATGTCAAGGGAGCACCTGAGTAAATGCTGGAGGGATCTCGGCAAGTCCCTTGGGGCTTACATAATAAATTATTTAAAACTAACCAAGAGCCAACAAAAATGTAATAATTTATTGTTAGATATTGTAGATGATTATTTCCGCAGGGAAATCCCTGCTAGTGTAATAAAAAAATACATGTAAGACCGAATTAGAGGCTTTACATGATGATAATGACCACAAAATCCGAGGTTTCGGCTGATACATCCCACCATCATCAGGTCCACGTACATCTACCTGAGCAGATTATTACAGTAACTCTGAAACAAACCATTCTGAACATAATAATCAGACAGATGACTCCGATTCTCTTTTTACAAAAACCCATATATTTATTAAATGATATGATAATTAGTTTAACCTAACCTTTTCTAAGCCCGCAGAAAAAAACCTAAAACATCTCTGGCGGAGATCAATTGCCAGAGTGTCATGTTCGCTCCAACCGTTCAAATCAAAAGTAAATAAATATTACCACCAGTCCCACTATATACGAGAACATATCATCACTGATGGGGAGAAACCAGTTCCCACGTCGCGTCGGGTCCCCCAAATAACGCCTTGCATTATTATAAACTTAAAAAAATATATATAACAGCAGGGGGGCCATCGAAATTTGAGTTTTTAAAACTGGACCTGCTTTCAAATCAAACAAATACCAAATCGTAAGCCACTGTCAAATTTAAAATAACTAATATATGGTCCAAATCACACAAACAAACACACCTTCAGAATAAGAAGCTAAGGGGTAAATTTAACGTTCGGACGTACGAAACATGCTACTAACTAAATGAGCAAACTCCAAATGACCTCGCATAAACCTTATTGAAAACGGGCTTCGGTGAAATTGGCTGAAGTTTTACATGTTTTAGTTCTTGGCCTCTTGAGCAAAAGATATTAGGGGCACAATCTAGTCCTATGACTAGTTTTTAACATACAAAGTCTTAAATTTTGTTCAGATGCCATATAAAATACATTGCGAAAATAGAATGACATCAAATAAAACAATTGCATTTAAATTATCCAGAACTTATAAAAATGCTTTTATAAGATCAAGATCATATTTAAAATATTTTCGACATAACCAAATATTTTGGAATTAATTATTATAGAGAAATTAGGTGATTTCAAGGAATATAAAATTGAGTTAACTCTTAAACTATCAAAAATTAGATAAGGGTATAACCTATAGTTATTTTGATTCTAAATGACCTCCTCTATCATATCATTAAGTTTGATCGTTGACTACTAGGACACCCTGTATGGTAAGAGATACTTGAGAAAACCTATGCGGCTCATAATTTTATGGTTTATTTTAATATGATAAATTATTTCAACCCCTCGCCCCCATTGTATATATATATAAAACAATAAAATCGACTTAAAAAAAATGCATTAAAAAGTGAAAAATAAAATTTTATCCCATCTTGAAAATTTTACTGTGTGAAGTCGGCGCCAAACCAATAAAAAAAATAAGACATAATACTCGTGCCATTAGACATCAAAACACTCAAAACAAATTTATTTTTGTGAGAATAAATTTGCCGACTATACGGAGTAAAATTTTCAAGATGGAACAAACTATTATTTTTCACTTTTTAGTGCATTTTTTGAAAATTTTTAGTTACTATCCAATTACCTTCATAATTGTCAAAAAATACAAATTACTAATTGCCTATAGAAACTCCATGTCAAATGCATTTACTTTAAAAATCATAAATCAAATGAAAGTTTTTAATGTTTTTTACCCTATATTATTATATAAATTCTTCGGGTATGTCAACCATAAACCAGCAAAACAGCTTAAATCTAAACTGGTCAACACTCGAGGCTTCAACCCTAGGTTTTTACCACATTTTCAAAGTTGTCTATCTTAAAATATATCATGCGAATTTTGAAGAACTTAAACTTTTTGGAATGATTGGTTAACTGGCTTTCAATCGAGGTAATAATTTAGTGTGTATTGTCAAATGGTAAGGATATACAGGGTACATAATGAAGTGATGTAAAATGATCTAAAATGTTTGATGATCCCATTTTAACCAGAAATATAGGGTTTGATTTTTAATTTGATTTTTACCGTCTAGGATGCTAATGCAAAAAGTAATTTCCCCGGTTTTCGAAATATTGCTTTCTTCCAGAGATACGATTTTTTTGCTGAAAATGGATTGTTTTTAAATCGGCCTAGTATTTTTTGTTGGCCGTTCGATCTAACTGTTTATATGTTCAGCAGTTTAATGGGAAGTGTTTCTACGAAATGTACAGGTATGCTTTATACAGGATGTTTCCAAAAATTGCGGACAGCTATTGAAAACAAAAGTGCCGTTTTACTTCGGAATTTTGCGGGACTAATCCTTACATGGAACACTTCGTACAAATTGCACATAGTTAAACAGGTTATTTATAATGTGTTAGGTACATTGGTCTTGCCAACGTCCTTATTAAGAAAACTACAGGGCGACTAAGATATTTTGGTAATCTGGAAAGTCGGCCTTTGTTATTGTATTGCCTTAGTGCCTCTAGCTGCATCTTAAACAAAGATTTTTATTCAAACAGAATTACCCAAATATACGGGATATTCAGGTAGACAACTGTTTTATTGTATTCATTAACAATAGCTAATTAACCACAACTAAGTTTAAATAAAACAACTTTAACACATGAAACAGTACAATAACAATAAATACAAAACAACATTTTAATAGCAGGTTAATAGTTAGATCATTTCTTAATACACAATAGTTGTTTTTTTTTCCATTTCCTTTTTTTTTATTTTTTGTACTGACTTGGTATAATCCCGTCAGTATAAAATACAACCACAGGAATACTGTGAGACAAGAAGTCACAAAAACAATAATAATAATAATAATAATAATAACCCAACAACGTTTACACCGCATTTGGCTTAATTACGACTTAATACAGACATTCACAGGAACATCCAAAAATCGGTCATATTGAAAACATGTAGCATCCTTAGATCATTTCTTAATACACAGTAGTTCTTTTTTTTTCCATTTCCTTTTTTTTTATATTTATTTTTTGTACTGACTTGGTATAATCCCATCAGTATAAAATACAACCACAGGAATACTGTGAGACAACAAGTCATAATAATAATAATAATAATAAACGTATATATTTAAAACTCAGTTTTTTAATATTTTATTCTATACCATAATTATAACACAGGAAAAAAAATTAAGATAGGAATGTGAAAACCGTTTTCCTCCAAGCCAAGCCGTTTAGATTCTACAGCCATGCCAATTTTTAAACGTAAAAAACTCTAGAACAGTTCAATGAAGTTATAGGGTTTATTTCATGAAGAAATCTTGAATTTTAAAGTTTTTTGTGGTACAAAGTATGAATAAAAGTAAATTTGCTAAAAACTAAATAACACCCCAACAACTTTCCTATTTTAACCACATTTATAACTTCACTTAATTAATCTTACTTAATTACACGATCGGGTCACAAAACTGTAAAGTTGGGGCGTTAATACATTCCTCATAACGTTCTGCCATTTGTTTTCTGAAAGTCGAACCATTTTACTCACAGTTCAAAAAACTTCAAACTTATAAAAATGTAAATGCTTATAAACCATGACAACGAAGGCATGACTTTTCTTGACATGGTTATGAAGATAAAGATTTAAATTTTTAGAACTCGTAAATTTATTGTTATTTTGCAGTATTTTTAGTAGTAAAGAGGGGTGATGGTCCCACTAGTATTCTTTTAATTTTCATTTAATGTTATTTTGGTGTTTTATTTGTTAGAGTTGTGACTTTAATTTAAAGATGAATGTTGATAATTACATATTTCTACGGAATACAATAAAACATGTCTACCGAAATTAATTCGTTGGATGCGAAACATCCTGTATATTCAAATAGTATTATTTTAATAAAAATGCTTATTTAAGATGCAGATGGAACCACTTAGGTAATAAACTAACAGACCTCGACTTTTAAATTGACCAGAATACCACATACTTTTAGTCGCCCTGTATCTTTCTTGAAAGGGACGTTGCCTAAAAAATTGCGAAACCGTCCCTAGACACCTTAAATCATAAATTATAAATAACTTGTTAAATTATTAATATTTTATACAAAGTGTTCCACACCAAGTTTAGCCCCGCAAAATGGGAAAAAACGGCATTTTTGTTTTCAATAGCTCTCCGCAATTTTTGGGGAACATTCTGTATGAAGGTGCGAACTGTTTGCATTCATGAGCTGAAAATAAAAGCAATTGGATCGAATGCCCAACAAAAAAAATATAAGGCCGTATTTAAAATAAATCCATTTTCAGCAAAAAAATTCGCATATTTGGAAAAAAGCGGAATTTCAAAAATCGGGTAAACTACTTTTTTCTATTTCCATCTAATTCTGCAAAAATTGAATTAAGAATTAAACTGCATTTTTCTGGTTAGAATGGGATTATCAGACATTTTAGATCATTTTACATCACTTCATTATGTGCTCTGTATATCCCTATTATCTGATAATACACACTAAATTGATACCTCAATTGAAAGCCAATTAAGCAATCATTCCAAAAAGTTCAAATTCATCAAAATCAGCATGATACTTTTTAAGATAGACAACTCTGAAAGTGGAGTAAAAACCTAGGGTGGACGCTTCGAGTGTTGATCAGTTTATATGTAAAAATAACTTCGAAATTAGGTTTTTTTCTTAAATACTTGAATTAACAAATTGACATAACTTACAAGTCTTCCATAAATATACTTTATAGTATTTACGGCCATGTATTGTTCAATTTTGTCCACCTCTATTTTTATAGTGCCTCTTTTATGACATTTTAATAAATATTCCTTCGCTTTTCTGTCAAGAAAAAGATATTACAGTCGCTGCATATGGTTCACTTACATTTTGCCAGCACCTTCGGCAAAACCTACAATTCACTGCTAATACCAATTTAAATTCAAAATATAGTGTGCCTTGGAACCGCTATATCGACAAGAAAGTAAGCCAACTAGAAACTATAATAAACACGTGATTAAAAAACTGACAGTTTTCGAGGTTTTTAGTTTTAGGAAAATAATACGATTTTATTATGGGTTTCTGACGGGAAGAGACCATATAGGAAGTAATTTAAAGTAGTTAATATTTACCATAATGTATTTATATATTATATTTTAGTCAGGTCAATATAGTGTAGCTTTTCTGGTGAGTAATTTTAAAATGATATCGAAAATACTTCATAATTTTCTAATCTACTATGCTGTCAAGATTAACAACTACGTTCAGACTAAACTAAATATTGTGCGGGACATGGGGTGGTTTCAAAAATATGTATATTTGCAGTTGATTCCGACCAAATAAGTTTGCTAGAAAAAAACCAGAATAATTGGCTTTATTATCACCCTAGTGTTTGGGACATCCATATAATTTACAGGGTGATTCACGCATTCACGCCGCCTGGAACATTAATGTTTCTGGAGCAGTGATTAACGGATCGTCTTCAAATTTTGGTCAACCGACCATACTCTATCATTTAAAAATATTTTTAGCCGTGCAACATTGCAGCTTCTATCCGAAACCGGTGACAACATCGTTATTTTTAATAGAATACCCCGTATATTTTTTAATTTTCAAATTCTACATTGTATTTCTAAAAAACTTTAAATTTAAATTAAACAATTAATTTACCTAAATTGAAAAAAGAACCTATAAAATCTGTAAAACCTATTATTATTACAGTCGCAGTAAATAGCTCAGGCACGTTTTGCCAGCACCTTCGGCAAAATTAAAAAGTAATAATTGTACGAATAAATACGATTTTATTATATGTTTCCGATGGGATCATACCACATAGGTAATTTAAATTAGTTAATGTTTTACCGTTTTACCATAATGTACTTTAATATATTCTAGTAGGTTGAGTATAGTGTGGCATTTTGGTAACTTTAAAATCATATTACCAATAATTCTCTAACTGATAAACAGCCATGATTATTGGTTACCAACAGTCCACGAGATTGACTGGAATATTCCAGAATCGAAATTCTACGACATTCATATAATTTACAAGTATATATATATATATATATATATATATATATATATATATATATATATATATATATATATATATATATATATATATATATATATATATATATATACAGTGTGGCCATTTAAGTGTGCAACATATGGAATTTTTTTTTATTAACTACACAATCAAAATAAAAATATTGCCAAAAGTTGGTGCGTCCTCGATAATTATATAAAGTGTACTTAGAATTTTTGTAAAATTGACTTTTTTGACAATTATCACAAATTCATAAACACCATCATAAATTCCTAAACATTATTATCACAAACACTTTCATAGTTTAATCAAATTCGCATAACTCCGTTCAAATTTAAGTATACTTGTGAAATTAACATATATTTTTAATTTTTTAGGGAATCACAAAATTCAGGTTTGTTGCAACGATAATAAACACAACTTGGAAATTTCGCCAATATTCTTTTTAACAAGATGATGCATTTCTGAAGAAAATATGCACATTAAAAAACTTTCATTTGAAGTGCAAAATTTTCATTTCAAATATTTATTAAAGAACTGTACATATAATTGACAAACTGGAATTCCTTGAAAAAACAAATGAGGGTTAAAAGTAAATTAATGTGAATTAATTTTACCAAAAAATCAAACGCACCAAGATCTAATTGAATGTGATACCACTAGTTTTACCAAAAATGTTTATTATAACTTAACAATTAACAAATCAGCATGAAGTAAAAAAACATGTAAGGAAGTACATAAAATAATGAAAATTATCTAAGCGTTTCTGTGTGCCCATCTTCTCGTTCAATGCATCTAACTGTCCAGTCATAAAATTCACTAAAAATAGGTCGCAAGATATTTACTGGAATATTTCTGCAAATGGAAACGAATCGAATTTTCAAGTTCCTCAACGTTATTAAATGGTCGATCCTTATAAAATTTTTGCTTTAAGTATCTCCATAACAAAAATCTAATGGGCTAAGATCTGGGGAACGAGGAAACCACCGTGGATTGGTATTTCGTCCTAACCATTTAGTACCAAATTTCCCATTTAACCATTCAGAAACATTTCTAGTAGAATAAGCGGGACATCCATCATGTACACACCATAATTTATACCGTTCTTGTAAACTTATATTGGCCAAAAAATCCGATATTTCGTTTTCCAGAAACTGTAAATAGGTATCACCAGTTAGGTGTCGGCGAAAAAAAAACGGAGCCAATAATTTTTCGTTGATAATACCGCACCACACGTTTGTTTTTTGGTAATACTGGTTTCTATTGTCAATAACAAAATTTGGATTTGCGTCCGACCATCACCTGCAATTTTAGGAAGAGACAGTGCCATTTGTTATGTGTGGAATCATCTGAGAATGTGTCTATGAAAATCACGCTGATCTTCTATTTGTCCTTGAATCCATACGCAGAAATCATAGCGGATGTCATAGTCTCGTTCAAATAAACATTGGCTTAAAAGCATGAAACTTGTTTTTCTTGAGAATGCTCAGAGCTTTTTTTAATATCTGTATAAGCAGAAATTTCCTGGGTGTATCTTCTAGGGTTTTCAATAACTGACTGAAGTACTGCTAAATGACTTTCTTCAGTACAAACAGTTTTGGCACGTTCATTTTTATATTTATAGTCTAAAGATCCTGTCTGTTGAGCAGTGAACTTGTTTGTCTAGATATCGCTCATTGAAAATATCTGCTGCGTCACGCACTGTTTTATAATTATCCCCACATATCAAAACTAATTCTGCCTTCTCGACTAGCGTGAATTGTCTTGGATGAGGCATCTTAAATAAAATAAAGTTAATATGTAATAATATAATTGTTCTTCTAAAATGAAATTTTAACGCCATCGAACTATCATAATTTTTACTGCTAACCCTCATTTCTTTTTCCATGGGTATCCGCGATTATCTTAGTATAGGATTTCAGGTTTGTCAATTAATGTGTCTAGTTATTTAATAACAATTTTATAATTTTGCACATTAAATGAGCATATTTTCTTCATAAATGTTTCATCTTGTTAAAAAGAATATTGGCGAAATTTTTGTTTAATATCGTTGTTGCAACAAACTGAAGTTTGTGATTCCCTAAAAAATTAAAAATCCAAGTTAATTTCACAAGACTACTTAAATTTGAAGGCAGTTATGCGAATCTGATCTGATTTTGATTAAATTATGAAAGTGTTTACGATAATTATCAAAAAAAATTATTTTTTCAAAAACTTTTTTTTTTTTCCAAAAAAAACATTTTTTTCTTAGGAGGCTATGTTTTGGTATCCAGGCATAACTTTTGATGCTAAACAACTTTTCTTAATAACATTTTGCTTTTACTTTCGAAATAAGGGTACTTTACTCCCGCACAATTTTAATATTTTTTGACCTACCCTGTATGCTGTTTGACTTGCAACCACATTATATGATTATCGAGGATGCACCAACTTTTGGCAATATACGTATATATATATATATATATATATATATATATATATATATATATATATATATATACGTATATATATATATATATATATATATATATATATATATATGCATATATATATATATATATATATATATATATATATATATATATATATATATATATGATTATAACTATCAAAAAATTTTAATTTTGTACTTTACATATAATAAAATGCCTATATACTCTATACATCACCACCATAAATATAATTTCCATAATATCAACTTGATTTTACATCAATATAAATATAGTAAATATTCTTATTTATTTTTCCACTAGATCTAGTGGTGTTAATAGTCATTTAGTGGACTGATGTCATCAAAATCCACTATGGTGGAAATTCTAGTGGGAATGACACTTTTTAGCGGAATTTTTAGTAAAATTTAGAAATTTTGTGAGTGGTGGTAAATTGTCAAATTTTATAATGCATTTAGTATGAAAATTTTAAGGATGCAATCCATTGCAAAGAGAAGCTTCCTATGCCTTGGAACTTTTGGAACTGCCTCAGTCAAATTCTGAGTTCGAAATTAGAAATAAATTTTGATACTTTAGTTTCTTTGATTTATATAAGGCGTGGCCTTAAAAGCATACAACAGTGGTGTGATAGCTATACAATATCAAATGATATTATTCAAAAAATAAAAACAAATGAGACCATCGACCATGTGATATGGTTCCTCAGTATAATCTGTATAAAGATGTAGATTTATTAGGCATATTTATTGAAGTTGCTTCTGTAGTTCTGTTTTAGTAGTTTAGGTAATTTAACGCGTTATGTAAATAATTTTTGTTGTTATATCTAAGAATCATTAGTTCCTTGCTTTGTTTGGAAAATTTTCTTATGTTTTTTGTTTTCATATTTTTTTTATTTTTTATATTTACTTACGTATGTATATAAAAAGACTGTTTTACTTGGCTATAACTAGCATTTGGGTTAAGTATTTTATTGAATTTGTTTTAGTTTTCATAATATTAATTTATTTTTAGTGCAATACCTTTTCTTTATCCCGCCGGAAATTTTTAAAATGTTTTGCAAAGTCCACGCTATACCATACAGATGGCGTCGACAATTTAAAATAAAAACATCAATGGTAATACAGTTTCCTAATAGTAAAATATTTTTAGCGGAATTTAGTGATATTTTAGATTTCTGTTTAGTGGATTTCTAGTGGGATTTGATAGGGTTTCTGGGGGAATGCCTTATAACAAAGTTGGCAACGCTGATTTATTTAATTCCTCAAGATAACTGAAATATCGTTGCTACTATAATGCAGTGAATTATTTTATTTTCAAGGTGCGTATACCAATGTATTTTAACATGATTTTAACATTCATTTTAAACTGGATTAAATTGTAACGTCCTGTTTTAACATTTTATTGTAATAGTTTTTAGTGTCAATCGACGTTTTATAGGTTTGTATTTATTGTAGGCCAATAATATCCTTTTGAAAAAGCTCTCTATGAAGCGCGAAAGTTAAGGAAACAAATAATTATTTTAAGAAAATAAACCAATACCCAAGAATTTTTAACAAAAAAAAATATATAAGATATCTAAATGATATAAATATGGCGTACATTACATAGAATTTTGTCAAATATACTTTTAAAACAAATGGCTTATCATGATGGCTTTTTGCTTTTTTTATCTTACTAAGTACTTTTATTCCTTGTTAAATACCTACTGCGTATATTGTATTTTTATTTTATACAGTATAGTTTGAGTTTTTGCCTATTTATATTATTTTTATTTTTGAGATGGAAATTTGAAAAAGTGGTGTGCTCCCCTCGGCTAGTGTTAATTCTAATATTGCTAAAGAAATTTGTCCCTTTGGAAAATTAAAGGGAAATGTTGGTTAATTTTTTTAGTCAAGTTAAATTGTATTTGAATTGTCTTCGCCCCACTGCTCGACCAATCAATTAATTTTGTCAAATATCCCGAATGCAGCCATTGAAAGTTATTAACATTTGGTAATCCTGAAAGTTGTGTTTCAATCAATCATATACCGATTGCCGTGCCGTCACTCATACCCATAACAAAAATGACTAGTTTAAAAGTTCTCATTTTTTTGCATTATACCTGAGAAACACACTAATGTTTTAACGATTTATGTGCGCATATTTCTAGTGCATTGCTCCTTATGCATTGCATTTCTTACTTCTAATGCGCATGTTCCAAGTGTTATAATGCAATTAAAATATTTATCTCCTTATATCTTTGCATTGAGTGTTTAAAGTTCCGTTTATCTAGGCAAAAAATGAATGTGAATGCTAGGCAAAAAATAAAATTAAGATCGAATTTAAAAGTTGACAGAAAATTATGTAAAAAATCTCTATTAAATATGCAACACCATTTAACATATTTTAAAATTTTTGAATTTTCTACAAAATTCTAGTCGAATTTTATATAGAACATTATGTTCCGAAGTTTAACAATCTGGGAGATATTTGGTTTTGAATGTTTGTATTATATTGATTTTACGCCTCGTGATCGACAAAATTGTAAAAAATGCTGTCTCCCATAGCACATTTAAAACTGTAGGAAAATTCCCTACATCTTTTATATTTAAAGACTTGATATATCTCTCCAAATCGCTGAGATATGGAACCTGTTCACAGATATGTAGATAGCCCTGTCTTGATTGTGAGTCTTTATGTGCTATTACACTTTTCACCATCCCTATTTCCACCGTTAAATACATCTTTATTACTCGTTTAAAGTCCGTTTCTGTAGCATTCCTAGATAGAGGACTTTTCCTCTCAGCAACTATACAAAATAAAATGTATAATAAATTTGCCTGCCGCCACTTGATTGCCTTCTTGATGCCTAAAACGATTCTCGAGATATGGAAAATACTGACGGACAGGATGTTGCCGGGGGAGGGGGGCTATCTCTGAGCATACAACTCAGCAGCATTCCTTGAATTTTTATAACATTTTCCAAATATTTGTCGTGTGTGTTTCACTTTGAGTACACATTATTTTGACTTTTAAAAACAAAAATAATACTGTCAATTAAAAAAATAAGGAAATCTTATGTCTACTCAGAAAGAATAAGTAAGTGTCACTGTCAAAACAAAAAATCCTACTTCAGCATGGATATCCATGGCACACTTGATAAAAGTAAATAATTGATTATCGAGTATTTTTCTTAGTAATATTTAATTTTTGAGCTTATTTTTAATACAATCGCAAAATTTACATCTAATACTCTAAAAGTTCTGGCCTATCTAATAGATTCGTTGACACCCGGTATACATTCCAGGCCATAATTTTTTTTTCATGGATGCTATGTTTCTTTGCTTTTATACATTTTGAAAATTGTTAACTTGGGAGCTAAACTATCATAATGTTATGAAATCATTGGTAATTACTGTGTCGAATAAAACTCACTGAGCTGCTTTGTTTTTTGACCTACTTTTGGGGGCACAATATCGGTAGAAAGTATACAGAACAATGGAGAATTGGTGCATGTATACATATACATACAGTGTCTTGAAAAAGTTCGCGTGATATGGTTTTTTTATTACGTAATTTTATGAAAATTTAGCATTGGCATTAATTTACTAAGAATAAAAAATTGTCTATTCGAAAATAGTCAGGTGACTCGTGTTACATGTCAAAATTGACATCTAACCGTAAATTGCAGAGAAACGGCTTAGTTGCTGAAATTCGATATACAGTGCTAGACAAATAAAACGGGACAAAGCATATTTTTGGTAAAATTCAAAGACGAATATTTTCAAAGTAAAAAAAGATTTTATTTTTTCTGCATGTGATTGCACAATCCCTCTACTTTCTTACCTCTAGGTCACAATCGCTAGATGCAATGAAAACTGTACTATACAGGACGTTATATGAAATCCTCTCATTTTTTGCAAATTGTGTTTGTTCCGAGAATCTAAGAAAAATCATTTTAGAATTTTTTTTTCACGGCAAAATGATGTATGGACGGATACCAAAAAAAAGTTTCTACTGATTTTGCCTAGCTTCACTTGTTTTCACTGTACATGGTTTAATCGAGAAATTCGATATTTTTTCACAAATTAATCCACAATGTCACTCTTAAGCTCACGTCTGTCACATTAACGGTTAAGATTTGTTGATTCTCATGCGAATATTAGGTAGAGCAGACCTTTTTGCCCAAACGGTTTTTGGATTTTAAGGTCACCTCCATTTGCCAAATTAATTTTATGGTGGCAAGTGTGATACTGCTAACATAATAAATATAAAAATTCAAATATGTACGTACACTGCTCACCATTTGTAATCTTTTACAACTTTTTCCGGCTCATATCACAGTAATGTAAGAGGTGTCCGAAATAAGACGCCCTACCTCCTTATCTCGGAAAATATAAGATATAGAGAAGATGATTTCAAAGAAAAGTTTCGTGGCTTGGCCTGTAACCCTAATTTATTTATTTTTTCTTTATACAGGGTACTCAGTTTTTTTGGACAAGTTTGAACTTTCTTATTTTTCCTCATTTACTAATTCCAAGGATTTTTGGAAATTAAATTAATTTCTTTTTGAGATATTGACCCGTGAAAACCGACATTTTGATAAATTAAAACTTTAGACCAAACCACGAAACTTTTCTTTTCAATTTTGTCTCCAACTCCTATGATTTTTTATTAAACAGGGGGAGGGCATCTTATTTTGGGACACCCCCACAATTTACATGTGTTATAGACAGGTTAAAATATGTTGATGCCCGTGCCAATACTCATTATTAGAGACATTTTTTCGAACTGTTTTTTCTGTAGTTCCAATCCTATATCGATTTGACACGAAATAAACGACTCACAGCTAAAGAAAGTTCTTCCATTTTCCGGGAGCGAGTTCACTAGTCATATTTGTTTGTTGCAAATATGTTCAATAATATCAAAAATCAAAGCAGCTCTTACAAATACCTCTCTATATTAACAATGCAATTCCACGTGTGAATAGTGGTTTGTTTAATTCATGTTGGCGTTGGAAAAACAATTGAAGATTACATAAAAAAATTAATGAAGTAAGTAATTTTTAATGTGGTCTCATGATTGTTATGTTAAAGTCTATTTAAACTTAAATAGACTCAATTTTTTGTTATGACATGCACTCTAATATGTAAAATAAAACATATAAAACACATTACATTAAGTAGTATTAGTAAAACAAAAGAAATTTTTTTTAAACTAAAAAAATCAAAAAGTGCGAAAAACTGGAAATTGGGTCCTCTATCATTATCTCAAAACTTTTCATCGACCTACCAGCCTGTAGTCTGAAGAAGTAGACGTAGAAACTAGTACCTAGTGGCTCCACCCCTCACATTTGATACTTCTTGGCACCTATTCAGCATGCTATTTACAAGGTTATTAATGAATATTTGAGAAATATTATCCCACTCTTCCCGTATAGCCAAAGCAAGGTAATCTAATGTTTCGGGAGCATTTTCTCGTGAGTTTACTAGTAATTTTAATTTAGCCCAAACATGTTCAATAATATTCAAATCTGGGGATTTTGGAGGCCAATCCATGCGGTTAATATTACTAGCCTCCAAAAATTTCAGAACAATACGAGACCTGTGCGTTCTTGCATTATCATCAATTAATGTAAATTCCGGTCCAAAATTATTAGCAAATAAAAAGATATTATCTAAAATTTCGTCTCTATAAATCAGCCCATTAATTGTCCTATTGGAAATGTGCAACTCTGTTTTTCCATTCTACATAACGCTAGCCCAGATAGTTATTCCTCCTCCTCCAAAAGACTCTCGAATAGCCATATTTTCTTCAAAAAACCTCTCTCCCGGCTCCCTCCAAACAGGTATTCTTCCGTCCGAATGAATTAAATTATATTGAGTTTCATCGACAAACATGCACCTTTTCCACTCATTGGTCCAGTTAATTCGCTCTTGCACCCATTGCAGACGTCTAGTTCGATGATGCGGCAATTATCTTAGGTATGTTGCACGTCATCTAGCTCTAGAACAAATTACTCGTTTCGACCTAGGATTGTATAGAACAAAAGGGCGAACTTACCCTAAATTATTAGCATTCAATCTTCGGCTAATTGTCCGATTAGTTACTATTATGCCATTTTGTCGTTTTAAGTTTTCATTTAGTTTCCTAGAATTTAACGTTCGATATTGACGAGCCACGACCATGGCGATAATTTAGATTATCAGTTTAGTAAAACGCTGACGAAGACGAGATATAGTACTCCGTCCCACTCTGTACATTTCAGCAACATCCCGTACCACCACACCACTGTTTAATAAACGTAAATAGTTAGCTTCTGCTCTTTCACCTAATCGAGGCATTTTACTCATATAAAATATTATCTGTGTCAAAAAATATTTGCAATGACAGTACTACGTGGCAACCAAGAAACGTTCTTCAGTTGTTTTTCCAACGCCAATATGAATTAAACAAACTACTGTACATGGAATTGCATTGTTAATACATACAGGTTTTTGCAAGGGCTGGTTTGATTTTTGATACAAAAAAATACCTAGAATTAGTAAAGAAGGAAAAATAAGAAAGTACAAACGTGTCAAAAAAGAAAACTGAATACCCTGTATAAACAAAAAGTAAATAAATTAAAGTTGCAGGCCCAACCACGAAACTTTTCTTTTTAATCATCTTCTCTTTCTCGTACATTTTCCGAAATAAGAAGGTAGGGAGTCTTATTTCGGACACCCCGTACATTACTGCGGCCTGAGCCGGAAAAAGTTAAAAAAGGTGAACAGTGTGCGTACATATTTGAATTTGCCAGACTCTATTTTTATATTTATTATGTTAGCAATATCACACTCGACACAATAAAATTAATTTGGCAAATGGAGGTTTTCTTCTGCAAAAAAAGCAAATAAATTAATTTGTAAGCAAACGTAGTTAGTCTTGCTTAACCCTCGTACACAAAAAATTCATTAAAATAAGTTAATTGGTCAGAAATGTTTTATTTGTTTGTCTCTTTGTCCTGGTATCATTTTGACACAAAAAAAAATTTGAAAAGAAAACAAGTTCAAAATGTTTGCAGTTTATTTCGTGAGAAATGAAGGTAGCCTTAAAATCAAAAAACCGTTTGGGCAAAAAGGTCTACTCTACCTAATAATCGCATGAGAATCAACAAATCTTAACCGTTAATGTAACAGACCTGCAGTTTAAGAGTGACATTTCTAAAAAAAAATTAAACAAAAAAAAAATTGAGCTGCCGATCATTTGTCTCTAACACATCTTGTATAATATCTTTGTGTTAGTTTTATTTGCGACATGACTCCCCACTCCAAATTCGCTTATCCCATCCCTACTTTGTAAAAACAGCCGG
Source organism: Kuschelorhynchus macadamiae (assembly GCA_030620095.1). Lineage (NCBI taxonomy): Eukaryota > Metazoa > Arthropoda > Insecta > Coleoptera > Curculionidae > Kuschelorhynchus > Kuschelorhynchus macadamiae. The sequence goes on from JAUTXW010001521.1 coordinate 3,067,090, forward strand.
AATTATGAATTAATTTTTGAAAAAATATCGAATTTCTCGATTAAACCATGTACAGTGAAAACAAATGAAGCTAGGCAAATATAACGTCCTGTATAGTGCAGATGTCATTGCAACTAGCGATTATGACCTAGAAATAAGAAAGTAGGGAGATTGCGCAATCACATCCAGAAAAAATAAGATCAAAATCTTTTTTTGCTTCGAAAATATTCGTCTTTGAATTTTACCAAAAATATGATTCGTGGCGTTTCGTTTGTCCAGCATTGTATATGCAAAACTAAAAAATAAACAAGTTTTCATTACACTTTCATATTTTACCAAATAAGTCCTGCCATGTGACTATTTCCGAATAAGCCGTTTTATTTCCGCTTATATATTTAATTTTGTAATGCGTTTTTATCGATATTGATTTCAGTGTTTGCAAATATTTAGCTACAGACTATAACTAATTTTCGCTCGACTTAATAGCAATTAATTATTCGTAATAACTTCGATTAACCTTACACATTATTTTATGTTTTATAGAGCTTCCCTATTTGAAGGTATTAGGTGGGCCAAGAAATGAAAATTAAAAAAAAAAAAGAAATTTAAAATGATATTAAATTTTAAATTAAATGCCTATGGTAAATTCAATATTGACCATTTACAATGTCTCTAAGAAATATAGAGAAAAAAACAAAAATATATATGTATATACAGTCAGTCCAAAAAGTCTCCGTACACTATCTGTGTTGAACAGAATTTTTCTGTTGTATTAAATTAATTAATCACAACTAGGATCTAACATGTTTTTATTAATTTTTAAGACATATCTAATGATTTTCAGTAGTAATTGTAACAAGGGAACATTATATTTAAAAGTTATACAAATAATAGAAAAACATATACAAAATTAATGCCAAAAAAGTCTCCATACAGTTAATAATTTTTAGTAATACTTTAACAAAATAGGAAAACAAATGGAAACTAATATTTGGTCGGACCGCCCTTAGCCCTGATAATGGCTTGCAACCTTCTTGTCATGCTGGAAACCAGCTTTCTAGTCACTTCTGGTGTAATGTTCTCTCATTCGTACAATATTCTGTTCTTCAACGCTTCTTTGCTTGAAACGTTATGTTGGCGAACGCGGCGTTTAAGTTCCTCCCATAAATGCTCAATAGGGTTAACATCAGGTGACTGTGGGGGTGTATGAAGCTGCTGTCGCACATTATGGATCATCCATTCTCGCACCAAGTTTGCTGTGTGTTTTGGATCGTTGTCTTGTTGGAACATGTATCTCCCTTGGAGGCCCAATTTCTGCACACTTTCTGGTAAATTGTCGCGCAAAATGTTCATGTAGACATGCTGATCCATGGTCCCATTAATAAAATGCAGATTTCCAACTCCTCCAGCAGACATGCAGCCCCATAGCATAACATTGCCGCCCCCGTGTCTAACTGTGGAACAAAGGTTCTTGATGTCAAAGGCGGTATTCTTCTTTCGCCAAACTTTAGCTCTACCATCAGACCCAAAAAGGTTAATTTTAGTTTCATCGCTAAAAATTACTGATTCCCAAAACTCCGGAGGCTGGTTAACGTGCTCTGTAGCAAAGGCCAATCGTTTTTTTCGATTAGCGTCCGAAATTAATGGTTTCTTCCTGGCCACACATCCCCTATAGCCAGCCCTGTGTATACAATTTCTCACCGTTTGTGAACAAATATTTTTTGAAAATAACTCTCGAACTTCTTCTTTCAATTTAGGAGCACTTTTCTTGGGATCTATAGTCACTTTCCTAACGATACTAGCTTCTTCACGTGGAGTCAGTTTTTTGGGACGTCCAGAGCGAGGTCGAATCTTGTAGGAACCCGTTAATTTATACTGATTCACAATGTACTGAATGGTAGTATGCGGCTTCTTCACAATTTTTCCGATATGTCGAAATGATTTTTTTTCTTTCCACATATCAATTATCAGTTTTCGAATTGGTATTGGAATCTCACGATTTCTTTCGCTCATTTTTACTGCTTTCTTAAAAACTAACAATAAATGTACCAACAACAATGTGACAGGTAATTCATTATGGCCGAAAATCATTCATTTGTTTTATGCTGGCCAGCCACAGGCACCTTGATTAAATGCAACTAACTATAACGTGCGTTTTTAAATAAAATTAAAAGTGTACGGAGACTTTTTTGACATTAATTTTACATGCATTTGTTTAATATTTAAGGAACTTTTGAATAAAATGTCCCTTTGAAAAGACGTTAGTTAAGCTTAAAATATTGAAAAAAACTTATTTTCGAGTCGTTTCAATTATCAAATAAAATACTATAGAAAAATATCATATAAACTACCTACTGTACTGAGACTTTTTGGACTGACTGTATATATATTTATAGATCAGTTCTTTTTAGTACCCTCCTAAAAGAAGTTGGGGGGGTGCTGAGGAACGGGGCGGCCATGCTAATAAAATAAGTTCCAATCCATCTGGTTGGAAAAGTTAGCGACAAATAATTTTTCACTATATTAAAACTATGTGCTCACATAGTTTCGCTATCACGTAAAGGGAGTTCTTATTCGATTAAGTGATACTCCAGAAGAATAGAAAAGTTATTTCTTAAATAATTCAAACACTTTTGGCCATAATAAAATGGTCCTATCAAGGGTTTATTGAATAAACCACACACACATTTTCGTCCGGAGGGGGAAAAGAAGGTAATTAATTGTTGTCTTTAAGAAACTTAACCAGTATATTTTTAATTTCTTTCACAACTATATCAGAATCACAACAGAATATTTTAAGCGGGCGGAGCCGCAACGGGATATACTATTTGTCCACGTAAACCAGACTTTCATAGCTCTCATTTTCCCAAAAGTTCATTTGATCATCTTCATCATAATCAATGTTTAATGAGATTTCCTTTATTTTGAGGTAATGGTGGCCTTCGATATTAGACGTAACTAAAATGTATTGTGCAAATCGTACGTAAGTGTTAAAAGTTCATATTACATCATGCATATGACTGTGAGTGTGAGAATATGAATCTATTTAGATTCAGTACAAATAAACATTATAATTTTCAAATTGAATCGGTGAAAAAACAAGTTTTTTTTATCTGTCTCAAAATTAAAAAAAAATATAAAAAATAAAGTGCATGAAAACAAAAGTGGTTGTGCAATACGTTTTTAAAAGTTTGCTAAAAACGTATACCATAATCGGCCACCTTTATTTAAAGGCGTGTTGCTCGCACAATCACGTTCGCTTACATGTACTGTATCTTGAATTTGAATAGCCGGTAAATAGATAAACGGTTTGTTTCCAGACAATTAAGTTTATGCACGGTTTTTGTTCTAAAAATATTTTCATGAAAACGAACTTGTTTTATTTCAGTGTTAATCGGAGACTGAAGTGTTAAACTGATAAAATGGTCCCCGGGGACAGTGATCAACATTTAAATCTGAGAGGTTGATTTTTATTAAAATATTTTTAGAACAAAACCTTAAAACATATATGTAGGTTTATACTAGAATAATAAATATGCATATTTTATTTTCATCTTGTTAGTCAGCGAATTGGTATGTATTTCACAGTCTGTTCTAATCAGCCGGGGCTTTCCTTAATAATTAATGTATTGCACTTTTTTTTATATTAATGTAAGTTTAATTTTTATTATTTTAGAAATGGAAAATTTTGGCACTAGTACTCTAGAAAGGTTTTTGCAACAATATCCAATAGAAGATAATTTTCCACTGATTAATTTTCCGCAATCGGGCAGATCTTTCCCTGCAGGAGAACCGAAAAGAAAACCTTATTTTGATTCATCGGAGGATGAAGAAATTAACCATTTGAAAATAAAAGAGAGCGAAAATGCTAAGATAGGTAAAGCCAACAAAGAAATAAATCAAAAAGATACATCTTGGCAATCACCAAGGAGAATAAAGAGAAAAAAATTAGAGTATTTTCCAAAATCGCCACGTAATTTGACAATTACCAAACATTCTAAAAAAATCAAATCAGAAGTTCTTTCAGGCCGGCTATTAAATCAGTTTAATGTGACACCGAGAAATATCGTAAATAAAAACAAATTGTCTGGAAATTTAGTGTGTTCCTTGCATAATAAGAAAAAAATTCTACAAGATAATAATGTCTCAAGTAGCAAATCATCTCCAAGTAAAATATATACCAGTTCTGACGATCACTCTAGTTTGTCAAATACGCAAAATGACCATAACATATCCAGAAGTACTGAAGTTATGAAATCTTTATTACCTCAGAAATACCCGGGAGACAGTACTGCTAATGGAAATAGAAGATCACGTAAAACCCTGGAAAACTACATAGAAGCAGGATCAGAAAAAAAATGCAGTAGCTCCCAAAACAATAAAACAATTACAGATTCACATGGAATGAAAGAAGTAGCACAAGCAAGTAGCATTTCAACATTAGATATAATATCTTCACGCAAATTGTCAAAACCTTCTCTTGTAAGCAAGGGCGAGCAAGTAATCGCAAGTAAACCAGCAAAAGAAGTTCCAAAGAAATATACATTTTTTAGAGAGGTTGGGGCAACAGCCTATTTGGATAAACTCTTGAAGAGAATCTCGCCGAATGTATCCGTTGAAAGATCGAATAAGATATCTAACTCTTCAGATGAATGTGACAATGAAATAAGTACTCTCAATAATTGTTCATCTACTACGAATTTCAGTGAAAGACGTATCTCTTGTTCAAAGAAAATAGTTCATCGGGTACACAACATAGAAGCCGAAAAAGGATCATCTAATTCAGACAAAAAAATCCGTTCGAAACAATCTGAAGGTCTTACAATATTTCATTACTTTAAAAAATCTAAAAATTCTTTAAATAACAAAAGCGGAGTAGCACTCAATGCTTGTCATAGCAAAGAAGTTGAAAACAATAAAAGCTCAAGGTCCTTGAAAATTTTAACCAAAGTCGACAATTTAACAACTGTTAAAGGTAAGATTTGTTTAAATTATTAATTAATTAGGCTCTTTAAATGTTTGTCGGTGAAATTTTATGTGCTGCAGAAATAAGTTATATCGATTATAATATTGCGAAAACTTTTACTTTAAATGTTTCAAACATGGTATTAAGATCAGTTCAGTCCAAAACCCATGGCAAGTTTTCTTACTCAAAATTAACGAATGCTGACTATATATTATTATTATTACTAATGGCATATTGGCGGCATCTGATTTAGGTCACATATGTGAGGACTTGAGGAGATAGTGTTGTAGCTGAGAGATGAAATACGGCTTTTCATAAAAACGTAGAGATTTACATTACTACAAAAATAGGTCGCACATACTCGTCAACTTTGCAATAAAATATACAATAAGCAATATTAACTGGGAACAATTTTGACATGTAGGATATTGACTGTTTAATCGACAGGGGTTGGAATCAGACAGGCTTAAGGAAGGTCCTTCAGAGTGCTTTTCCCAGGGCAGTTACTTTGCGGAGTCTCTGAAAGGAGGTAGAAACTCTGGGTAAAGATTTTGGTTAACCGAAGTCCGTTTCCCAATTAAAGTTCTTTGCGGAAACTCCGTACTAACCAGTTGTTGGACTGGGTATTAAATGTTACCGAAGCAACCGAATTTCGGGTCGCCTTTTCTCATATGTGTATAGAAAGCCCATTTATACAAATATTTATTTACTTATTTGCACTACCTCACAGGGCAAAAAAAATATATATATCCAGCAATATCAATTATCAAATATCGAACATATATAATTATAAATAATTAAAACTAACAGATTTAATTTTTTTACAATTGCAATGAAAAATATTGAAATAATCCTTCAAGCGATTGTGAAGTGAACACATATTATGCAATGGTGGGAATTTTAAAACGTTCGTTCTAGGCTTTGGTAGATAAAATAATGGTGATGACTGAGTTGGTCTAGCAGGCACGTGCAAAGTAACCTGAGATAGTAGATTAAATGCAGAAATTTTATTATTTACAAACTTGTACAGAAATGTAAATGTAAAAAGTAGCCTTTGTCGGGAAATATGCACTTGATAATTAGGGTACCAAACCTACTACGAATTAGAGAATAAGAATTCCGATAAGACTTGGCAAACCCCGCTATCAAACATGACTCCTATGTCTCTAAACTCGTTTCAGAGTAACACCGTCCATACGATACTCATACTGCACAGGAATTCTACTTCTACTAAATGATAAAACGTTACATTTATTGATGTTAAGGGGCAGTTTGTTTTTTTACACCACTGACTAAGTGTTACAAAATCAGGTCGTCAGCGTAAAGTAAACATTTATTACTCATACCGATAACGATGTCATTTATAAAGATGTTAAAAGTAAGGGGACCCAGGACAGATCTCTGAAGAACACCCGATGTAGCAATAAAAGTGTGTGATATATGACCACTATACTGTACAACTTGAGACCGACTTAAAAGGTAACTTTGAGAAAATTTAACCAAGTCTCCCGAAAAGTCAAAACTGGATGATTTAGTACGTAGAATACCGTGATACATATCATATTGTATTAATCGCTGGCAATTATGAAGGCAAAGCTGAAAGGAAGGTAAACCTCTAAAAGACCGGTGGTTCTGAAGGAAGTGTTGAAGTGTTCTCTTGTTAGTGTTAAGTGTCAGGCGAAAATAGGTTTTACCCTTAGAGCCACAATCGCTACATGAGTTCCTGTATACAGGAAACCTACCTTGACCAGAATTCTAGATCATTTTGCGGGATTAAGCGGGGAATCATTTAAGTATAGGGTCCATAAACGAGTAATACTAATATGTAAAGGTCAACATTATCTAGATGCGGAAATCCGCGATATAAAAAATGTCTTTTACCGGGTATTTAAAACTAAATAAATTATGTTGCTGAAAATATTGAAATCACTATAAGTGACATCAGAAAATTCGTCCACACATTCTTAATTTTTGAGATATTTAAATATCGCATTAATACTGCTAGTATTATTACGATACTTAACCGACTATGCAAATTTCTTCATGGTGACCAGTTGTACAACACGTCACGAAGGGTTTCATAAAATAAAGGATAACGATTTATATTTATATTATAAATAAATATCGATAACGATAATGTTCACGGGTAATATTAATATATATCTGCTTTTGAAAATTCGAGGCTGGAATTTTGTCGTGCGGCGCTTGGTCTTTGACAAAAAGTAAAACAATTTTAAAATACAAGCTGGAAAATGTATCAATAGTAAAATAACGAGTGGAATGGAATATCATTGAAAATGAGCATGAGGGCACGTAATGCACTCGTGCTCGAAATGTTTTATCTGAGATAATTTCTTAAATCAAAAATTTTAATTTTTGGTATATCCTCCTCCTAAGTATAAAGTTCAAACAAATTGCAAAATTCAGTATCCTCTTTCACGTCACAGCGAAAAATATTTTTGGTCGTTTCCATGGAAACTAAACAAAACAATACAATCACAAACAATGTTTAATGCTTATGTCTTTTATACTAAATTAGAAATTAATTTCTACCAATATTAGTTTTAACCAAAAAAGAAGCTGATAATAATTACACTATTGTAATTATCAGATAAATTCTAATTAGTTCAAATCAACAACCACAACTTGTTAGTTTATTGTTAGAATGACTATTTTTTACAGATAAATGAAATTCTTAATTTTAATGAAATACCCACCTCTAATTTTAATGCTGTTCAAACGCTAGTTGCGGTTGCTTTTGTATTTAAATAAATATATATTTTTTATAAAGATACGTACGTGTATTATGGCGATTAAGGCGAAACTTTTGCACAAGACCGGACGAGACTTTAGCAGTAGTTTGCGAATTGAGATGACACTCATTAAGTTCCGTCTTGTTGGTCTCGGGAGTGTCACTATTTAAAGTCTCTAGGGCAACTAAATTTTAATGCTGTGTAATAAGAAAATATAATAATTTAACCTTAAATATCTCAAAAACTAAAAAAACCAACATTTGTACATTCATTGTCTAATTAATTTATTATATTTGGTACAAATTTGAAATGAATGAAAAATTGAACGGACTTTTGACCGTTCTCAAGTATTCGTTCGCGCGAATGTATAAATATACACACTGTATAATTCATTTCTACAAATATGTTTTTGATATTTTAAGGCCTCTAGAACATAGATAAAACCCAACTTAAATTTTTCAAAAATTTTGATAATATTTGACTTTCTGATGTTTCAGATAGTAAAAAAGAAATATTTAGCCACAATAAGAAACAAATATCGTTCCATGATCAAGTAAATAATAAATTAAACAATATGCACACTGAAAGAGAATTGCAGTTATGGGACACGGTGAAAAATGTCACACACAATCAGGAACAATGCGAGAAAATAACAGAGCATTGTCTGAGGGAAAAACATATTTCAAGTAGCAACAGTACCCGTTCTACTGATTTTATCAGAAGTAAGTCTATATATACAGAGTGTCTATCTTTTTATATATATATATATATATATATATATATATATATATATATATATATATATATATACTGGGTGGTGCAACCAAGATGGGGTGGACGATTGTGGGCAAACGCAGAAAAATTTGAAAAAAAAAAATTGGGATGTGATTGATAGTCAAGAACGCTGTGTTTTAAAATTATACCCATTATACAGGGTGGTCTGAAAAGTTCGTGGTGAACCAAACTTGTGTTTTTTTAAATGGGACACCCGGTATATTATTATATTAGTTGATTCTCCTATTCGTTGTGATCATTTTGATATAAGGTTAATTGGGTCTAAAATTTATACCAAGGGAATGGGACGAGGTTAAAGTGGAAAAAAGGGTTATACTCCGGCCATTTTTTGAAAACAATTAAAGCAGGTATGGAAAAACCAAATATTCTATAAAATGTATTGTATCTAGGCCTACAATAATCGCTTGTAAGTCGTTCAAAATTATTCACTGTTATACAGGGTGGTCAAGTTTTGCAAATTTACCTTGGATTGAATTTTTTTAAATGGAACACCCTGTATATTTTACTTTCATGTTAAAGATAACATTACTAGCTTTCAGAAAATACTATATTTGATACCTTTTTGACCAACAGTTTTTCAGTAAATTAGCTGTGAAATCAAAATTTCTTCATTTTAACACGAATTACTCTGAATTCACGTTGTTAAAATTGACAATTTAATATTAGGAGGCCATGATATCATCATAAATTGAGCAAAAGATTGACAGTCCTGTCAAAACAGCAAAGTGTCAGAATATTGTCATCAGTAAATAAATAAATATTGTTCTTTGATTATGCGATGCCGAAATAAAAACAAGATAGAAGCTTTTGCAAGTTTATCATAGAGATTTCAAGAAACAGGAAATGTTGCTTTCAAAAAAACGTAAAGTAATTAATAAACCAGTTACCAATGAAGATAATGCTTTGACAGTATTAATAACAGATCTTTTTTTACAAAAAAAATAAATTTAATATAAATCAACAAAAACAATGTAATTAAAACTTATAAAAGATGTTCAACTAAACCACCGTTTTGCTGAAGGCACATTTCGAGTCTATCCATAAATGAAAGTTTCACTTTTCTTAAAGTCAGGTCTGAAATGTTGCGAAAACTGCTTATTATTCTCAACTTCATATCTTCCACTGTGGTTGGAACCTCTTTATAAACTTCTTCTTTAACATGTCTCCATAAAAAGAAATCTAGTGGCGTTAAATCGGGTGACCTCGCAGGCCACTTAACTGAGAGATTATTGAGAAAATGTCTTACATGTCTATGGTAATGCGGGGGTGCTCCATCATGTTGGAACCATAAGGAATTTCTTGACATTAAAGGTAAGTCTTCGAGCAATACGGGTTACTCATTTCTCAAAAAATTTAAATAGACTTCTCCCGTTAAATGCTCTTCAAAGAAATATGGTCCTATAACATGAGAGCCAATTATACCTCCCCAAACATTAATTGACCATTTATTTTGATGGTCCACCTGACGAATCAAATGTGGATTTTCGGTTGAATAATAGTGCATATTATGTTTGTTAACCAAGCCGTTGCTTTTAAAAGTTGCTTCATCTGAAAACAGCACCCTATCTACAGAACCTGGATTATCCCAAATTGTATTTAAAAACCAAATTGGAAACTCTTGTCGTTGGACGTAACCGCGATCATACAGTTCTTGGTGTAATTCAATGTGGTAGGCATGATATTTATGTTGTTTCAGAATCCGTTTAATACGTAGTGCGTTCAATATCAGTAGCTCTCAGTGTGTGGATTTTCTTGCACTGTTAATAACACTGTCAAAGCATTATCTTCATTGGTAACTGGTTTATTAATTACTTTACGTTTCTTAAAAGCAACATTGCCTGTTTCTTGAAACCTCTCTAATAAACTTGCAAAAGCTTCAGATCTTGGTTTTTTTTCGGCATCGGGATATCGTACCGCATAAACCCTGCTTGCTAGTAAAGGGTTTTTTTGACACTCGCCCAACATAAAAGTCATGTTTATCAACTCTGGAGTACTCAAACTCATTGTTACTTAACAATTTCTCGGCTTATCGTCAAAAAACAATGGTAATTGATACCAATTCTCTGACACTTTGCGGTTTTGACAAGAATATCAATCTTTCTTTTCATTTATGATTATATCATGGCCTCCTTATATTATAGGTAGTCAATTTAAGCAACGTAAATAATACCGTTTCTGTTAGAATGAGTAAATTTTGGTTTCACGGTTAATTTACTAAAAAACTGTTGGTTAGAAAGATATCAAATAGGGTATTTTCTGAAAGCTGGCGATGTTATCTTTAATATGACAGTAAAATATATGGGGTGTTCCATTTAAAAAAATTCAATCCAAGGTAAATTTGCAAAACTTGACCACCCTGTATAACAGTGAATAATTTTGAACGACTTACAAGCGATTATTGTAATCCCAGATACAATACATTTTATAGAATATTTGGTTTTTCCATACCTGCTTCAATTGTTTTCAAAAAATGGCCGGAGTATAACCCTTTTTTCCACTTTAACCTCGTCCCATTCCCTTGGTATAAATTTTAGACCCAACAAACCTCATATCAAAATGATCGTAACTAATAGGAGAATCAACTAAAATAATAATATACCGGGTGTCCCATTTAAAAAAACACAAGTTTGGTTCACCACGAAGTTTCGTAATATCCTTCTTGAACCTTCAAGTATATATTGTAATATGTATTTCTTTTCTTGCATTATGTGTTCATAAAAATAAAACGACATTTAATTATCTGTCATGTTTAATTGAAATTTGATGTTTCAGCAGGTAGTTCCATGCCTTTTTCAAAAATTTTTTTCGTTTTTCTTCTAAAATAAAAACTTTAAAAAGAAAATTAAATAATCTTACAGTACAAAAAATAGTGTTATGATTCCATAACAATCAAATATTAAACATCAATTAAAATACACACAGCACATTGTTATTTTATCGTTTAAATTTGAGACAAATACGTAAAAATAGCCGTTGAAAACTGGGCTGATATAGGAACGGTGTAGGTATTTATCCTCATCATAATACTTCCTTCTCGGTTTTTTTATTATTTAGATTTTTCATTTGTCTTAAATGGATTGGGAAACTTCATCAGACGAAAAAAAATAGAGAGGTGTTTTCTTTAGAATAGATTGCCAATTAAGAAATTATTAATTCTGAAAAAAAGCAGTGACGTCTGATTTTTTCCCTGAGAAATTACCCCACCTTATGTTTCACGCACGCCACTTGTGAAAGTATTAAAAATCTTTTTGTATCAAAATATACCCCTTTACGTCATTATAACGCACAACCAAATTCAATTTGATACCTAAAATCGTTTCCGAAATATTAAATAAAAACCGATATTTTTAATTATCTTTAACACCTTGTCTCTCGAAAACGAAACGTTTGCGGATCTATGAATATAATAACACGTTTAAAATCATCTACATTTTAATATCAACATATTTCACCTAGAACATAGCTATTAGTTACCAATGCCTCGTACGGGATACACACCATCAATTTTAAAACACAAACATTTTAAAAACCTGCGCTGGTTTCCCTCAATATTACATATATACCTATCGTAATAAGGTTCTCATATGACGCTAGGATATTTCAGTTTACTTCGAACTAGGGCAAAGTATAGTGACTTTAAGCATGAAATGTTTGTGAAGTCTTTACAATTTCTCATCAGCAAGCCCAGCATGCGGGATGCTTCAGACGTGACTTTGGCAATATGTTCTCTAAATGTAAGTTTAGAGTAAGATCTAAGATAAGAAATCTTTTACTAAATTGTATCTGGATATTACCGAACTGTTGATGTAGAAAAAGTTGATATGAGATTTTTTTCTGATTATGGTTAAAACCTTTAGATATAGATATATTTAAGCCCAGGACGTTGACCTCACATCATCTCTACAACCTGTCGATATTATCGTGCAACCAAAGTGAATCTTTATAGTTATTTATTGAGGAATCCAATTTTAAATCATCCGCTTTATATTTTTTTTGCAAAAAAAGTGATTCAGCCCCAATTTTTTTTGCTGAAATATGTTTATTTCGAGATAGGCTTTACAATAAATCCCAAAAAAAGTGAGAAAATTAAAAATATCTAAATTCTACAAAAGCCTCAAATTGGAAGTAAAAGCAATAAATCGAGTGTCAGTGTTTTAACGAATATGTATGGATAAATACATAGACTTTTGGGTCTCCAAAACGCTTGCCGTTCTCAGTAATAAATATTTATCTTTTAATCGCGGACGTGGTTCTCGCATGCCAATTAATGTGCGTATATAACAGTTAACTAAAGTAAAAATTAAGCTCCTTTTTAACGTATAAATTTGCTTAAGTATAAAATGCAGTTGTACTGACTCTAGTTGTTCAATTTTTTGTTGATAGTTGTTAAGAATTAGTCTGAATTAAAGGTCACGTTA